>JAJJWX010003727.1:0-466450 GCA_023529315.1 Papaver bracteatum | reverse complement strand
CAATAAAACTTTTTTAAAATAATACTCGATAAAATAATAGTCTCGTTAAAATAATAAAAAATTCCAGTCCCGACTCGGGCCCTTAGTGCTAAAATAATAAATTCGATAAAATTATAATATAATACATTTCAAAAGTTCCCCTTAAACATTAATAGGTCCCAAATATTATATAAAATAATAATTACATTAGAAAATAAAAAATAATTTTCATACACATTAAATATTTCTCAAAATATGATTCAATGTTGGTTTGTTTTTCTCTGAAGTTCAAATAATAATATTGTGTATAAAAATTTTTTTATGAAAATTAATAAGATTTATTACTTTAAAAGCAAATGTATGTCGTTCTAAAAATATTTTCGTTAATGTTTTTTTTTATCTTTTTCTATATTTTCCACTTTAAAAAATCTATTTCGGCATTTATCCTAAGATACTTTATTTTTTTAATACGGATATTCTTGTTTTTTCCAAAGAAGTTTTTTAAATTAAGAATTAATCTTTAAATTAATTCTTAATTTTAAAAACTTCTTTGCACAACCCCCTATTATAAGAAGAAGAACCATTTAACTGCATGTAGGAGAAAGTTGAGTTATGGCCACTATACAACAGCAATATGTATTCTCTCCTCCAGCGGTGTTGCACCTTCAACGCCAGACACCTTGCGTGATCTACAGAAGAAGCACCCCTATGCGCAAACCCCTATTATACCTGCGGATGTCATCTCGACTAATGCCTTATCAGTGGATGCAAAAGTTGTTCTTACAGCTCTCAAGAGCTTCCCTAAGGGCACGTCTTGTGGTAGGGATGGCCTTAGAGCTCAACACCTTCTTGATGCTTTGAGTGGTGCTGGTGCTGCAGTCGCGGAGGAGTTGTTGTCTTCGATCACAGGCGTGGTGAATCTATGGCTTGCCGGAAAATTCCCCTCCGCTCTTGGTGAGTATGTGGACAGTGCACCCTTAACCCCACTCCTCAAACCGGGTGGTGATCTAAGACCAATCGCTATTGGCACCATATGGCGCAGATTATGTTCGAAGGTGGCGGCTACTTCAGTTTGTAAAGAATTGAATGCCTACCTTGGTTCTCATCAGTACGGAGTTGGCATTCCTTGCGGTGGCGAAGGAATTTTGCATGCTGCTAACAAGCTGCTTGAGCTTTACGGGGACGATAACACCAAATCTATGCTACTGATAGATTTTTATAATGCTTTCAATATTGGTGATCGGTCCACTATCATTCATGAAGTAAGAGCACATTGCCCCAGCATCTCCCATTGGGTTGAATTCTGCTATACTAATCCTGCCAGGTTGTATTACCAAGAGCATATTCTTTCCTCGACACAGGGTGTTCAGTAGGGAGACCCTCTCGGTCCCCTTCTTTTTTCTCTAGCTTTACACCCCATTGTTGTGAAGATTGCTGCTACATGTAATTTGGATTTCCATGCTTGGTACCTGGACGATGGCACCATCGCAAGGGACACTATGGAAGTGTCCAAGGCTCTAAAGATCCTTCAAGAAGATGGACCAAGCTACGGTTTTCATCTGAATATATCGAAGACAAAATTATTTTGGCCTTCCTATGACCTGAGAAGGGATGATGATAATGGCTTCCCTATGGATATTGGTAAACCAAAATATGGTGTCAAACTCCTTGGTGGTCCAGTTATCTTAGACATAGATTTCTGCAGCGGCGTGGTGATGAACAGGGTAGAGAAAACCATTCAGCTCATGGACAAAATCCAAGTGTTGAACGATCCTCAATGTGAACTTTTGCTTCTTCATAGTTGCACTAGAGTCTCGAGATTATTCTTTGCCTTACGTACTACGTGCCCCATGGCACTCCAGAAGGTTGCTGTACGTTTTGACGAACAACTCATGCATTACCTTCGTCGCCTTGTTGTTGGAGATGGGGCTGGTTTTGGTTTGGTTCAGCATCGACTTGCCACACTCCCCATCAAGGATGGTGGTATCGGTATTCTTACTATGGCAGATACAATGCAGTACTGCTACCTTGCGTCTCAGGCACAGACTCATCATTTGCAGAATTCTATTCTGAAGTTGGACGTTACTGCCGACTTATGCCAAGATTTTCACTTGGCATTACAGAGTTTCACGCAGGTTTGTGGGATTTCTCTTCCTGATTTCAACATTTATGATACCGCCCCCCAATTCATGAAGTCTTTGGCGGCTATCTATTTTGGTGCAATCCGGGAAAAGGTACCCTCAAGCTTTTCCTTATCTGCCTGTGAGGCTAATGTCTGGCAATGTAATAGATCCGACCATGCTATGGACTTCCTTAAAGAAATACATATACCAGGGCTTGGCCAAGCAGTTGGTTCGATACAATTTAGCTTGGTCTTGCAATATCGATTGGCTATACCCCTCTTTGAGAAAGATAGCAAATGTTCTTGTTGTGGCAAGCTTATGGATATCTTTGGTGACCACGCCATCCATTGTTCTAGTGAGGTTGGACTTAAATTCAGGCATGATTTAGTTAAAGATATCCTAGAAGATATGTGCAGCCGAGCTAGTGTTGTGGCCAAGAAGGAGGTTTCTTTGGGCGTCATTAACAACAAGGAATTCAGGCCGGCGGATGTCATGGTTTATAATTGGGAAGATGGCAAGGATGTTTGTTTTGACGTCACTGGGGTCTCTCCTTTCACTAGTGCCAAGACGCGCAACTTTTTACCAGGTCATGCCATCTCTGCAGCTATCACTCGTAAGAACAACAAATACTTAGATGTTTGCACTTCTCTCGGATACGGTTTCGGTGTGTTGGCCTTTTCCACCTTCGGTGAGCTGGGTACGGATTTTGTGATTTTTCTGAAGAGATTGAGGAATTGTATGGCTCGACATGATGCCAATTTTAAATCAGGCAATTCTCTTTTTCATAGGCTAGGGATCGTGGTTCAAAAAGGTGTGGGTGCCCAGCTTGTTGCTAGGTTACCTGCCATTTCTTATAATATTGAGTTCGACATCGACATGATTTAAATTAATATAAAATAATAAATTATTATTTTATCGATTAAGTAATATCTCTTTAAAATAATAGGATTTGGCTGGTCCCAAACCTATTATTTTATAGATATTTTACTGTATCAAAACTACCGGGGTCTTTACATTTAAGTGGGAGTTTCTTTTGCAAGATAGCCAAAGCATTTTCCCCCACTTTCATTATCTCATTACCGGTTAACCTTTGCTTATTGGTACACAAGTCCTTAAGAATTATCGCATACTTTGGGACTTGTTTAATTGCATTTATCAATGGAATGTTCACATGAATCTTCCTGAAAATATCTAAAATCTCCTTATCTTGTTCCACCTTTTTATAATTAGCAAACCTGCGAGGAAAAGGTAAAGGGGGAACATAAGTAGAAACATGAGTTTTAGAGTTTTCTTTAGGTACCTCATCAGTTTGGGAAGAGTCGGTAATCTCTTTGTCCAATACCGGCCCCTTAGGGTCTTTGTTTTTATCAGTATCCTCTGGTTGCACAGTTCGTGTACCACTTCTCAATATCACAGCGTTGACAGAATCTCTTGCATTAAGAGGTTGAGAAGGGATTTTCCCACTATTCTGTGTCTCCAAATGGTTCAATCTACCTGCCATGGTGCTCATTTGTGTCTGCAACTCCTTGATTGCACCATCAGTCATTTGCTGATTTTTTTGCACCATTGTGGTTAGATTCTTCATCATAGCAAGCATCTCTGATGATTCTGAGTTCTGCACTGGTTGTGGTTGTTGTTGTTGAAAACCACTAGGACGATTGAAGACCGGTCCTTGAGCTGCAACTTGCTTGTTTGCATAACTAAAATTAGGATGATCTCTCCACCCTGTATTATAAGTATTGGAATAAGGATTATATCATTGCCTTTGCTGATTTGGGTAAATAGTATTCACTTGTTCAACTTCTTCCTCATAAGAGGGAATGATTACTGCGGACATTTGTTACATCATATTCTCCATATTACTAATCATATGTTCTAAGTGCGGTAAAAAAGTAACCTCATTAACCTTTCGACTCATTGCCACACCTCTTGTGTTGAATTTCTGCGTGTTTGTAGCCATATTATCGATCAATTCTGTCACTTCGTCAATGGTTTTGTTTGTCAAAGCACCACCACTAGCTGCATCGATAAGATTTCTCTCGGATTGGAGCAAACCATCTTAAAAATACTGCACTATGAGTTGCTCAGAGATTTGATGATGTGGGCAGCTCGCTAACAACTTCTTGTACTGTTCCCAGTAGTCGTAAAGAGTCTCACCAGTAATTTGTTCAATCCCACTAATTGCTTTACGAGTAGTTGCTGCTTTAGAGGCGGGAAAGTACTTTTCTAAGAATGCTCTCTACATCTCGTTCCATGTTGTGATACTTCTAGGTGGATGACCATAAAACCATTCTTCTACAAAATTAATCAAAGATAAAGGAAAAGATGTCAGTAAAGCTCTACCTTGATCAGTTCCAGCTGGCTTCAAAATTGTCAACCTATGTTGAAACAATAGTAAATGACAATTTGGATCGTCTCTTGGAAGCCCTTTGAACTTCGGTAACCAGTGGATCAACTGAGATTTGAGCTCAATTGAATCTTCCAAGTTGACACACAACTTTTGTTGATCAAACGATGGGGATGTCAGATCTTTGAGTGTCCTCTTGGGAGGTGGAGGTGGTGGAGCACCGCCATTTCCCTAGTTTCCTTGGTTTCCATGGTTACCAGTGTTTTGGTTGTTCGTTCCGCAAACCATCTCTTCTTGTTGTGAATTTTGAGGCTCTTGTAGCATTGTTCCTCTGCGATTTGAAATTTCTCACCTTAGGTAATCCCAACGTTTGGAATCCAGATATCAAGTACCTAATATAAGATTCTCAAAAAAAAATTAAAAATAAGAAATCAAAAACAAAAACAAAATAACAATCCGCTATGCCTCCCCATCAGCGGCGCCAAAATTTGGTCGGTTGTCAGCCGACGCAAAAAT
Organism: Papaver bracteatum; assembly: GCA_023529315.1. Taxonomy (NCBI): domain Eukaryota; kingdom Viridiplantae; phylum Streptophyta; class Magnoliopsida; order Ranunculales; family Papaveraceae; genus Papaver; species Papaver bracteatum. The sequence goes on along the minus strand of JAJJWX010003727.1, from coordinate 461,485 downwards.
AATTTAAGTTCTTTCACTTCACAATTATAAATAATAGTATAGTAATAAGAACAAATTCGTTCCACAGGGAGATATGTGTTGTCAACTTGTTTTGATTACTTAAAGAAACTAGGGGGGTTTATTTGTGATTATAACTAAATAAGAATTAAACAAATATAATAATACAAATATCAGAGATAAAAAGTAATGGTTAGAGTTTTCATCTTCCATCTTCTAACATGTTATCAACTGAATCAATCTCAACATTCATTTTTATCGATATCAATAACCCTAGAGCGTCCTATCGCAGACTTACTCCGGCAAAACTCCTATTATCATCAAAGGCGCAAGAGCCACACTTTGAATCCTTTTCACTAAATAACTTGGCGCAAGAGCCACTCAAGTTTAACCCAATGAAAGCATTAAAAATTATGAGTTGAGGTTATTCTAAGCAATCCGGCGTAAGGGCAACACGGATTTAACCTAGGTTACGCTTCTACATATAATTGTATGGCAACATCCCGTCGTTAACAACTATATTATGCTACTTATAACAAGGATTATTCGAAAATTCCGGATCTCAAACCCTAGTTTAGCAATAGATATGAATGCATGATCATTTAATTTGCAACTTAAACAAACTAGCAATCAATCATACATGGAGTTATAAATGGTAGAACATAAACTATACTACCAAATTATGAATGAATAAGAATGAATAAAATCAATTGAATAACATGTCTTCCAACTTAAGACTACATATCTAACCAATAAGAAAAGATTAGTTACTCATGTATTTCTTAAAACCCATGAAAAATATAAAGATAATAAGTAAAGCAAACCCTAGAATTTTGATTGTCAATCGCAACTCCAAGCCTAACTCCCGTTCTTCTCTTCTAAAGTGTAAAAATGAATGATAAAAAATCTCTCCAAAACTCCCGTCTATATGTATCCGAAACTAGCCAAAATTCCCCGATATGTCACTTCCAAAACCTATCCGTGTATAGAATGGTTGAAACAGCTAAGTGGGCTTGCATCTAAGTCCAGCTCGTTTAACTTTTTGTCTTATCGGTTTGTCAAGACTGACAAACTATTGTTCAGCTGCTCTTATTCTCGGGTGTAAGTACCTCGGTGAGAATTTATTTCTTCTGGAATTTCACTTCACCAGCAGTATCTCACAATTACCAGACCCCACGTGAGTATTACAAACATCTGAACTTTTCGAACTCATGATAATATTCCCACAGATACCAAACTGTCCATGAAGAATAAATTTCCCTGAGTTTTATTTCTGGACATAGTCACTCCACGGACACTTCTCTTCCCGTGAAAAATTGATTTTCTTCTCTAGTCAGTTCTCGGACATCTCAGCTGATTGGTATGATTAGAAATGTAGTTGCAGGTTTTCCCACACTACACCCTTGTCAAGAATCTATGAAAATTAAGTCATAATTGTGGATGAACAACAACACTTTTATTAATTCACTTTCAGGAAGATTTACAAGAAATATCAAAACTCAGAAATACAACTTTCTTTCCGGAGTTTCTCTCTCCTCAAAACTTTCTCAACTCTCAAAAGTACATCATCATCTTCTGGATTTAGTCGAACCCTTTATATAGGAAAATACATAGTGGAAGACAGTTAAGATTTCCCCTTAATTCGGATTTACTCTGCGATCTCATCGCCATAACTTTAGTCTTCATCTTCGCCAACTTTGTAACCATCGTGAAGCAGATTTATTCTTCTCATATATCTTTGGTCATTAATTGGCATATTACTCTTTTGTGACACTCGCCAAATGACGTTGAAGAATCTTGTGACGTTCTCTTCAAAGTGTTATTAATACTTATAGAAATGTTTGGGTTTCTCGCAGAAGTGTTGTTTCCATCGCGAGAATATTTTTGTGGCGATATTCTGGTCCTACATCTTGTCTCTTCTCATGTCTTTTCTGCGAAGAAGATAATATATGAGAACTTTCAATTCTTCATGATGCTCGCATCTTATTTCTTTACAAGTTTTCTTCTCGATAAACCTCCGTTTATTTTGTTTAATCGCCTACACGTGTTGTAGTTCTTCTTAACACGTGTCCTCTTAATGGGTCCTACTGCTCTTGTCTATAAAAGGTGGAGTCAAACTCCAGAAATAATTTCCTCTTTTTACTTCTTCATCTTATTTGTCCGTTTATTTCACTTTCCGTCTGCAACTTTTCTTTATCTTCATATTCTCCTGCTACTGTTTTAATGGAAACGTCAAGGTATGTATTTCGATTACCCTTTTTTTTTTTAACTTTTGTTCTTCGATCTTCCTAATTTAATTCATTATAATTATTGTCATATTTTTTCTTTAGAGGAGCTATCCCTATCGCCCATTCTGAAACTCCAAACCCTAACTCCCTCAAGAAGCTTGTTGAAAAGAGGAGGAAGAAGGATTCTGCGAATGATAAGGTAGTAAGAAACACATTTTATCTTAATAACAATATTGTTGCCTCTATTTTTTATCTAAATTATTATTTGCAGAATGACGAGAACGTTGCTAGACCTCATAAAAAAATGTCGCAATAAAACTCTTGAAGCTGATATCATTATTCCTAAGTTATCATCTAGGAGAGTTATCGTCACACCCTTACAATCTAATCCTCCTTCTTCTGTCTGCGAGAACCTCGCTATCAATACCCCCATTTCTTCAGAAAATTTGACAAATCAAATCCCTACAAATGTTGTGGCTGAAACTCCTTCTAGTCCAATATTGCCTTCAACTGTCACTTTCCCAAAAACTCCTCCTTCTCATAATGCATCCATCGTAGATGATTCAAATCATCAACTTGCTATCATTACTACTTCATCCTCTGCATCTCTTCCTCCATCAAATGAAACCTTTGCTGGAGTTGATATTGCTTTTAAAATTTTATCTAATATCTTAGATAACGCTAGAAAGTCTTCCAATGATTCTCTTCAATATGAAGCTTGCGAGACTTTACTCAAGTATTTTGGCTCTGATAATTCTGCTTCGTGAGCATCCTTGGAATATGAAGTTGAAGCTCTAAGGAAAAGCCTTCAAGTTAAAACTTTTGAGTGTAACACTTTGAATCATATGCTTCGTAATTCTTCACTTGATTGCGAGAATCTTCGCAGACATAATGACGAGCTGAAAGGTATAGTTTTCCTGCCTCTATATTTTTGTCTCTCCATTCTAATAATTTCTCGTCTTCCTTATTTTTTTATACTTCATTCCTTTTAAATGTTTGGTTTATTTATTTAGCTTCAAATCGGAATCGATTAATGAAGATATTTGAATTAGAATCAATCGCTGAAGAAGCTCGCGTTGAAAAAGAGTCTTGGATGGACCAACATAGTAGAGTAGATAATCTTTATACTTACTCAATTGATCACATAAATAATCTTACTAATGAGAATAATCAATTGTCACAAAGCCAAAATTTATTGTGTAGCGAAGTTGCTCGCCTTTCATATTTGTTATTTAAGACTGATTTAGCGATGGAATCTTTATCAAATGAGAATAAAACTCTATCCAAAGAAAAACATAAATTTTCAAGTTTGATGGCGGCTTCCTCACAAAAATTATATAATCTTCAAAGAACTTGTGATAACCAAGAGCAATATTTTCGCTCCCTTAAAGATGAACTCAAGGAAGTAACCGAATCATCTGCTGCTAAGAAGGATAAACTTATCAAGGGTAGATTAACTCTTAGTTTAAAGGCTATAAACTTAAAGATCAGTATTCCCAATTAGAGAAATCTCATTCTTTACTAGAAAGAGAAAACTTTTATCTTCGCACCAAAGAAGAAAACATGAAATCTTGTCTGAAGGGTTTGGTTGGCGATAAATTTGACGATGCTATGAATCAGTGGGAGAATTGTTTCTTTGCACTAATCCAAAATTTAGCCTCTCAAAAATAAGGTAGTCAGTTGACTGCCTCAATTGTTGATTTTTCTGATGAATTCCTATGTTTTTCTTCTCGTGAGATCTTCATTTGAATATTTCCTTGTCATTTTTGGTATTTACAGAATCTGAAAGAAGCCATCTCGCTACTATTACTTCTCTTACTGAAAAATTAAATAAGGTTCGCAAAGAAAACAAGACACTCATTTCCGATTGTTTGGACGTTCGCGATAAGGCAGAAAGAAGGCTTGATTATCTTGAGTACTTCAAGAATATGGAGATTAGAAACCGTGATAGAGGCTTTCTTCGCAAAGTTCATCTTTCTGTCGAAGTTTTGTTGAATAAGATTCTGATCTCCCATTCTCTCCCTCCTGAATCTGTTCTTCCTCTAGAAGTTAAGGATGACGAAATTCTCATTCATATGGATAAAGATTTAGAAGATACACCTACTGAAGGAGAAGAAGGAGCTGAAGAAGATAACCCAGAAGAAGATGAAGGCTCTCCTAGAGAAGAAGAAATTCACAAAGAAAAGGATGCTGGCGATACTGATAAATCTGCTGGTGAGAATGATAAATCTTATGGCGAGAATAATAAATCTGGAGAGAAGAATACTGATGAGCTTGTCGCTGAAGTTTGAGTTTCATTTTTGCTTTCTCTTCCTGCTTCTTTTTTCACGAGGAATGTAATTTGGATAAATTTTAACTTTTCATGTTGTCTCTGTGTTGAACCTTCTCAAGGAAGATATTAAGATTTTACTTGCTTATTCCTCTTCTTGCCCTTTAATATTTTTCTTGAGATGGCGAATTATGTTGCTCATCTTCCTTTATTGATGATATTAAAAATCTAAAGTAATCTGCCTCCTGAGATGAATAGATATTTCTTGCATTCTCAAATAAATAATTAATGTTCAATATTAATCTGTTGGTCTTATTATGCCTTCCTAGTTAAAGGTCTTATTTTGCCAACCTTTAATATTTTTCTGCGACAAAATCGCAGGACGTCTTTACATTTACATGTATTGACCCATTTATCTTGCCTTATCAGTATCTTTTCAATATCTCTGCAACAATATGACAAGTCTAGATTCTCTCGCGAGAACAAAGCCTCATGACATTGCCGTCTTGCGATGAAATCGCAGGACATTTTTACACTTTCATGCAAAAACCCATTGATATCATCTTAACATTTTCTCTTTAGGATTTTTTCCTTTGTATAATTTTCGTCACGCGATAATATGATAGGCCTAAATGTTCTTGCGATCATAAAGCCCCATGACATTGCCGCCTTAAGACACTTATCAGCTCCTTAATGGAGGGTGCCGCCCTTATCTTCCCCCTGGTTGCCCCTTCAAGGAGGGCACATCGGCCATACAATACTAGCTCCTCCCATCCGGATTTACCAACAACCAGTTGTTTTCGCAGCCTCTTATCCTTTATGCCTATATGGCTTATAGTTACAAGACTGCACCCTAAGTGGGGTTTTCTTCAAGCCAAGTGCATCATAGCCAAGACTTACCAAGAATGGCAAGGGAGTTTCGTACGCCCTTGGCACCCTTGGCTCAACCGTGTACCTCGGCGCCTTGGTCATACTTTTCACTTCTTGGAAGAAATTCTCGGTCGTCCAACCAGGGTATAACCATATATAGTTGGAAATCCAAGATCTCTCTCCCGGATAGGTTTTCTTTAACCCCAACATCTGCATGACTCAGGATCCAGCAGCGGTATAACCTTACCCCTGAATCATGTCAATAGACACCCCCTCCTATGATGTGCTATTAGGTCTTACATTTTCCTCTTGCGAAATTTTATTCGCGAACTAGGGTGCACGCCATAAAGGTTCGTCCCATTCTTATGTCTCTGCGAAATTTTGATTCGCTTTTCTTGCGATTATAATTGCCAAAAATTCCAATAAGAATTTATCATTAAGAAAGAAGAATTTATCATTTGTTCCATCAGAAAATATACCAGTACTTCTTACCTCGAAAAAATTATCATTGATAATACCTCTTCAGATATAATCTATTCCATGGTCTATCAAGTCTTTGGCCAACATCTCTTCCTTCAGGATCCATTAATTTGTATGCCCCAGTTCCAATTATCTCTTTGATAATATATGGTCCATCCCATTTTCTCGCCAACTTTCCACCACTCTCTCGCTGATAACTTGGTGTTTCTCGCAGCACTAGATCGCCAGGTTGAAATTCACGCTTCTTTACACGTTTGTTGTACTCGCGAGCTAATCTGCATTGATAATTCTCCATATGTTGTAGAGTTTGTTCTCTTTTTTCTTCTAATTCATCCAACTTATTCAGTATCATACCGGCACTTAAATTTCTTTCCCATGCTTCTCTTTTTGTTGTAGGAATAACGACTTATGTTGGTAGTACAACTTCTACCCCATATGTCAAACAAAATGGTGACATTCCAGTTGCTTCTCGTCTAGTTGTGTTATAAGCCCATATTGGATTATGTACTTGCTCACACCATGCTCTGTGGTATCCTTCTAACTTCTTTTTCAAGATATCTGCGATTGTTTTATTAGTTGCCTCAGCTTGACCATTTGCTTGCGGGTATAAAGGAGTAGACTTTCCATATTTTATCTTAAATGCATTGAGTAACAACTCTATATTCTGTCCCTCAAATTTCTTTCCATTATCAGATACTAACTGTGCTGGAATCCCAAATCTGCAGATTATATTTTCAAAGATGAATGTAAAAATATCTTTATCGCGAATATGTTGTACTACCTTTACTTCTCCCCATTTTGTGAAATAATCTGTTGCGACAATCAGATATCTTCTCTGTCCAGAACCAGGTACAAATGGTCCCACAATATCTAACCCCCATTTCCCAAAGGGCCATACACTTGTTGAAGATGATAATGGTGCTCCTGGTGCATGTATCTTTTTTCCGTATCGCTAGAAATCCTCGCAACGCCTTGAGAGTTGCTTTGCATCCTCATGCATATATGGCCAGTAATAACCCTGCATTTTTGTTTTATATGCTAAAGATCTTCCTCCACTGTGATTACTAGTGTTACCACTATGTAACATCTTTAATACCTTTTGTCCTTCTTCTCTCGTCAAACATCTTAGCGATGGTCCATTAAAAGATCTGCGATATAACACTCCATTTCTTAGCTCATAATTGGTTGCCCTACTTTTCAACTTGTGTACTTCTAATCTGTTTCTTGGAATTTCTCCTCTTGCCACTACAAAAACACTAAGTTTTAGTCACGCCACAGAACCGTGGCAGTTGGCCAAAAATCCGTGGCAAAAGATAACTTGCCACGGCAACCTCCTCGTGACAAATAACCCGTGGCTAGAACTAATTGCCACGATGGTTGCCACAGTTTTATTTGCGTGGCTAATGATGCATGATTATTTGCCACGAGTAGCGCCGTGGATAATAATTAGTTGGGTGGCACATGTGTGGGATTATTAGCCACGTTTTTCATGCGTGGGTGCTCCAGGATCATTTTATGTAGATGGGTTTCACTTGTAGGTATTTAAAAACTGATTATCATCAGGTTTTACTGCTAGACGCTAAAATAAGAAGACAATATTTACTTTACAACAATTTCAGAAAGACAACCTATTCATTAAAAAACACAAGTACTACATGTTTGTCTGATTGATTACATTCCAAAGCAAATAAAAACTTTACTAAATCATTTTGAGTATCATACAAGTTTCAAGAGAAATTTAAAGTGAATGAAAACAAAATACTTAAATTATCACAGATTGATTTCTTACTTCCAAAGTTAATCATCATATATCTTCTAACACCTTGAACATAATATCTTTCAATGAAATTAACCTGCAAAATGTAGACATCAAATCTGATAACAATGACAAATAACAGAAGAAAATATCCATGTATACAACATTTACAGAGGCTTATCTTATTCAAATATAACATGTGGTCTAAACAATTTAGAAGATACAAAAGAATCATAGGAACAACCATTCATCCAACTATAATCTCTCACGTACACCTATGGATTCAAACAAGTACAAATATCCATCAAACATTTAAGCCGATACACCTAGGGGAACATTCAACCAACTTAACAATTATGCCATCACCTTTCTAATATGTTGCAGCAAGGGGAACATGTTTAGAGGTTTATAAGCAACTGTAATCATATGAATAGACTAATAAAGTAAAAAATATTACCTCAGATTCGCGTAATAAGATCATAACTCTATTCTCTGGATGTGGGAGGTCCCTCTACAAGACAAAATGCAAGTAAGAAAGCTTGTGATTCTAGATAATACAGTGACGAAAATATTTGCAGATATGCTCATACATGCCCAAGAAAGCTTAAGAATCTAGATAATACACAGCCAAAAATATTTATGGATATGCTTATACATATGTAACATACCCGACCAGCAAACAGTAGCAAAAGGGCATCTATTTGTTTTTCTTCTGTGATTCCTCTCGTTAGCCTTTTTCATCTCATCCACAGTTTGCTTCACTCAAGACGTTATTCTTCCATGTCGTTCTGCATGTGAACCACTTGGAAGAATGAGTGAAATCCAAGAAGACCTGAAATTTGTAGCTGAAACTCAAAACCTTATATGGAGTAATTTTTAGAACAAATTCACAAATAAAAATTAATACTGATGAGATTGTGAAAGAGAACTTACCAAGTAAGAACCAACTTGAGTGCCCTAATAGTCAACGAGTGCCCTTTTCTTCTTGGCTGAACTTCACTTGAAGAGAGACAGATATTTACCACCAGTAGAGACAGAAAACATAAAGCTTCTCATCCTGCTAGGGAAGATAAGCAGAATGGGTCAAATTTGAAAAAAATTCTAAGCGATTATTGTATTTAGACTAACATGCTCTCCTCCCCTTCAGTATTCCATAGCCAAATAATCTTCAATATCTGTCTATGGAGATAGAATCAAATATCAAGAGTATATCATACAATAGTTTTCCATAGAGGAAATGGCAGTGGAAGAGGGGTTGTTCTACTTCTATAGATACATGAGAAAGCAAACCCATCATCCTCATCAGGAAAGAATCATAGAGGGTTTACATGCTCCTACATTGCTTGACCTAAGGGATGCGAAACTCTCCTCCATAAAAATAAAAATTCAGACATCTGATACAAAACCAGGAGAGAAAGAGAACACAGACCTAGCCTCTTGCATAATCTTCGCACCCTGTATAGAATCAACATTGATGCTACCGTCAATCTGGGAGAAAAAGGAAATGAGAAAACGATCCTGAAACAAGTCATAAGATATTGCCCACTTTGGTTCTTCAAGCAAGGCCATCGCTGCTCATATCTACACTCATCTGGTTAAAGAAAAAGCAGCAGAGAACGTTAATTGTAGCAAATTCACTTTCCTTGTGCTTATATTTGACTGCAAAAAGAAAAATGTTTCTAACACTTATGTTAAAACACTTAAATTCCTTTGCAATACCACAGTGTACTTGCTACAATTTCTTTCACATAATATGCAAAAGCATTATTGGTGGCCTCAAAAGAGGGATAGTGGGGAATATTTAAGTGGTCATCTTAGGCATCATAATTGTGATTGCTGTCCATCACATGTTTAAATCAGACTCGTTTAAGCCCTTCCATTATTCTGTACTTTCACCTCTTGGTTTAGTCAGATATTTCGAATTAAAAGGGAGTGCTCCATCTAACTCATTTTTATACACTGAAACTCACTACTAAAATCATTAAAACTAGCTGATCTACATACATGAATATGGATAGCAAACAAGCTTATAACAACTCACCATTTGCTTGGTCTACATGAACAAAAAAACTTGCAACAACTATAAGATAACAAAGGGTAAGCATAAGCCCTTTGAAATAGTTTGAAGTGCTCTCCAACACAGACACTACTGGGCCGCATAAGCTATAAAAAGAGGCTCCTAGCAGTTTATTGGCATTATAACAGCTTCAATGCGCTCAAGCGAACATATAAGAAAGATTAAAACCTGCTTATCATATCTCTTACTTTTAACTTCAGTAAGGGAAAGTATATTCACTGAACTGGACATTAACAAAATCTGATCCTTCTTAGCACTCTTCACATTTTTATGCTCTTAATAGTCAGATTTTAAAGCTTTATGCATCTCACATATTGATATTAAGAATTTTGGGATATGAAAGTAACAAAGTAACAATGTATACTTTTGGAGACATATAACAGGAAGGAATCAATAAGCACATTCAGAAGATTTGGAAAATGCATCCAATTGTACAGTTCTGGGGAAAACCTGTAACATAAATGCCACAACTAGCACGGTAATAAATAGTGTGGCAGTCTCTAAGAGTTGGAAATTCAAGTCCATCGATCTCCCCATAAACCAACCAACAACAACACAAAAGGTAATATACACCTGAAATAGCACATTAAGAGGATATTTACTTAACAATAGCCACATAATGAAAAAAAAAAAACTTTAAGGTAATCCAATGAAGCACCAAGGGTGTTTACCACAAACATATATATCTGTGTAGAAGATCCGATTGCAACTCCTAAAGTGATGTCCTGGAGGAGGTAAGAAAACAAATGAATAAAAATAATATAATATAGCAGGGGGAACATGACAAATAAAAAGGTATCAAATTCAAGTCACTCACAAGCTTGTCCTTCATGGAAAACATGATTTCACTTACATGTTCTGCAGCATTTCCTACAATAGGAAGCAAAATGACATTGATAAATGACACTGTCATATTCCATGAGTCTGATGCTCCCTGAAAGAACAATTAAACTATTAGTTGTATAGGAAACCTGAAGCTCTATGGTGTACCAACAAGATGAAAGGCCTAATGTCAAACACATCCGAGAAACAACAAGATTTAGGGGGCAGCAATTAACTAGGAATTAGAAAGTTAAAAGGTATAAGATGTTATAAAGATGCCACATGCATATACAAAGTTAAAAGGTATGTGCAACAATTGAGTAGGTAACCTACTTTTCAGACAATTGGTACATATTGTTGTTGATATTGTTCTAGCCTAAGTTTGTCTGAGACTTTTTTTTTCCATTTGAACTCCATGACAATTAGACTTTTGATGATTTCTATGTGTAACCAAAAAGACTTAACATTTCTACTTTTGCTGCATTCGAGTAAGTTAAGGTAATGCATCACCTAATTAAGGGAATTCAATCTCACCAAATTAATGAATTAGATTTAAAATCCCTAGATGTCTCCAACAAGAACTATGATTCTCCAGCAACATCTTTACACTTATCATAGTTTATAAAATTCACAATTGAACTTTGGCTTTATTATCTCAAACAAATATATATACCCTCATCGAATATTTTACCTGAAAATCAAATCGATTTGTAAGGCAAAAGTTTAAAATCAACCATACCTGGATCTAAATTAAACATGAAATACACATCTAAGATAACCCAAAGTCCAATCATAAAAAACACATACAAGTACTATATGAGTCATACACATATAAGTACTAAAAATGGATTCGCAGCAGGAAACCAAAGAACAGGAAATTAGATTTGTTACCAGCTTGTGCAGATATAATCGATGATGTCCTGCAGAGAATAATGAAATTGATGGATTTCCTTTTTCCAAATCTGACCCAGTATCATAAAACAATTCAAATTAAAGAAGATAAATTCTAAAGTAGTGTAAAAGAATTGAAATCGATATGCAATTAGGTTGATTCATACATATATCAAAAGACCCTAGTTTCAGAAAATCAAAATAAGAAGATCTAATTTTATAAATCCCAACTTACCCGAAGTATGATCTTCTCTGTGTATACGGTTTCGAAGTACCGATTGTTTTTATATCATATAATCGAAGAAAGAGGAGAGTTGAGGGAGGTGGGAGGAACTGGGTATCTCATCCGGTGGGGATCGTGGTCTTCTGTTAGGTATCCTAGGTTATGACTTGGGTTTTAGGAGAATTTCACGAATCATGGCAAACAATAGCTACGACACTATTTGTTATCCCGAAGAAAGAGGCCCGCTGTACCCACGGCACACTCTGTCGTGAGTAGAAAACGTTTGGCAGGCTTACAACGTGTAAAGCTAGACGCGTGGAAAGTTGATATTATACCGTGGGAAGTGACCAACCTATTTGCCACGATTACCTATTTAGCGTGGCAAAATGTAACAAATAGTCACGGATATCCAAATTCGTGGCAATTGGGCCGTGACTAAAAATCATTTATTTTGTAGTGTGCCAAGTATGCATGAAGATCTACTCGCCAATCCGTGATATTGCTCGTGGGTTATCCTTCGCCAGCTTCTACCATCATTACATTTGTCTCTTCTTCTTCTTTATTTATCGATGAAAATGAAAGTGTTTGAATTTTTATGCATCTCGCCAATGGATTTGTCATCATACTAGATATGAAAGCGAAAGCATCTGCGAGCCTATTATCTTTCCTTGATATGTGTCTCCATTTTATTTTTGGAATTTTCGCAGATAATTCTTCAACAAGTCTTTTGTATTTTCTTAGAGATGGCTCATTTGTTGTGTACTCTCCTTTTATTTGACGAATAACCAATTGTGAATCGCTGGTAATTCTGGCATTCTCCAAATTCATTTCTATCGCGAATTTTAAAGCATGGATCACAGCCTCATATTCTGTCTCATTGTTTGTGGATGAAAATTTTAATCTAAATGAAAAAGCTGTTTTTTCTCCTTCTGGCGATATGAAAACAACTCCAATTCCATTTCCTTCTCCGTTTGATGATCCATCCACTAATATTTCCCATCTGTTGGGTTCTGTTAATAGATTTTTTGGATCTCCACATTCCTCTTCTACATCCATCATCTCTTCCACAGCTTCATCATCCTCCAAAGGAAATTCATCCAAGAACTCTGCAATGACTTGGGATTTTGGCGAAGATAGAATTTCATATTGGATATCAAATTGTCCTACTTGTGTGTTCCATCGCTCAACCATACCTGATCTTTTTGAATTTTTCATTACTGATTCAATGGGTACCTTTGTTAATACTTTGATTTTATGTGCTTGAAAATAAATTCGAAGCTTGAAAGTCGCATGTACTAATGCTAGAATTAACTTCTCAATCTTGGAATAATTTCTCTCTGCAGAATTGAATGTTTTGCTGATATAATAGATTGGTTTTTCTACTCCTTCATCTACTCGCAACAATACTGCACTTAGCGCGTATGTGGTTGTCGCGAGATAGATCAATAATTCTTCTCCTGGTTCATCCTTTTGTAAAATAGATACATTCACTAAATGTTCTTTGATTCCTTGAAAAGCCCTTTCACATTCATCTGTCCACTTGAATTTTGTTCCCTTCTTCAATATGTTGAAAAAATGTTTGCACTTATCTGAAGATCACGAAATGAATCTCCCTAGCGAGGCTAAGAGTCCATTCAATTTTTGTACATCTTTTATTGTTGCGGGTGTTGGCATATCGCGACTTGCTTGTACTTTTTATGGATCAACTTGTATTGCTTCTTTTGATACAATATACCCCAAAAATTTCACTGATGTTACTCCAAAGGTACACATATCAGGATTCACTTTAATATTGAATTGCCGCATTTGATCGAAAATCTCTTTTAAATCTTGTACATGATTCTCTGCTTCTTTGCTTTTGATCAGCATGTCATCTACATAAACTTCTAATGTCTTGTGGATCCATTTTGCAAACACCTTCTCTACCATTCTTTGATAGGTTGCTCCAGCATTTCGCAAACCAAATGGCATATTTGTGTAACAATACAATCCTCTTGGAGCAAAAAATGCTGTATGTTCTTGATCTTCCTCAGCGAGAGGAATTTGGTTATATCGTTTATATCCATCCAGTGATGATATTCTTGCATTTCCTGCTACTGATTCAACCATTTGTGGGATATATGTCAATGGAAAACTATCCTTTGGACAAGCCTTGTTTAAATCAGTAAAATCTATACAAATTATTATCCCTTTGTTCTTCTTTGGGACCACCACCATATTTGCAATCCATTCTGGATATTTTGCTTGCCTTATAATTCCTGCATCGATCATTTTCTGTAGTTCTTCCTCTATTTGAGAATGGTATGTTGTTGCGATTTTTCTTATTCTTTGCTTGAATGGTCTTATATTTTTGTTGATTTCTAATTTATGACATGCTATTGATGGATCTATCCATGGCATTTCATCCATACTTCACGCGAAGATATCTTTATATTCTCGCAAGAGATTTACAGTTTTTTGTTCCTCATCTGCCTCCATTCTAGTCCCAATTTTTATTATTTTAGGCTCTTCTTTACTCCCAATATTTACTTCTTTTGTTGGTTCCGCTGCGGTGTAACTAGATTCAGGTTCTCCCATTGGTGTTGGAGTTTTCATTTCTCTCACGAACTCATCTCCCTCTCGCGAGACTTCACTAGGTATCACTTTTCCTTCTTTTTCCCTTATCATGTAAATTTTAAATTCCTCTTCTTTCTTTGTCTCTTTGTTCAATTTTCTGCGAGCTTTTCGTAGCTTTGGACGTTCTTCACAATTTTTCACTTCATTTTGGTAACATAATTTTGCAAAATCCGTATCTCCTCTAATTTCTCCGATTCCACTGGGCATAGGAAATTTAATGCACTGGTGTAACGTCGATGCTACAGCTTTGATTGCATGTATCCACGATCTTCCTAATATCATATTGTACGGCGATTCCACATCTACCACACATTATGATATTTGTGTTTCAATTTCTCCTAGTGGAATTCGTACCACTATATCGCCTTTAGGTTTTATTATAGACTTCCCAAAGCCATGAACATAATATGTTGAATAAGACATTTCTACATCCTTATATCCCATCTTCTTGAAGGTACGATAAAACATCATGTCTACAAAACTTCCTGTGTCTACCAAAGTTCTATTCATATCCCATTCTTCTACAGATTTTATTGATTTCCCCTTTCTCATTGGTATAGTGGTTACTGTGACCACCAATGGAGATGTATGACTTAAATATTCTTCTAGTATTTCTGCTGCTATAAACGTGATTTCTTGTTTTTCCCAATCTTTCAATGATGATATCTTCTCCACTGTCATAATCTTCCTTCCTTCAAAATCCCGTTTATGTATCTTTCCCTTAATGTTTTCATGAAATCTATCAACCATTGCTTTTGTTACCATATCACATTCCAACTTTCTACAATCCTTTTTGATTCTGATCATCCTTCCTTCAATTATCTCACCGATTTACTTTCCTTAATCTTGAACAATTCTTATCTCCTTCTTCACTTTTTCTTCAATTTTCGTTAATTCATCCCTGTTTCGGGCGCCAAAATGTAGTTGCAGGTTTTCCCACACTACACCCTTGTCAAGAATCTATGAAAATTAAGTCATAATTGTGGATGAACAACAACACTTTTATTAATTCACTTTCAGGAAGATTTACAAAAAATATCAAATCTCAGAAATACAACTTTCTTTCCGGAGTTTCTCTCTCCTCAAAACTTTCTCAACTCTCAAAAGTACATCATCATCTTCTGGATTTAGTCGAACCCTTTATATAGGAAAATACATAGTGGAAGACAGCTAATATTTCCCCTTAATTCGGATTTACTCTGCGATCTCATCGCCATAACTTTAGTCTTCATCTTCGCCAACTTTGTAACCATCGTGAAGCAGACTTATTCTTCTCATATATCTTTGGTCATTAATTGTCATATTACTCTTTTGTGACACTCTCCAAATGGCGTTGAAGAATCTTGCGACGTTCTCGTCAAAGTGTTATTAATACTTGTAGAAATGTTTTGGTTTCTCGCAGAAGTGTTGTTTCCATCGCGAGAATATCGTTGTGGCGATATTCTTGTCCTACAAGAAAGTTAGCCTACAATTATACTGCAAGTGCACATCGTCTATACTAGAGAGGGAAAATAAAGGTCGATCCTATAGGGACTAGGGCGGTGTGAAGTTGAAACTAGAAGAAAACTAAACTGATTTGTAATAAAGAGGTATTTGTTGTGTCGATAAAACAAGAAGATTGATTGCTAAACATAACTATGAACCTATAAACTAAACAGAGATAAAGATGCAGTGAGAGCATAAAACAATCAAGTGGGAAGCACTAGGGAAATTGAATCTACCACATAAGGTACACTAGATATCTCATCCAATGAAAATACTCTTGTTCCTTATAATGGATAGCAATTAAGATTCAAGTCTGTTGCTAGCCTAAGGTGATCTCACACGGATAGTTTAGTCACAACTAATATTTCAATTCCTAGCATCAGTTGTCTTATTACATCATAACTGATCACAAATTCAAAACAGTCAATGAAGCATGAGTTGATGCAACAACAGATAATGGTTCGAAAAACCTAGGATGCAAGACATACTAGGTGAAAGTTATAAGTTGCAACATAAAGACTAAACTGATCCCTATTCAATTAATCTCTACAAGAAAATATTTCACTAACATAAGAAACTAGCATTAAGCTAAGGGATTCATCAATGCCCTAGCTAAGAAAGTTAGAACATAATGAAAACATGAGACAAATAGAATTCAAGTATAGATAAACTCATTGAAGTAGTTGAACTCTATTCTTTTTCAAACTGATTTCTCAAGGACAGCAGGAAATTACTTAAGTGTTTTCAGATCTCTCTTCCTCACTCCCCGAATTCCCTCTTATACCGTACAACCCCCCTTTTATACATATATTTCTACCCCCAATTTTTAATCCCTATTCTCCACAGAAACATTATAATATTTGGGCGTTTTGTTCTTGAAACTCACTTCTATGTAATCATTTTCATTCATGTACCGCCACTGCACCAATTTGACTGATTGTTTTGAATTCAGACCTACTGCCAATTGCTTAATCATCACAGCCACCCTATCTATGTTGATTGCGCGCTGCTGCTGCTGCTGCTGATGTTCGCAGAGAGTGACAAAATCAAATACATAGTTTGTAAATTTCGTCGCTTTTGATCACCAAACAGCTGACCTATTCTCGTGGGAGTCAAAACCTAGGCCTAGGTTGAATCGAGTACAAATATAAACATAAAAAATAAGCAAGTGGACTGATAGGGGGAAGATGGTGATGGAGGTATGGGTTTGATAGATTTGACATGTTGAGAAAATTAGGGAGACACAAAAGGGGTCGACTAAGTTTTGGGGAAATAAGAACACAGAGAATTGTTTCTCGTTAATGATAGGGATGAGAAAGGTGGTGATGTACTATGGTGTTAAGCATGAATATCTTGTTTTGGTATGCAAGAACATATCTTGGGCTTGAGTTCATTTCCATGTATTTGAGTTTTTCATTTCAGCCCATAAAATTCTTTTAAGATCAGAAATTGTTCACTACCAGCTCATATTCACTTCATAAATATGCTCTCACCCCAATTGCCTTATCCATTACACGCATCTCCTTGAAGCCGACGTACATCTAGTTCGACAAGGAATAACATCTCCACTTTGTTCATATCCCATGTTTAGACCATTCTTTTCATTCCCATAGCATTACAAAACAAAAGTCAAGAAAATTGCCACACATTTTACTCGCAACAAAAAAGAAGTACAAAATATATAGGTTGGCATAATTACAATCAATTAGTGTAACAAAATATCATAAACACCTACAAAATGATAAGAATGTAAGCAATATTAGGTCCCCATCAAATACCCCCAAACCTGCTTTTGCTCGTCCTCGAGTAAAAAACAAAACCAAAAGAAAAGTCTACCTACGCCACTGGCGCATGGAAAAATATACCCAAAAAGTTCTTAGGACAAAAAATAAGCTCAGATTCCATGAAATGTGACATGTGCAATTCAGTTTTAGCTCACAGCAAATGGATATGTCAATCTAGCTTTCAAATGCATAATTCTAGCACTAAAACAACTAAAGACATGTGATAAGAGTGTAAAGTGCATCTACACATGTTTATAGAATGACCATAAGTTATGACTGCCAATCGCTAAGAGATAGTTTTTAGGCTAAGAACTGGATTCAAAGCCAAGCTAGTTGCTCGGATTTACGAGAATTGTGAATGTTCACCTATGAGTTGGTGATATTTCAACTTACCCGCGTTGTACATCGATGGATACACCCTCCATTTCTTTATTACACGACTATTTACAACACATAACAGAACAAAGACATTGACTACTCTTATTTAAAGCAAGAGAGACACTTTAACATTTTTACTGAAATAGAACACAATAACAAACAATGAGTACTCTATCTTTTCTTTTCTTTTTTCTGATTTTTTTAGTTGAATTTTCTTTTCTTATAACTTATTTTTCAACTAAATTTTTATCTGACTTTGCAATAACAAGAGATACAAACACAACATGACACAATTTTACTCAAAAGCTCAAAAATAAATTACATGACACTTTTAGCAAGATGCATCCCTTTTCGATGCACCCGATCAAATTCAATGGTTGCTTTTCTTAACGTATCCTCCACCTTTTATCCCAGCCAACCAAATAACAAGCTAGTCAAGTCTCATTCAGTATTCTAGATGATTGACAACCTACTTAACCGATAAAACACCTGCCCGAGGCCATACATGCATTGGTAGATCGTGCATGTGCAAGTTTCTTATCAACGTGTGAATTGTGCTAGAATCAGGGGTGCCTCATCATCTAGACTAAGAATCCTAAGATTTTATATCATGCACAGGTATCACAGATTAAGGTAAATAAGCTCCATTTTTAATTTTTAATTTTTCTTTCTAAGATGTTAACCATTCACAAGATTTAAACATACTAAATTGCTACAAATTAAGTTCATGTGATATCTACTTGTACCCCCAAACCTATGTTAAACAGTGTCCTCAATGTTTCTAAGGTTTCATAAATTATAACATGCCATGAAGTTCATGAAGATAAAGAAAGGTCAGAGAGTACCAGATCCAAAAAGTGTTGCCAAACCAGATAGTTGAGCAGCAAGGTAGATATCACTAAGAGAACAGAGATTATATACAGCAAAAAAAAAAACTAGCCTATCAAACTGAAACTAAAAGAAATCAAAGGACATGAAATGGAATTCTAAACCTGGTATGTACAAGGGGTGAACTATTTCAGTCCACATAGATGGGATCTGCAAGTTCAGTTGTTTCAATTTCAGATGGAATTGTTTCAAGGAACGGCTTCAGTCTCTGCCCGTTGACCTTGAATGCATTTTTTGTTGCTACATCTTCGAGTTCTACATCTCCATGAGGGAATATTGTGCGCACCAATCACGGGCCAGTCCATCTAGAACGCAATTTACCTGGAAAAAGATGCAAAAGTGAGTTGTACAATAAAACTTTCTGTCCAGGCGTGAATGACTTGCGCAAAATGCGCTTGTCATGGAACACCTTAATTCTATCTTTGTACATCTTTGCAATGTCATAAGCATCATTCCTCAGTTCTTCCAACTCATTGAGTTGGAGTTTCCGTTAAGTACCTGCTTTATCAAGAGAAAAGTTAAGTTTTTTTATAGCCCAATATGCACGATGTTCTAATTCAACAGGTGAATGATAATGCTTGCCATACACAAGTCTGTAAGGAGACATGCCAATAGGAGTTTTATATGTTGTTTGATAGGCCCATAAAGCATCATTCAATCTCAAAGACCAATCTTTCCTAGACGGGTTAACAGTCTTTTCTAGAATGTGCTTAATCTCCCTATTAGAAACCTCAACTTGGCCACTGGTCTGTGGATGGTATGGGGTTGCTACCTTATGAGTTATTCCATACTTACGAAATAGTGACTCAAAATACCTATTGCAAAAGTGTGAACCACCGTCACTGATTATATCTATAGGGTTGCCGAAACGAGAAAATATATTTTTCTTTAAGAACGAAAGTACCACCTTGTGGTCATTTTTTTTGGTTGTTATTGCTTCTACCCACTTAGAAACGTAATCAACAGCAACAAGGATGTATAACTTACCTTCAAAATTGGGGAACGGACCCATGAAATCAATTCCCCAAACATCAAACAGTTCAACAATCAGAATAGGGTGCAATGGCATCATGTTTCTCTTGGAAATACTTCCTAGTTTCTGACAACGTTAACAAGCAATACAATAAGCATGTCAGTCTTTAAACAACGATGGCCAATAAAACCCACTCTGCAAGACCTTTGCAGCAGTTTTCTTGGCACCGAAATGGCCTCCACATGCTTGGTCATGACAAAAAGATATCACATCTTTTTGTTCACTGTTGGGGACACATTTCCTAATAATTTGGTCCGGGAAGTACTTAAACAAGTATGGGTCATCCCAAAAAAAGTGTTTAACTTCAGCCAAGAACTTAGAACGGTCTTTTCTAGACCAATGCACATGCATTCTTCCCGTAACAAGGTAGTTCACAATGTCAGCAAACCAAGGAAACTCAGACACAAGCATTAATTGTTCATCAGGAAATAACTCTCTAATATGCACAGATTCATCACTAGACTCAACATTTAATCTAGACAAATGATCAGCAACAAAATTTTCCGAACCTTTCTTATCACCAATTTCGATATCAAATTCCTGCAATAACAATAACCATCGGATAAGACGAGCTTTAGCATCCTTCTTAGAAAGAAGAAATTTCAGAGCAGCATGATCAGTGTATATGATGACCTTAAACCCTATCAAGTATGACCTGAACTTGTCCAATGCAAAAACAACAACAAGCAACTCTTTCTCAGTAGTTGTATAGTTAAGTTGAGCATCATTAAGAGTTTTGCTAGCATAGTATATGACATATGGAAGTCTATCGACGCGTTGTCCTAAAACAGCACCAACAACAAAATCAGACGTGTTACACATGATTTCAAATGGTAATTTCCATTCAGGTGGTCGGACTATAGGGGTTGAAGTTATAAGAGTTTTGAGCTCCTCCCAAGCACGCACACAAGCATCATTAAATACAAAAGCAACATCTTTACCAAGTATATTTCATAATGACCTTGAGATCTTACTGAAATCTTTAATGAATCTACGGTAGAAACCAGCATGGCCTAAAAATGATCTAACCTCCCTCACAGAGCGAGGTTGCGGCAAGTGTTGAATGAGGTCAACTTTAGCTTTATCTACTTCTATGCCTTTTTCAGAGATGATGTGTCTTAGAACTATGCCTGAGTTCACCATAAAATGACACTTTTACCAATTCAAAACCAAATTGTTTTCTTTACATCTAATCATCACACGAGTGAGATGGTTCAAACATTCATCAAAAAAAGATCCAAACACAGAGAAATCATCCATAAAGATCTCAAGAAAATTATCTATCATGTCAGAAAAAATGCTCATCATGCAACATTGAAATATGGCGGGTGCATTACATAACCCAAAGGTCATATGACGATAAGCAAACGTTCCAAAAGGACATGTAAATGTGGTTTTTTCCTGATCTTCAGGTGCAATATGAATCTGATTTTAACCAGAAAAACCATCCAAGAAATAATAGTAACTATGCCTAGACAACCGTTCTAGCATTTGGTCTATGGATGGAAGAGGGAAGTGGTCTTTCCTTGTTACTGTGTTCAACTTCCTATAGTCAATGCAAACTTTCCACCCTATGGTTGCATGAGTAGGGATTAATTCATATTTATCATTTTGAACTACGGTAACTCCTGACTTTTTTGGCACAACCTAAATGGGACTAACCCATTTGCTATCTGAAATCGGGTATATAATACCCGCATCAAGAAGTTTTAGAATCTCACCGTTAACAACCACTTTCATGTTAGGATTGAGTCGCCTTTGCATCTCCCTAGACGGTTTAGCATTTTCTTCAAGATTTATATGATGCATGCAAACAGTGAGACTTATGCCTTTAAGGTCTAAGATGGTCCATCCTAATGCTTCTTTATGATCCTTAAGTACTTCTAAAAGCCTACTCTCATGTTCTATATCTAATCCAGAAGAAATGATTACATGCAAAGTATTAGAAGGCCCCAAAAATGCATATTTAAGAGTATCAGGCAATGGTTTCAGTTCGAGCTTTGGTGGATCAACAAGAGATGGGACAGACTTGGATTCCAAGAGTGGAAGTGGTTTCACTCTAGCTTTCCACTTAGTTGTGTCCATGAGGGGTGCAGATTCAAGCAAAGAATTCACTTCACTTATGTATTCATCATCAAATAGATCCAAGTTAAAATTATTCAAACAAGCATGCAAAGTGTAGTTGCAGGAAAACCTACACTACACCCTTCACAAGAATTCACAATAATCAACACATATTTGAAGATTAAAAACAACACTTTATTATTTGATTCTCAGAAATGTTTACAAGAAATGGAAGAAATCAAGAATACAACCGTTCTTTTAGATTTTCTCTCTCCTCAAAACTTTCTTAACGCTCAAAAATTCATCTCCCTCCTCTGAATCTACTGGGTCTCTTTATATAGGGTAGTTAAATAATGGATGACAGCTAAGTTGTCCTTTAATTTCGGATCTGACTCGCAGTATTATCGCAGCAATTATAATGTCAGTCCTCGCAGGTGTTGTAATCCTCGCAGAATCATCATGCTCTTCTCATGTTTTTCCCATCATCATCTATTATGTCACTCTTTAAGTTATCTTGTGATGCTCGCAAAGTATTGCAGAAGTACTCGCAGAAGTGTTGTTAATTTCATAGAAATAATGTCATGGCGATATTTTGATCCTACACCTTGCCTCTTCTCATGTCTTCTCTACAAAGAGGGGAAGATCATGAGAAATTTATCTCTTCTTAATGCCGCAACTACCCATTTTTTCATCTTATTTTTCCGACAAAACTCCGTAAATTAAGTGTAACTGCCTACACATGTCGAATATTCTTTTCTTTACCGGTTAATCCTTTATTATCCAATTACCATTCTTCTGTCTATAAAAGAGAGAATCTGTCAAAGAAATATTTTTCTTCTTTTACTTCTTCATCTTCTTCACCTCTTCGTTCTCTGCAAACTTTTCCCACCTGCAACTTTCTTCTTCTAAAAATCCACGTGCCACTGCATTAATGGAATCATCAAGGTATGTGTTCTTCTGACGTTATTAGACTCGATTTTGCTTGTCTGAGCTATGTTCATCCATATTATTCAATCTTTTCTACTTGATTCTTCGTAATTCCCATACTGTGTTTTATTTTCAATGGAACTACTCCTAACACCCTGTCTGTAATCCAAAACACTAATCTTCTTAAAGATTCACGGAAAAAACTAGCTGAAAAGAAAAGGAAGCATGCGAGTCATAAGGTAGGAAGAAATATTTGTTTTCTTAATAACAATATTGTTGCCTCTGTTTCTTATCTAAATTATTATTCGCAGGATGACGAAGGTATTGATAAACCTCACAAGAGATCTCGCCAAGCTAAAACTGTTGAGATTGACATTATCATTCCCAAATTAACATCTGCGAGTTCTGTTTCTACAACCTCGAAAATGGAACCTCCATCCTCTATCTGCGAGAATATCGTTACCAATATCCCTATCTCAGCTGATCTTCTGACAAATGAGTCTCCTTAAGCTGTTGTGAATAAAACTTCTTCCAATCCTATGTCACTTCCAACTGTTACTTTTCCAGACAGTCCAACTTCCGGTGATACAATTATTGTGAATGATTCAAATCTCCATCTTTCTACTATCACTACTTCACCATCTGCATCTTTCCCTTCTTCTAAGGAAAATTCAGTAGGAGTAGATGTTGATTTTAAAATCTTGTCTGATATTTTAGATGATTCTAGGAAGTCTTCTACTGATCCTGTCAAGCAGGGTGTCTGCGAGGTTTTAGGTAAGTATTTTGGTTCTAACCAAATGGCTTCACATGCATCTTTAGATAACTAAGTTGAAGCTTTAAAAATAAGTCTCCAAGCCAAGACTTCAGAATGTGACACTCTTTTCCAAAAGCTTCGCAATTCTTCACTTGATTGCGAAAATCTTTGTAGTAAAAACAATGAACTAAAAGGTATAATTTCCCTGCCTCTATCTCTTGTTTTTCTGTTCTAGCAAATTTTCATCTTTTCTGTACTCAGTTCCCTTTTTAAATCCTTGGTTCACATATTTAGTTTTGAATCAGAAATGATTCATGGAGAGATTTCAATTTGAGTCTATTGCTGAAAAATCCCATGATGAGAAAGATTCTTGGATGGACCAATATAATAGACTAGACAATCTTCACACATACTAGATCGATCAAATAGATAATCTTACTAATGAGAATGGCCAATTATTGCAAAGGAAAAATTTATTAAGTAGCGAAGTTACTAGCCTCTCATATTTGTTAACCCAGGCTAACTTGGCGATGGAATCTTTATTAGATGAAAATAAAACTTTATCTCAGGAGAAACGTAGTTTTTCAAACATGATGGCGATTTCCTCGCAATAATTGAGTATTCTTCAAAAATTGTGTGATAATCAAGAACAATCTCTTCGTTCATTAAAAGATGCACTCAAGGAAGTAACCGAATCATCTGCCGCTGAGAAAGATAAACTTATCAAGGGTAGGATAACTCTAAGTTTAAAGGACAGTAAACTCCAAGATCAATATTCCCAATTAGAAGAATCTTACTCTTTATTATCAAAAGAAAATTCGTATATCCTCTCCAAAGAAGAAAATATAAAATCTCGTCTGAAGGGTATAGTTGGGGATAAATTTGTTGATGCCATGAACCAATGGGAGAATTGCTGCTTAACACTAATTCAAAATTTAACTTCGTAAAAGGAAGGTAGTCATTTTGACTTCCATAATTGTTAATCTCTCTGTTAAATTTCTCTGATATACTTCTTGCGAGATCTATACCTGAATATCTTTTCTGTTAATTTATTTTTCTCGCAGAATCTGAAAAAAGTCTTTATTCTACCATTTCTGATCTGACTGACAAATTGTCTAAAGTTCGCAAAGAAAATGGAGTTCTCACTTCTCATCTTGTTCAATCTCGCGATCGAGCAGAGAGAAGATATGACTATCTTGAATACTTCAAGAATATGGAGATTAGAAATCGCGATAGAGGTTTCCTTCGCAAAGTTCATCTTAGTGTTGAGGTTCTTGTGAATGACATTCTGATATCCAAGTCTCTGCCTCCTGTATCCATCGAGCCTCTAGAAGTAGATGATGATGAAATTCCTCTTCCTATAGATACTGATCTAGATTATGCAAGCGGTGAAGAATATATTACTCAAGAAGACCCAACAGAAGAAGAAAAAATCCCTCCTAGAAACGTAGCTACTGGTGGTGAAGCAATTGCTAGTGAAAAGTTAGAAGAAAAAGAATCTCGAGTCAATCGTAACGACAAGAATATTTGTGAAGTTTATAACATTGGCAAAAATAATGAAGCTGGCGAGACTAATACTGAAGCTTGAGTTTTGTTTTTGTTTTCCTTTACTTCCTCTTTCTTGCGAGTAATGTACTTTTATGAAACTTTGGAATTCAATTACATTTATGTTATTTTGAATATTTTCAAGAATGATGATGATATTTTATTTATCAATTCCCACACTTGCCCCTCATTATCTTTCTTATAATGGACAAGTATTTCCTGGATTTTAGTATATTGCCGCGAACAGTGTTGCGAATAGGACTGCGAAATTATGGATAGTGCTGCGAAATTATAAATAATCCTTCTGAGAGAATTTGAATAATACTTCTGAGAAATTCTGAATAGTACTTGTTTCTCACTATCTCTCTTGCGATGAATAAATCTTTCTTGCATTCTTAAAAGAAAATAGTTAATGTTTGGGATCATTCTGTTGGTCTTATTTTGCCTTCCTAGTTAAAGGTCTTATTTTGCCAATTTTTTGTTTCTGCGACAAAATCGCAGGACGTCCTTACATTTGCATGTATTGAGCCATTGATCTTTCCTTATCTTTATTCTTTTAATGTATTGCGACAATATGACAAGTCTGAGCTCCCTTGTGAGAACAAAGCCTCATGACATTGTCGTCTTGCGATGAAATCGCAGGACGTCTTTACACTTTCATGTAAAAACCCATTGATCTCATCTTAACTTTTTCTCATGGATTGTTGCCTCTGTATAATACTTGTCACGTGACAATATGATAGGCCTAGATGTTGTTGCAAACATAAAGCCCCATGACATTGCCGTCTTTATACACTTATTAGCTCCCTAATGGAGGGTTCCGCCCTTATCTTCCCCCTAGTTGCCCCTTCCAGGAGGGCACATCGTCCATACAAGACTAGCTCCTCCCATCCGGTCTTAACAACAACCAGTTGTTTTCGCATCCTCTTATCCTTTTTGCCTATATGGCTTATAGTTACGAGACTGCACCCTAAGTGGGGTTTTCTTCGGGCCGAGTGCATCATAACCAAGACTTGCCAAGAATGTCCAGGGTAGTTTCGTACGCCTCGGGCACCCTTGGATCAACCGTGTACCTCGGCGCCTTGGTCATACTATGCACTCCTTAGGAGAGACCCTCGGTCGTCCAACCAGGATATAACCTTATATATATAGTTGGAAATCTAAGGTACCTCTCCTGGATAGGTATCTCTCATGGAGATGGACCACATCTCTCCATGACTCAGGTTCCAGCAGCGGTATAACCTTATCCTTGAGCCATGCAAACAGATACCCCCTTATATGACGTACTTTAGGTCTTACATTTTCCTCTTACGAAATTTTATTCGCGAACTAGGGTGTACGCCATAAATGTTCGTCCCATTCTATTAATCTCTGCGAAATTTTATTCGTTTTTCTTGCGATATTTTCGTATTTCTTATTTTCTCTATCATTTTAAAAATCTCGCAGCTATGATAAAAAAAATTTATTATTCATTTCATCATATGATATACCAGCATCTCAAATCTCACAGAATTTGTCATTGATAATATGTTTTCAGATATAATCTATTCAATGGTCTACCAAGTCTTTGACCAACATCTCTACCTTCTGGATCCATTAACTTGTATGCCCATGTTCCATCTATCTCTTTAATGATGTACGATCTGATAGATGGGGAAAAAAGATTTGTTGGTTTTTGCGGAATTGAGGATGACCGTGCGGAGGATATTCCTTGAACCGAGCAAAATGTTCAACCTCACACAGATGCACCGCTATGAAGGGGGTGATTTAAGTTCGAGAGACCAATCTATAGTACTCCGGACTAAACCAAGACAATGGCTGTTCCAGAGTAAATTCGGTCACAAGAGAGGATGGGTTGATCTGTAGGAGGGAAGCTGGGAAATGTGTGATATCAATGATGATCCGAGATTGTAGGTGTGTTATGAATTCAGCGTGAAATGCTCTAAATGATTGAATCTTTCCTGATAGAGAGTAATTTCTGTGAGTTCGTGTAGACAAAAGAGCGCCTGTATGAACTTTGGTGAGAAATTGCTCGTTCAGACGATTGTTGTTCGAATGTTTGAAAACTCTTCGAATGTTCTTCTTTCAATAAGGATTCAGAGACATTATATAATGCCGGAGATGAAAACACCATGATCCCATGAAGTGTGATAGTTTGCTGGAATCAAAGAGTGGGGAAGTGGTAAATTGTGTTAAACCAATTACTCATCGTGTGGAGACTTGGTTAGTTTTCCACCCACTACTTTGATGATTCCTTCAACTGATTGCACGACTTGCTCACATTCCATCATGTGTTTGAACACACGTGCCTATACCGCCAGACCAAAACCCTAAATGATATCCCCCCAAGTGACACGATTGACGTCTCGTAGTTAATTTAGTCAGTTGTTGATTTCATGACTTCGTGGAACATTGAGTCCACGTATTTGCTGAGTTAAACATGATTTTGTGAAATGTTCTGCAACTCATGAATCGAACGTGTCTGCTGAGACAGTGGTGGAATCCTCACGTTGAGGTGAGCGAGTGTTGCTCGATAATTTGTTGAATATTGATAGTTGAACCAATGTTCCTTGATTTGAGTAAATATTGCTCATCTGAGCAAGTGTTGCTCGTTTGATGAATTATTGGCAGCGTGACCAAAATAAAATATTAATTAAAGCGCTAGTAGTTGAACCGAGCATAATTAATAAGAATACTGATCATGAGATCGTTGCAAAATTATTAGTGTTTGAATCTGGAATCATAATCCTTGGATTCAGAAACCCTAATTTGATCAATTGATGGTTTATTTGAAAATTAACTAAGGAATGAAGGAGAACTGGCTTCATGGGACCGTGGATCAACCATGAAATTCTCATATGCTCGCATGAGAAAAAACCAAGACCTCTTTGAAGAGTTGGTGAGTTGATGAAAGAATGATTAAATGCTGGTTTAATCATTTATTGAATTACTGATGGGTTCAGTATTTGATGATAAAACCTAATTAATCATGAAGAGGTGAGGGACCGACCAAGGGGTCATGAAACCGGACCTGGGTGGTTACGGGATCAAATGATGATCGCTCCATAAAATTTTGCAATTATTTGGAGAGTTTTGGACCCAATACGTGCAATTGCGCAAATTGGGTCATATTGTGAAAACACATGGGACTGGCTCATTGAGAGCCAAAAATCTAACCCTGATCAGTCAACGTAACATGCTTTCATCGTTTAGACATCCGTGTCTCATTCCTAAGAATTTTGATATTTTTTGGTGCACGTTTGAGCGATCATTTGAGAAAATATGACAAAATTAGGGTTTTTTGATAAAACCGTCAAAACTTCATCGGATGAAGGAAAATAATGAAAAAGTGAAGGAATTATGAAGAGGTGAGGGACCGACCAAGGGGTCATGAAACCGGCCCTGGGTGGTCACGGGATCAAATGTTGATCGTTTGAGCACTCCCCAGATTGGTTGAAACCCTAATTAGCGTCCTTTAGTAGAATCAAGTAGATTTCTCATACGGAATCGGATTTTTCTGGTCTGCCCCTCCATTCCATACGGAATGGAATTTCATATCTCCCAACGATGGAATATTTAGGTTTTAAGATCGTTCGGAAAGTGAAAAAACAGTCCGAGAGTAAAACTCAAGAAAAATTCAAGGGGCCAGTCCCATAGTATATTTCCTAATATGATAAAACGAAAGAGTTTTGCTAAAATTAAAGAGTTTTGTTGAAATCAAGGAGTTTCCATGAGATGAGGGAAACATAAAAAATCATAAATAATAAAATAAGGGACGTGTGAGCGTGTGGGACCGGCTTGGAGCATGACTGGCCGGCCAAGGCCCGGTCCCGTGCGTTTTCCCTATTTTATGCATTATTTCATGATTTGAAGGAATTTTCATAATTTGAAGGAAATATCATGAAATCAAGGAATTTTCATGGGATTATGAAAATATGCTAATAAAAGCGGGACGTGTGAGCCATCTAGGGTTTGGACGACCGGCCATGGCCTGTGCATACAGGTTTCCCTAATTTTTATTATTTTTCATGGGACCAAGGAAATATCATGAGATTAAGGATTTTTCATGAAATTAGGGAAATAATAATAAAATAATGAGGAACCATGAGGTGTGGGGCCGGATGGGACCAAGGCATGGCCGGTTGGCCAATGGTCACGCCCCATCACGTTTTCCCTAATTTTATATTATTTCCTCCGTGCGAAGGAAGCACCATGGAATTGAGGAGTTTCCTCAAAACAAAGGATATTCGTTCAAATGAAAGGTTTTCATAAACTCAGAGAAAACAACAAAAATATGATAAAAATATGAAACTGGCATGGGATTGACCACGACACGGTCGGCCAGTCAGTGGGTCCATGCTTCCAGCGCCTTGGTCAATTTTTATTTATTTGTTATTTTTCATCCTATTTTGCATAGGTTCATCGTTTCATCGTATTTTGAAATACTCGTTCGTGCGGTGGTTGTTAATGTATCATTGTTGAATACACTTGCACCATTTGAAATGGGCTTGCTCAGAAGGTAGATCTGATACCCGTGCGTTGAATATTTATTACTAACTCATAGATTTCTGCTGGGAAGAACCATGGTTTGCGTAATGAAATATCAGCGAAAATATTTGAATATTTTCATAAATTCTGCGGATGAATCCAAAAATTTAGGTTTGAGACAGGGCTCGCTCAAAGGTAGTTCTGATACCCGTGTATCGAATATTTATTACTAACCCATGGGTTTCTGCTGGGAAGAACCATGGTTTGCGTAATGAAATATCAGCGAAAATATTTGAATATTTTCAGAAATTCTGCTGATGAATCCAAGAATTTAGGAATAATTAATTTATGACTTTATACTAGCAGAGCAGGCTGTCTAGGAGTATTAATTATTCTGATATGAGCTTGCTGGAGATTCATATACTTTATATAGTCAGGGTAAACTCGTTGTTTGTACCCTGAAGACGTTATCTCTTTATACTAGCCGAGCAAGCTGTCTAGGAGCCGTCCATCCCGTGATACTATATAGAAATAATTACTGAAGTGTTCAGTATTCATGAGGTATGTCGTTGTCTAGCTGTGAGACTACATATCCACATGTACTCTGAGAGAAATTATTCTCAATCAGAGAATTCGATAAGAGACCCGTGTCTCAATACAGATATTCCGTTGTTCGGCCGTGAGACTACACATCTGTATGTATTCTGAGAGAAGTATTCTCAATCAGAGGATTCGATGGGAGAACCGTGTCTTAATTTTCGCATCTGATTGCTGGATCATAAGTTCGTATAATTATGGGTTTAAAATTTTATCCTTTGTCGAAAATCCACCATCTACATTAAGTCCCCAGATTAGTGAGGAATGCCGTGTTCCTCACTCAGCATTGAATGGTGATTTTCCGGTCATAAACAATATAAGTAATTGAACTTAGTCGTAAGTTAAGATGTTACCGGATTTCGATCGTACGAGCATGCCATAACTTGGATGAAGATTCCAGAGGCATGCTAGAGCGTCATTTGATGAGCATAAATTGGTGTTGAACCATGATTTGGACGACGGGTCCTTGGTCGTTTAGGATTCGCGGGCCAGGCCCAAAAAAGAAATCCTTATTTTAGGAATAGACGCTCGTTTGTTCGTTAGTTTAAGGAACAAACAAAATAGACCTGAGTCTAATGATATAAAATTTTGTCTATGAGCTTTCACGAAAAACAAAATTTTATCTTTGTGAGATTTCACAAAATGGAATAAACTCTCGTTCCAAAGGTAAATGCTTGTACGAGAGAAAAGTTTTTTTTTTTTTTTTTTTTTTTGATGTTCATGAATTCTATAGGTTGTTCACATATTGATCATGATAAAATTATATACCCGTGTATATATGAATGTGGGTTTCGTCGAAAACCTTCGTTTTTGAAAACGTTTGTTCGTTTGATCATTAGTTTTTGAAAACTAATAATAATCCCTGATTTAGGAGAGGTTTTCCTTCATATATGAATATGTAGGTTCAGTGATAAAACTATGTTTATGAGCTTTCATGTGAGCCAAAGTTTTATCATGAAAAGTGAATATTCACAAAACCGAAGTAAAATCTTCGTTTTAGGGAATAATGATGATACAGAGGAAAGAGCTTCTCTCATTACGTATATATGAACTTGCTTCCAGTGATAAAATTTTGTGTATAAGCTTTCATGTAAATCAAAACTTTATCTTGTAATATGTGAGCTTTCACAAAATTGAAATAAACCTTCGTTTCAAATACGTATGACGGCACGAAGGAAAAGAGTTTTTTTTTTTTTTTTGTAAAAAAAAAACATGGTCAATTCATGGGATTTTATTTTTTTTGAAACCGTGAATTGTCCTCAATTTATTTTTATGAGCCTGGCTCATGTTAAAAATCTTTATTTATTTACGTGAGTAAATAAACATTTTGTTTATATATACATGCAAATATATATTATCAAAACTCGAGTTTTGAGCGATATTGCTTAGAAGTAAACAATTATTTATGATGAAATAATGTTTTAGTTTTCATAATTCTATGGTGAATGTTCACACAGTAGAAATATTCATTATTTTACGGAAAAATCTGAGTTGTTTGTTTTTGTAGGTTTCGAAGAAACGAACGATTTTGGAGTGTCAACTCTAGCATTACTCTCACTACTGTTAGTGGAAGCGTAAAAAGGAAAGAGTTAAGAATTACCATTTTTGTAGATGCTGATGTGAGCATCCTGATCATTTCTGTTGTGCTTTAATTCCACTGCTTTGATGAAATCTGCATCTACGGATGATATACTGAAGTAGGAATGTTGTATGGACGTCATAGCAACTTTGCAAGAATGACTGGTTCTCATGACGATGCTTCCAAAGATGATATCTCTACAGATGCAGCTTCAAGAAATGGTGCTTCTAGGACCTCTGAGTGATGGTGAGAGATCCTTCATACTGAGTTGTACTTCTGCTTATTTCATTAGATTTACCACAAGATGATCGTATAGTGGAATCCTGGACAGATGTAGACTCCACAGAAATGGAAGAAAGTCTACAGGAGCGGAGAACCAGAAGTAAGGACTACAGAACGTTAGTGAATGACGTGTAGTCACCACCTATTTCCTTGGTGAGTTGTTAGCGCTCCTTGTGTCATGACTTTTCCCTTCCCGTGCAATTAGGATCAAGATACCAAGGTTTGTTACTTCTTTTAGACTTTTTCTCAATCGACTGATGGCCATCAACTTGTTCCCGGGCAAACAGTCCAGCACTGATGAAGAAGTCGATGTAAGCATGCAGGCGATCGTGGCATCTTTTTGAACGAAATAATAATTATTAATGATGAGTCCAGGAAGAAATCATTGTAGATAAGCAGCATGTTGATGAAGCGCACTGTTCTTTGGGGCGTGGGGATATGATAAGATTTAGAGACTCCCCCAGTAAGTATATCTCCTTTAAATCATTCTAATCCCATGTAATCTTCGCATTAGGTGCTGAACGAGGAAGTTAGGAATCATGGATCCAATAATGATGATTTGGGCAATCCAAGAGTTGTTGGTGACAAGACTTTCATAGCTGCACCTCAAGATGATGGAGTGTTGGTCGCTAATACCGTGGAGGTAGTGGAAACTCCAATGGTGCCTCAGACGGTGGAACCCGAACCCGAAATAACAGAAGCTACTTCCCTTGAAGTTATTTCTATGATCATTGACAGCATGCGCATGCTCCGATGGCGAGAACCGATGATAGTGCATAAGTATCCTCTTTGCATGGATTTCCTTTGATCCTCAATTATGGAATTCGCATGTTGATTTGATTTAGAGGAATGGGGATATGAAGAATTCCCGAACCAAATGGAGAACGAAAATTAAATGATTGAAGAGATCGAATTCAAAGTGCAGCAAAGTTGGGAATTGCCAATGGAGATTCCGGTATTTTCGAGCCTTCAAAAGATTTAGAGACTCCCCCAGTAAGTATATCTCCTTTAAATCATTCTAATCCCATGTAATCTTCGCATTAGGTGCTGAACGAGGAAGTTAGGAATCATGGATCCAATAATGATGATTTGGGCAATCCAAGAGTTGTTGGTGACAAGACTTTCATAGCTGCACCTCAAGATGATGGAGTGTTGGTCGCTAATACCGTGGAGGTAGTGGAAACTCCAATGGTGCCTCGACAGGTGGAACCTTAATGACGAAAATATGACTACTTCCCTTGAAGTTATTTCTATGATCATTGACATGGCTCGATGGCGAGAACCAGATGATAGTGCATAAGTATCCTACTGCATGGATTTCCTTTGATCCTCAATTTAGTGAGTTACTCCCATATCACCAACTTGTTGGAGGTTTTAGCGTTCCCATCGGATATGTTGCTATATACAAGGAACTTTAGGAAATGTATGGACACATTGTTGTTACTCGGGATCCATGGCGTAGTTATTTCTTGACGAAACAAGTAGAGGCCATCTTGCGTGTTATAGATGATATCCGGATTACATCCAGAGATGTTGTTTCCCAAGATGTACTCTTTGATTGGGAGTACAACTTGAAGAATACTGAAGAACTTGGCTTCAATCTGAAGTGGCTCTGTAAAATACTTGATGAAGGACTTAGCGAAAAGACCTGGTGGACATCGATCCACTGTAGAGGTTATGAATCTCGTTCATGAATTCTTGCATGTAGTATGTTATGTAAGCTGTAGGAACCTCACACGGCGTCATAATTCGATGCTTGACCCTAACTTTTGAAGCTAAGAGACTGAGTTATTAAATGATAGAAGATCACTCAATCTGGAGTTGTAGAAGTCCGCCAACAAAGCGTGCACATTTGCAATTTGTAATCCCGTACAAAAAATTTAGGTTTCGTAGACCTGGCGGTAAAGGCCATATCTTTCAGCTTGTATGTCCGATTAATGCGCCCTTTTGGTATTTTGTTGAAGAGACACAGACGAACATCTTTTGTTGAGGAAGTATCGTCTCATTCCTCACCCATTGGCACGTTTTTTTCAAACCCATGACCTGAAGTATGTTTTATCTCATCTGTAGAGGTGACGAGAACATCTTGTAGAAGACTTTGGATTATGCCCACCAGTGGTGTCAGCTTTGGGAAAACTTCATGTGAGCATGTTATTAGGTCTACACATATTGATATGAATCATTGGTTCTTAGAGAAGTCCGCTTCATGTGTAACACTTCAGAGAATGATTAGTTGATGAATCCCTGAGGACGTTGCTCTTGAGACCGTTGTTGGTGTTGAGACCATGAATGATCACGCTCCAGATATCTTTGTCGATGTTGAGATCATGGATGGTGTTCCCTTAAAGATTATTGTTGATGCTGATACCACGGTTGAAGTTTCTCCAAAGACCGAAAAGGATAGAACCATGATTATAGACATAGTAGTTGCTCCTCCATCCAGTGAGCCTTTTGGTGGGTTGAGCATCTCTAAGATGAAGGTGTTCTGGGAGTTCAACATGAATTCTCCTGAACAGTATGATTTTACTGTGAACTGGATTTGTCAGTGAATCGACGATGTTACAGCAGATTGCATCAGCGGCCTTCATTCTGGGTGTGATCGGTGAAGAAAATAAATTCCTCAGTCATGCAGGAGCTTGTGATGTAGAGAGATCCCGTTGATGATGTTTCATGGAATCAGGTTGCAATAGCTTGTAATGTGGATAACATTTATTGAAATAAAATCGATTTCTCCAGTAAGATCAAGTCCCCAGCGTATGTTGAAGGAATTCGTGCCATCCATGGGTGAATGATTTGTATCTGCTTCAGAAGCCTTGTCATGGAGATAGTGAAGACTCAGCGATTATAGTTTAGTTGTACTTTGATTACGCTGGTGATGAATCAGTATGTCATCATCGAGGTATTTATGCTGAAGCCAGAGGCGTCATTATCGAAGGTGTACTCTTTGATTGGGAGTATAATTTGAAAACTTCTTAGATGCTTTAGCGTTGAAGTGTCATATCCTGCGATCTTTGAATGTCTTAAGCTTGATTGTCTCGGCCCCGAGTATCTTCTGTTGATTCAGCATCCCTTTCGTTGCGGTAGTGGGATTCAACACTTGTGCAGACATCAGAGCTTTCTGATTTTATGAGACACATGGACACTCCTGCAAGGCTCTAGAGAAACGCCCAAAGTGTTCTTTTCCATGCTTGGACATCATCTCAGTAATGAATATTTCAATGCTCAGTTCAGAGAAATGTCAGATTCAACCACTTGGTAAAATACTAATCCGGTGAATCTACCATTCATAACATCTTGCAGAGTTGCTAGCATAATTGAGTCCACGTGCTAGGATAGCATGTGAGGAAATAAATGACATATACATGAAATGAATGAGACTTGCCTGAGTGTGGAACCTCTTGACGAATATCTATGAATCTTTTGCAGGTTCTTTCTTTAACCTCGTCGAAGTTTGAAATTCCTCAAAGTACTCTGGTGATGGAATGTCCGTCAAACCTTCTGGATCAGAACTTTCTTCATTGGAGAGATGTGTAACCAAAGATGCTTCGTAAGTATCCATCTTTTCAGTGTGGACCTACGCTCGTCTTAAGGACATGTCATATCCTGGATATTCCTAATTATGCGAAACTTGGTTTCCGTCCAGGTTGGACTTATGTTCACTTTGAGAGTGATGTAGCCATGAGTATTTCCGAGCGCTTCTTCGAGGTCTCTGATTGAGATGGAGAATGAGTATCTTCTTGCCGAGGGATGCATGTGGATCCGATGGTTTTCACCGGAATGTTGTTGATGGTGGTGTCAACATTGATCAATGTTCTTCCAAATTCGTTTCTTCTGAGATTGACTGTGGTAAGCAGTCCCCAGTCATACATCTCTTGATTTTTGGCTGGATGCTCAAGAAGTATTTTCGGGATGGACTTCTTGACACGATGTGGTTCAGTACTGTGAACATGGCTCTCCTTTGTGCCTTCGAAAGATAACACAATTCACGTTCATCTTGAATTGCTTCTTTGATAGGTTGTCCAAAGAGTGTAAAGGTTCTGACTGGGAGATGATTCTTGTGTACTCCTTCAGTCCCCAGTTGAAGATATTGCGAATCAACCTTATCTTTGAAAATGTGTTTCAAAACTGCGCATTTGCTTTGTGGGATGTTTGACGAAACTGTGGAAGTGGCAGTAACGAGGACTTTCCATGTCTTCTTCAGTTGGTTCTTTCTGTACATGTTGCAACTTGATTGCACCATATTGTATCCAGACATCCAGGAGTTCGATGACTTCTTCAATAGAGCAGGGAAAATCAGGTGTCTTCGGATCTTCTGCATGCTGGGGAGGAGCATGTACGTCATCCTTTCTTTGTGCCTTTCAAAGGGGTGAAAGAAGTATGCTTGTGTTGTAGTTCAGCTTTCTGTTTGCTCCCTTCTGCGATAACATTTGCAGAAGGCTGCAGGTTGTATTTCTTGTTGATTATACGTCTTCTTCCTCGAGTGTCTCGTGCTTCTTCAGCCTTTGTGGATTTTGTTATTTCCAACAGAGCAGGTGCAGTGGTTGTTGATCTCTTCGTGGCTTCGTGGAGCTCTGAGAAAGTCTGGAACCGAAGATTTTCCAATAAAGCTATGTAAACCGGGAGCATGAAATTAATGCACAAATCTACCAGCTGCTGCTCCGTGACTTTTGGATTATGACAATCCAGGGCTTGGACTCTGAATCTTTTCGCATAATCATCAGGATGTCCGATGTTCCTTTGAAACATCCTTCCTAGATCAGAGAGAGTGATTTGCTCTTACACGGAGAAGTATTTTCTGTAGAAAACATTAATCATCTCTCTCCAATCGGTGATACTTCCCGGTACGATGTTGTTGTACCAGTTGTATGCTCTACCTATCAGAGACTTTGAAAATTCCTTCAGACGGACGACATGTTGTGCTCGTGTTCGCCCAATAATTATTCGGAAGAGGAATCATATGTATGGAAGCAGGATATGAAGGTTGGTGAAGATGAACAAATGATGCCTTGTCTTTTTCTCGATCCTCAAAAGTGTTTCAGGTCTTCATGAGTGATAAAAATTGCAGGTTCCATTGCTGGAGAGCCATCTGCAGCTTTGCGAAATTCTTCATCATGCACAACATGCATGGATTGGAGAGATTTCGGGATCAGCAATTGAAGATGTTTCTTTAGCTTTTCTTTTCTTGCGTTGAGGCTGAGTTTATTCAGATGCAAGCTTGTTTGTGAGATTTTTGAGATGAGCACACAACTCTTTTTGTGCTTCAGCTACGTCAGTATGAACCTTCATGAGATCAACTATGGTAGGTTGATTTCCTTTGGTTTCTTCAGGAGATCAAACGAAGAGTGGATTGTTGATGGCGCCAGTGTCGTCACTTGCAGGGGTGATCACTGGAGCATCAATGCTTGGATGAGTGACGTTAGCGGTACTAGAGCTTGCGATATTAGGATCAGGTTTTGAACCGACCATCCTAAGACCGACCATCCTTGTGAGAATTGAGATTGTAACCGAGAGAATGATCTCCCACTGTGGTCGCCAATCTGTAGATGGGGAAAAACGATTTGCTTGTTTTTGCTGAATTGAGGACGACCGTGCGGAGGATATTCCTTGAACCGAGCAAAATGTTCAACCTCACACAGATGCACCACTATGAAGGGGGTGCTTTAAGTTCAAGAGACCAATCTGTAGTACTCCGGCCTAAACCAAGATAATGGTCGTTCTAGAGTAAATTCGGTCACAATAGAGGATGGGTTGATCTGTAGGAGGAAAGCTGAGAAATGTGTGAGATCAATGATGATCTGAGATTGTAGGTGTGTTATGAATTCAGCGTGAAATGATCTGAATGATTGAATCTTGCCTGATTGAGAGTAATTTCTATGAGTTCGTGTAGACAAAAGAGCGCATGTATGAACTTTGGTGAGAAATTGCTCGTTCAGACGATTGTTGTTCGAATGTTTGAAAACTCTTCGAATGTTCTTCTTTCAATCAGGATTCAGAGACATTATATAATGCCGGATATGAAAACACCATGATCCCATGAAGTGTGACAGTTTGATGGAATCAAAGAGTGGGGGAGTGGGAAATCGTGTTAAACCAATTAATCATCGTGTGGAGACTTGGTTAATTTTCCACCCACTACTTTGTTGATTCCTTCAACTGATTGCACGACTTGCTCACATTCCATCGTGTGTTTGAACAC
Organism: Papaver bracteatum; assembly: GCA_023529315.1. NCBI lineage: Eukaryota > Viridiplantae > Streptophyta > Magnoliopsida > Ranunculales > Papaveraceae > Papaver > Papaver bracteatum. Next base: position 423,256 of record JAJJWX010003727.1, on the reverse strand, counting down.
ACGTGCCGTAGACCGCCAGACCAAAACCCTAGTTGATATCCCCTCAAGTGACACGATTGATGTCTCGTGGTAATTTAGTCAGTTGTTGATTTCATGACTTCGTGGGACAATGAGTCCACGTATTTACTGAGTTAAACATGATTTTGTGAAATGTTCTAAAACTCATGAATCGAACGTGTCTGCTGAGACAGTGGTGGAATCCTCACGTTGAGGTGAGCGAGTGTTGCTCGATAATTTTTTGAATATTGATAGTTGAACCAATATTCCTTGATTTGAGTAAATATTGCTCATCTGAGCAAGTGTTGCTCGTTTGATGAATTATTGGCAGCGTGACCAAAATAAAATATTAATTAAAGCGCTGGTAGTTGAACCGAGCATAATTAATAAGAATACTGATCCTGAGATCGTTGCAAAATTGTTAGTATTTGAATCTGGAATCATAATCCTTGGATTCAGAAACCCTAATTTGATCAATTGATGACCGATTGATGGTTTGTTTGAAAATTAACCAAGGAATGAAGGAGAACTGGCTTCATGTGACCGTGGATCAACCATGAAATTCTCATATGCTCGTGTGAGCAAAAACCAAGACCTCTTTGAAGAGTTGGTGAGTTGATGAAAGAATGATTAAATGCTGGTTTAATCATTTATTGAATTATTGATGGGTTCAGTATTAGGTGATAAAACCTAATTAATCATGAAGAGGTGATGGACCGACCAAGGGGTCATGAAACCGGCCCTGGGTGGTCACGGGATCAAATGATGATCGCTCCGTCAAATTCTGAAATTATTTGGAGAGTTTTGGACCCAATACGTGCAATTGCGCAAATTGGGTCAAATTGTGAAAACACGTGGGACTGGCTCATTGCGAGCCAAAAAGATAACCCTGATCGGTCAAGTTAACTTGCTTTTATCGTTGAGACATCCGTGTCTCGGTCCTGAGAATTTTGGTATTTTTTGGTGCACGTTTGAGCGACCATTTGAGAAAATATGACAAAATTAGGGTTTTTTGATAAAACCGTCAAAACTTCATCGGATGAAGGAAAATAATGAAAAAGTGAAGGATTTATGAAGAGGTGAGGGACCGACCAAGGGGTCATGAAACCGGCCCTGGGTGGTCACGGGATCAAATGCTGATCGTTTGAGCACTCCCCAGATTGGTTGAAACCCTAATTAGCATCCTTTAGTAGAATCAAGTAGATTTCTCATACGGACTCGGATTTTTCTGGTCCACCCCTCCATTCCGTAAGGAAAAGAATTTCCTATCTCCCAACGCGGGAATATTTAGGTTTTAAGCTCGTTCGGAAATTGAAAACAGTCCGAGAATAAAACTTAGGAAAAATTCAAGGGGCCGGTCCCATAGTATTTTTCCTAATATGATAAAACGAAAGAGTTTTGCTAAAATTAAAGAATTTTGTTGAAATCAAGGAGTTTCCATGAGATGAGGGAAACATAAAAAAATCATAAATAATAAAATAAGGGACGTGTGAGCGTGTGGGACCGGCTTGGAGAATGACTGGCCGGCCAGGGCCCGGTCCCGTGCGTTTTCCCTATTTTATGCATTATTTCATGATTTGAAGGAATTTTCATAATTTGAAGGAAATATCATGAAATCAAGGAATTTTCATGGGATTATGAAAATATGAAAAATATGCTAATAAAAGCGGGACGTGTGAGCCATCTAGGGTTTGGCCGACCGGCCATGGCCCGTGCATACAGTTTTCCCTAATTTTTATTATTTTTCATGGGACCAAGGAAATATCATGAGATTAAGGAGTTTTCATGAAATTAGGGAAATAATAATAAAATAATGAGGAACCATGAGGTGTGGGCCGGATGGGACCAAGGCATGGCCGGTTGGCCAATGGTCACGCCCCATCACGTTTTCCCTAATTTTATATTATTTCCTCCGTGCAAAGGAAGAACCATGGAATTGAGGAGTTTCCTCAAAACAAAGGATATTCGTTCAAATGAAACGTTTTCATAAAATCAGAGAAAACAACAAAAATATGATAAAAATATGAAACTGGCGTGAGATTGACCACGGCACGGTCGGCCGGTCAGTGGGTCCATGCTCCCAGCGCCTTGGTCAATTTTTATTTATTTGTTATTTTTCATCCTATTTTGCATAGGTTCATCGTTTCATAGTATTTTGAAATACTCGTTCGTGCGGTGGTTGTTAATGTATCATTGTTGAATACACTTGCACCATTTGAAATGGGCTTACTCAGAAAGTAGCTCTGATGCCCGTGCGTTGAATATTTATTACTAACTCATGGATTTCTACTGGGAAGAACCATGGTTTGCGTAATGAAATATCAGCGAAAATATTTGAATATTTTCAGAAATTCTTCGGATGAATCCAAGAATTTAGGTTTGAGACAGGGCTCTCTCAGAGGTAGTTATGATACCCGTGCATCGAATATTTATTACTAACCCATGGGTTTCGGCTGGGAAGAACCATGGTTTGCTTGATGAAATATCAGCGAAAATATTTGAATATTTTCAGAAATTCTGCGGATGAATCCAAGAATTTAGGAATAATTAATTTATGACTTTATACTGGCAGAGAATGCTGTCTAGGAGCATTAATTATTCTGATATGATCTTGTCGGAGCTTCATATCCTTTATATAGTCATGGTAAACTCGTTGTTTGTATCCTGAAGACGCTATCGCTTTATACTAGCAGATCAAGCTGTCTAGGAGTCGTCCATCCCGTGATACTATATAGAAATAATTACTGAAGTGTTCAGTATTCATGAGGTACGTCGTTGTCCAGTTGTGAGACTGCATATCTACATGTACTCTGAGAGAAAGTATTCTCGATCAGAGAATTCGATGAGAGACCCGTGTCTCAATACAGATATTACGTTGTCCAGCCGTGAGACTACACATTTGTATGTATTCTAAGAGAAGTATTCTCAATCATAGGATTCGATGGGAGACCCGTGTCTCAATTTTTGCATCTGATTGTTGGATCATAAGTTCGTATAATTACGGGTTTACGATTTTAGCCTTTGTCGAAAATCCACCATCTACAGGTCCATCCCATTTTCTCACCAGCTTTCCACCATTTTCTCGCTGATAACCTGGTGTTTCTCGCAACACTAAATTACCCGGTTGGAACTCACGTATTTTGACATGTTTGTTATACTCGCGAGCTAATCTCCGCTGATAATTTTCCATATATTGTAAAGCTTTTTCTCTCTTCTCTTCTAACTCATCAAGTTTATTTAAAATCATACCAGCACTAAGATTTATCTCCCAAGCCTCTCTTTTTGTTGTAGGAATAACAACTTTTGTTGGTAAAACAGCTTCAACCCCATATGTCAAACAAAAAGGTGACATTCCAGTAGCTTCTCGTCTAGTTGTATTGTAATCCCATATTGCATTATGCACTTGCTCGCACCATTCCCTGTGGTGTCCTTTTAATTTCTTCTTCAATATATCTGCAATTGTCTTATTTGTTGCCTCTGCCAGTCCGTTGGCATGTGGATATAGTGGTGTTGACTTTCCACATTTAATCTTAAATGCATTAAGTAACAATTATATATTCTATCCTTCAAACTGCTTTCCATTATCCGATACCAACTGTGCAGGAATCCCAAATATGCAAATTATATTTTCAAATATGAATGGAAAAATGTCTTTGTCACGAATGTGTTGTACTGCCTTTACTTCTCCCCATTTTGTGAAATAATCTATAGCGACAATTAAATATCTTATTTGTCCAGAACCCGGTACAAATGGTCCCACAATATCCAACCCCTGTTTTCCAAATGGCCACACACTGGTTGAGGATGATAATGGGGCCCCTGGTGCATGTATCTTCTTCCCATATCGCTGATAATTTTCGCAACGTCTTGAAATTTGCTTCGAGTCCTCATGCATTTATGGCCAGTAATAGCCTCGCATTTTTGTTCTATATGCCAAAGATCTTCCCCCACTGTGATTACCAGCGTCTCCACTATGCAACATTTTTAACACCTTTTCTCCTTCTTCCCGTGTCAAGCATCTTAGTGATGGTCTATTAAAAGATTTGCGATATAATACTCCATCTCTTAATTCATAATTTGTTGCTCGGCTTTTTAATTTATGTGCTTGTAATCTATTTCTTGGTGTTTCTCCTCTTTCCAAATATGCATGAAGTTCTGCTCGCCAATCTGCAATATTGCCTCTCGGTTCTTCTTCGCCACCTTCTATGATCATCACATCTGCCTCTTCTTCTTCTTCTTTATTGATTGAAGTTGATATAAATGTCTGAATTTTTATGCATCTCGCAGCTGGATTTGTCATCATGATGGATATAAATGCAAAAGCATCTGCGAGTCTGTTATCTTTTCTTGATATATGTCTCCATTTTATTATTGGAATTCTCGCAGACAATTCTTCAACAAGTTTCTTGTATTTCTTCAAAGATGGTTCATTTGTTGTGTATTTTCCTTTTATCTAGCGAATAACCAATTGCGAGTCACTTGTAATTCTAGCATTCTCCAACTTCATTTCTATTGAGAATTTTAGAACACGAATTATAGCTTCATATTCCGTCTCATTATTAGTAGACGCGAATTCCAATCTGAATGAAAAAACTATTTTTTTCTCCTTCTAGTGAGATAAAGATAACTCCAATTCCATTTCCTTCCCCGTTTGATGATCCATCCACTAATATTTCCCACCTGTTTGGTTCTGTTAATAGATCTCATGGGTCCCCATGTTCTTTTTCTACATCCATCATTTCGTCTACAGCTTCATCATCTTCTAGAGGAAACTCTGCTAAGAAATCTGCTACAACTTGTGATTTTGGAGAAGATAGGATTTCATACTTAATATTGAAGTGTCCTACTTGTGCATTCCATCTCTCAACTCTGCCTGATCTTTTGGAATTCTTCATTGCTGACTCAATTGGCACCTTTGTTAGTAATTTTACTTTATGTGCTTGAAAATAAATGCGAATCTTGAATGTTGCATAAACTAATGCTAGAATCAACTTCTCAATCTTTGAATAATTTTTCTCTGCAGTATTAAATGTTTTGCTGATGTAATAAATTGGTTTTTCTATTCCTGCATCCAATCGCAGTAACACTGCACTTAATGCGTGCGAAGTTGTCGCAAGTAGGGGTGCACAAAGACCCGCCCAAACCGCTCAAACTGACCGAACCGATCAAAAGCCCACCGAACCAAACTGTACCCGATGTATCAAAACATACTATACGGTAACTGTTCTCAAAACCCGACCAATTTTGGGTGATTCTCGGTTGTAGGTATATACCGACCGACCTCACTAGGAACCAACCGATCATATAGATCGAGGGATAACAAAACCCTAGCAATACCCTAAGACCCCACATATAAATACTTCACCTAGATACTCGAGCCCCCTCTACAGTTTTCTAATCTAAAAATCTAAAGTCTTAGGATATTCTCAGTTTTCTTTTTTTTCTCAAGAAGAGGAGGCGACTCCATTATCGTCTTCATCTCACCTTAAACCTTGTTCCACCACCTTATTTATAAAGTTAAATCCCAGTTTTACATCACCACCATCATCTCTATTTGTTGCTGATTTGGTTGATATCAAATGGATTCTACAGGTAAGGAAAAAAATTTTTGGATTCATTTTTTATTTATTGAGATCCTGCTATTTATATGGCTTTGTTTGATTCTGATTTCTTGATTGTTTTTCATTAATTAAGGTACTACTATTTATGGGGTTTAGTTTGATTTCAATTATTAGATTGATTTTTTGATTAATTGAGATACTGTTATTGATGGGTTTAGTTTGATTTAGATTTTTTTCATCGATTTTCATTAATTGAGGTACTCTTATTACTGATGTTTGGTTTGATTTCGATTTTTATGTTTGATCTCGTGTGTTGATTGATTATTATCTCTTATCGGTGAATTTTCTTTCACTTTGTTTTGTATAAATGCTTTTTAAGAAGAGCAAAATCAATGAAAGTAGAGAACCTAATTTATATGCATGTCACTATGAATAGGTAAATGGTGTTTTACATATCATCTTGACTATGGGTATGTGTTAATTCAATTCATCTTTCACCAGGCATAATATTTATTATGGATCATCTTGTATTGTGGAGTCTGGAAATGTTATACAACCTGTGGACCCGTGGTGTTTGTATTCTTTGTTGTATGTACTTGTTACTACAGTTTCAGTTGTAGAGATTTGAGTAGTTTGCTGTTGATAGTTGTTTGTACTTACAAATTCCTTGTTCTTTGTATATATACTTGTGTATCTTTGTGAGATTATGTGTGTTTCATTAAATTAACAGTAATGTTTAATATAGTTACTTATGTTCACTTCAGTTGCAACCATGGATGTTTATCAATCAATCCCTGCATCAACCCCTGCTTCAGTTGTGGACCTTGACCTTGTGGTATGTATGGGATCATTTTTACTAAACTGCATTCGTTAATTTGTCTTCTTAGTTGTACTAATAGTTAAAAGTTGTTGTTAGTGGACTGTGGATTGATGAAATTTTCTGCTAAACTTGATGTAGGCTTCTGGTGATAATGAAATGCCCTCTCCTTTTCCTGCACCTACTACCAAAAATGTGGCACAAGAGACTGTTGATCCAACAGAGGCTAATGTTACACCAACTTCTAAAGCTCAATAAAAGGAACAAGCTGATAAGCCGATAAGAGCTAGCACCAGAGCTCCCTCACAAGTATGGTCTCATTTCAGAAGAATTCCAGGTACCGTGTATGCAAAATGCAACTATTGTGGAAAACAATATTCTGCTGATTCCAAGAAAAATGGTACCACTACCTTGAACAATCATCTTAAAGCCTGTAAAGTTTATTCCGAAAGGCAAAGGGCACAACAAACTCTTAGCCTACAAAATAAGAGACTAGGAGAGGATACCGGAAAGTTAGTTTCTACATCTTATAGCGTAGAGGCTTGTAGGAAAGCTTTAGATGAGTTTGTAATCAAGGATGAGCATCCTTTTAGGATGGTGCAAGGGGAAGGGTTTAAGACCCTTGTTCATGTTCTAGAACCTAGGTTTAAGGTCCCATATAGAATGATGGTTTACCGTGACATTTTAGCTATTTATAAATCTGAAAAGGCTAATCTTAAGAAGTATTTCAAAGACAACCACCAGAGAATATGTTTGACCACATACACATGGACTTCGGTTCAAAATATGAATTACATGTGCATCACTGTCCATTTCATCGATAATGATTGGAATATGCATAAGAAGATAATCAATTTTTGTCAAATTGGTAGCCATAAAGGTGTTAACATCTGAAAGGCATTAGAAACTTGTTTGTTAGATTGGGATCTTGACAGGGTGTTTACTGTAACTCTTGGAAATGCAAGCGCAAATGATGTAGATGTTAAGTATTTGATGGAGAGGGTGAATAACTGGAACCATGCTATTATGAATGCTGAAAACATCCATGTCAGGTGCACAGCTCATGTCCTTAATATGGTGGTAAAGGATGGGTTGAAGAAGTATCATGAGTCCATTACAATAGTTAAGGCTATGGTAAAGTATGTTTTAAGTTCCTCGTCTAGATTGACGACTTTTAAGAAATGTATAGCTAAAGAAAAGATTAGCTGTAACAAAGGATTGATATTAGATGTCAAAACCCGGTGGAACAGTACTTTTTTGATGCTAGAAGCCACTGAGAAGTATGAGAAAGCTTTTCGAAGGATGGAATACGAGGACAAGAAGTTCAGGGAGAAGTTCTGTTTTAGTATAACTGCATCCACTACATCTAATGTTGCTTCTAATGATGTTGAAGGTGATATGTTTTTGTAGATCTTGAGACAGGTAATTAGATTCTTGAATTTATCAATTATTATTCAAGTAAATTATTATCAACTTGTTGTTATTCTTTTTAAAAACTGTTGTCTTTTGGTTGTAGATGATTCTAGCTCATCTGATTGCAACTCTGATCCGGAAGCTGGTGTTCGTAAAGCTAATGCAAAGAGGGCAGGAAAGAAGACCAAGAAATTTGTCCATGCTCCCTTTTCTGTTGATTGGAGCAATGCTAGAAGTTTTGTGAAGTTCCTCAAGGTATTTTTTGATGCTACTATCAAGTTTTCAGCATCTACTTCCATTACATCGAATTCCTTCTTGTGGCAACTTTGCGTGATTCATCAACAACTGGCTACATGGAGAAACAGTGAAGACCCTTTCTTATTTGATATGGCTACTGTAATTACTGACAAGTATATGAAATACTGGGGGTCATATGAAGCTATGAACCCTTTTCTTTTCATTGCTGTTCTTCTTGATCCTCGCGAAAAATAAGTTGGGTTGAATTTTAGGCTTGAGATTTTATGCAAGAATTATCTGGAGAGGGTTGCTGAGTTACGGGACTGTGTTAAGAAGGATTTGGAGAAGCTCTTTGATGAGTACAAGTTGTTGTATTCAGTGGGAGATGAGACAGCAAGTACTGCGCAAGACACTGAAATGGCTAAGGCAAGCACAGATTCTATGGACAGTATGGAGGCTCTTCTGAAAGGAAGATTAGAGAAGCGCAGGCATGAGAGTGTTACTATTGAAGGAAGGTCTGAAGTGGAGAGGTACTTGGCTGATGTGTGTGAAAGTTATGTCCACCACTTTGACTTGTTGGGTTGGTGGAAGAGCAATTCGTCTAAGTATAATGTTCTTTCATACATTGCAAGGAACGTACTTGCTATTCCAGGCTCTTCTGTTGCTTCGGAATCAGCTTTCAGCACTGGGAAGCGTGTCCTTGACCCATTTTGAAGCTCCTTGTCTCCTAGGACAGTTGAGGCCTTAATACTAATACAGAACTGGTTGCGCACACCTATGGATATTGATGTATCAAGCTTTTCCATTGATAATGCTGAAGAGATTGAGACAGGTATTTCTATCTTTTTTGTGTTTATGTTGATTGTAAGTTATAATTTATAACTTTTTATTTTTATTTTTAATCTAATTAGAGGTTGTTTTTTTTTTGTAGATGTCCTAGGTCCCGTGACTGGAGAAGATTTATAAAGGGAGTTAATATCAGCTACTGGTGTTTGCTGAATGGTATGTTTCCGATGTTTATTATCTTATTTGAGTTTGAGTGACTGCATCTTCTTATCTGAACATAACTTTAGTAATATAGTATTAGTATCCTTTGTAATGTCGTGGTATTGATTTGAACACGTCGGTGGTGATAGAATGTTTGCACATATCTGCTTAAGTATATACAATTCATATCGTCTGGCTGGGGACTTATGTATTTTCTTCTTGTTGTTTCTTGCAGGTACTGGTTGCAAGAACCTCTAGAATATCTATCATATTGGAGTTTACATAAGTTGAAGAATAAAACCTTAGTCTGCTAGCACTATTATTCGTTCATTCTTTATTCATTCATTTTTTGTTACAGAAGTATCCAAACAGTCTAGTAACTCTAGTTTGATTCAAGTTGCTTTCAATTTTCTTGGGATTATTATCAGTTTATTTAGAGATTTTTTATTTTGCTTAAAGATTATTATCAGTTTGATTTTTGAATTTATTATTATTCTTAGCAAATCTTTCTGTACTACTAGTGAACTTTTCATGTATTCTTATTGCTATACTGTTTAAACAGGTCACTGGAACAGGTATTTCAGTGTAAAATAGGAACTGGATATGGTCGGGTCGGACGGGTTTACGATTTACCCGATCCAACTACACCTGGTTACATGAAAATCGGTAAAACCGAGTCCAAACCGAGTCTGAATCGGACGGTTCACAACCGAATCGATCTAAGAATTCACTACTATTTGGTGCAGCTGAAAAATAAACCGACATGTACGGTTCTATGGTCGGTAGGGATGAAAACCGATCTGAACCGACCGTTGTGCACCCTTAGTCGCAAGGTAGATCAATAATTCTTCTCCTGGCTCCGTTTTCTGTAAGATGGATATGTTCATTAAATGTTCTTTAATTCCTTGAAAAGCCTTTTCACATTCATCTGTCCACTTGAATTTTGTTCCCTTCTTGAGTATATTAAAGAAATTCTTGCATTTGTATGATGATCGCGAGATGAATCTCCCTAATGAAGCCAAAAGCCCATTCAAATTCTGCACATCTTTTACTGTTGCTGGTGTTGGCATGTCCCGAATTGCTTGTACTTTATCTGGATCAACTTGTATTCTTTCTTTTGACACAATATACCCCAATTTTTTTCCTAAAGCTACTCCAAAAGTACACTTTTCGGGATTCACCTTGATGTTAAAATGTCGCATTTGATCGAAAATCTCCTTCAAGTCCTGCACATGGTTTTTAGCTTCTTTAATCTTGATTAACATGTCATCTACATATACCTCTAATGTTTTATGGATCCACTTCGCAAACACTTCTCCACCATTCTTTGATATGTTGCACCAGCATTTCGCAAACCGAAAGGCACCTTTGTATAGCAGTACAATCCTCTTGGAGCAAAGAATGCGGTGTGCTCTTGATCTTCTTCAGCGAGAGGAATCTGATTATACCCTTTATACCCATCTAATGAAGATATTATATCATTTCCCGCTGATGATTCGACCATTTGAGGAATATCTGGTAATGGAAAGCTATATTTAGGACAAGCTTTGTTTAAGTCAGTAAATTCTATACAAATTCTTATCACTTTATTTTTCTTTGGAACCACCACCATATTTGCAATCCATTCCGAGTACTTTGCCTACCTTATAATTCCTTCATCAAGCATCTTTTGTAATTCTTCTTCTATTTGGGAATGGTATGTTGTTGCGATTTTTCTTATCCTTTGTTTAAATGGTCTTACATCCTTGTTAATTTGTAACTTATTACATGCAATTGAAAGGTCTATTCCAAGCATCTCATCCATACTCCACGCGAAGATGTCTTTATATTCTCGCAAGAGGTTTACGGTTCGCTCTTCCTCATCTGAGTCCATCTTCATTCCAATTTTCAGTATCTTAGGTTCTTCTTTACTCCCAATATTTACTTCCTTTGTTGGTTCTGCTGCGATGTAACAGGCTTCAGGATCTCCCATTGGTGTTGGTTTTCACAACTCTCGCGGGTTAATCTCCTTCTTGCGAGATTTCGCTGGGTATTCCTTTTCCTTTTTTTGCTCTTATCATGTAAACTTTAAATTCTTCTTCTTTTTTTGTCTCTTTCGCCATTTTTCTGCGAACTTTTCGCAGCTTTGGACGCCCTTCATAATTTCTCACTTCAATTTGATAACACAGCTTCGCAAGATCAGTATCTCCTCTAATTTCTCCAATTCCACTAGGCATAGGAAATTTGATGCATTGATGCAATGTTGATGTTACAGCCTTGATTGCATGTATCCATTGTCTTCCCAATATCATGTTATACGGCGATTCCACGTCTACCACACATAATGTTACTTGTGTTTCAATCTTTCCTAGCGGAATTCGTACCACTATTTCGCCTTTAGGTTTTGTTAAAGATTTTCCAAAGCCATGAATATGATATGTTGAACAAGACATTTCTTCATCCTTGTATCCCATTTTCTTAAATGCATGATAAAATATTATATCTACAAAACTTCGTGCATCCACCAAAGTTCTATTTATAGCCCATTCTTTCGTAGATCTTGTTGATTTTCCCTTTTTCATTTGTATAACGGATACCGTAATTACCAAAGGAGATGTATGATTCAAATTTTCTGTTGGTATTTCTGCTGCTGTAAATGTGATTTTTTGCTTTTCCCAATCCTTCAACGGTGATATTTTCTCCACCGTCATAATTTTCTTTCCATCAAAATCTCGTTTATGTATCCTCCCTTTAATGTTTTCATGGAATTTATAAACCATTGTTCTTGTTATCATACCAAACTCCAATTTCCTACAATTCTCTTTGGCTCTAATCATTTTTATTTCAACTATTTCACCGATTTGTTCAATTATCTTCTTAATCTTGAATAATTCTCATCTTCAACCTCGCTTTTTCTATGATTTTCGTTAATTCAATCCCTGTTTCGGGCGCCAAAATGTAGTTGCAGGAAAACCTACACTACACCCTTCACAAGAATTCACAATAATCAACATATTTGAAGATTAAAAACAACACTTTATAATTTGATTCTCAGAAATATTTACAAGAAATGGAAGAAATCAAGAATACAACGGTTCTCTTGGATTTTCTCTCTCCTCAAAACTTTCTTAACGCTCAAAAATTCATCTCCCTCCTCTGAATCTAATGGGTCTCTTTATATAGGGTATTTACATAATGGATGATAGCTATGATGTCCTTTAATTTCGGATCTGACTCGCGGTATTATCGCAGCAGTTATAATGTCAGTCCTCGCAGGTTTTGTAATCCTCGCAGGATCATCATGCTCTTCTCATGTTTTTCCCATCGTCATCTATTATGTCACTCTTTAAGTTATCTTGTGATGATCGCAAAGTGTTGCAGAAGTACTCACAGAAGTGTTGTTAATTTCATAGAAATAATGTCATGGAGATATTCTGATCCTACACAAAGGATCAACAGACATGTTACTAGATAACGAATCCTGAGCCAAACTTTCTATCATGTTGATTTCATGCACATCATTATCATCATCAAGATCTAAATGTTGTTGGCTAGCATTAAAAACATTCAACTCCACAGTCATGTTACCAAACGACAATTTCAGCACTCCATTATGACAGTTAATGATTGCATTGGACGTCGCCAAGAACGGATGTCCTAAAATGACAGGAATGTGACAGTCTGGGTTTTGCATAGGCTGAGTATCTAAAACAATGAAGTCAACAGGAAAATAGAACTTATCAACCTTAATCAAAACATCTTCTACCACACCACGAGGAACTTTGACGGATCTTTCCGTCAATTGCAGAGTTATAGGTGTTGCTTTCAACTCTCCAAGACCTAACTGCACATATAATGAATATGGTAGTAGGTTCACACTAGCCCCTAAGTCTAGTAACGCCTTATTGACCGTATGGTCACCTATCTTGCATGATATTGTGGGAAAATCTGGGTCTCTAAACTTAGGTGGAGTCTTGTTTTGAATAATAGAACTTACTTGTTCAGCCAGAAAAGTACGTTTGTGCACATTAATCTTGCGCTTTTGTGTACACAAATCTTTAAGGAATTTAGCATATGCATGGATTTTCTTAATTGCCTCAAGAAATAGGATGTTGATGTTAACTCGTTTGAACATCTCTAACATCTCATTGCAATGGGTTCTTTTCTTCTGCTGCACTTACCTTTGAGGAAATGGAGCAACAAGAACATTAGCTGGCAAAGAAACATTAATATCAGTAGAATTTTTAGATTTACAAACATGCTAAGATTCATTTTCTACAATGGATGTTTTCTGTGGCGTTGTATGCAATGATGAGTATGCCTCAGTCTCGTTGGTCTGTGATACGCCTACATTGTTATCAATTACTTTACCACTACAAAGAGTAGTAACAACATTCACATGTAAAGACTCATTGCAAGTAGAAGTACATGCCTGAAATGCATTCTTATGATTTTGTTGAGGCTGACTTGGGAGTTTACCCTTTTCCCTCTCATTTAGTGCATCGCAAATTTGACCCATCTTAAGTTTTAGACTTGTAAAACGTTGGTCAATCGACTTCTGAATTTGTAAAAGATTTTGGGTCAACAGACCGACACTTTCTTCTATGCTTGATAATTTCTTTTCAGTAGGATGTTGTGTGTACGACTGCATCTGGGGGTTTCTAGGGTATGCATACCCTTGTGTGTTTCCTGATGTACCCTCATGTACAAGGCCCTTAGTTCATGAAATGTTAGGGTGGTTCCTCCACCCTGGGTTGTAGGTCTGTGAATAAGGGTTATGTTCTTGCTTTTGATACAAAATATGGGCCTGTTCAAGTCTAGATTCCTGAAATGCAAGTATTTCTGGGCAATTGTCCACTAGATGGTCAGAACTATTACATACAGCGTAAACATACATTTCGACATGGCCACGGAGATTAGTTGCAGTAGGTTTCACATTCTTCTGCAGCTCTAGCGCTTCTACTCTCCTAGCCAACGATGTAATTTTTGCATTTCCCTCAAGTCGGACTCAATCCTATGAACATTATCTATAGGGGCAATTTTTCTAGGTTCACGAATGGACTCCCATTGCTGAGTCTTTTCAGCAACTTCGATTAGGAAAGTCCAAGACTCATCATCGCTTTTGTCAATAAATAAACCATTGCACATTGACTCAACTGTTGTTCGGGTGGCAACATCTAGACCTTCATACAAAATTTGCACAAGTCTCCATTTTTCGAAACCATGGTGAGGACACTGAAGCAATAAGTCATTGAATTTCTTTAGGTATTTAGCTAGGGTCTCACCCTCTAATTGCACAAAGCTATTCAGACTTTGACTAATGGTCGCAGTCTTGTGATTAAGGAAGAACTTTTTGAAAAATTCTTTCGTAAGATTATCCCATGTCCTAATTGACTATGGCTGCAGGGCATATAGCCAAGACTTAGCCTTTTCTTTTGACTATGGCTGCAGGGCATATAGCCAAGACTTAGCCTTTTCTTTCATAGAGAAAGGAAATAATCTCAATTTCAAGGACTCTTCCGGCATTTGAGTGAAACGCAAAGTCCTACAAATCTCTTCAAATTCTCTCACATGGTGGTATGGGTTTTCAACTTCAACCCCTCAAAACACAGGGAGCATATGTATCGTGCTCACTTTCAATTCAAACTGACCAGCAGTTTCTGGTAGAACAATGCAAGAGGGATGGCTTTCCCTCATGGGGTACATGTAGACCTTGAGACTGCGGGGTGGGATTCCTCGTCACCCATTGTCTCAGGTTGGTCAGGTCTTTCCTCGACAGACATAGGAATCTCAACTACGTCTTCTTGCTGAATTCTTACTAGACGATTGGTCTGGTCTCTAAAAGATACGATCATAGCGTAGCATGCATATCAGTGAACATGTTATAACAATCATACAAGAACGCATCTCATAATACAGTGAATCTAAACTTATGAGAAATCAAAAGCTAGTTTTTTTAAATTATGCACACAGATTCACTATGCTGTATAGCTCAGGAAAGTAGCAATGAGTAAACCAGTGAAGTAAAGACAAGATAAGTGGATGAATTGTCCTCAGATTCAGGGATAACAGCACATAGACGACCAAGGAATCACAATTCAAATAAACAACTTCTCAAGAATCAAAAGCTAAAAAGTGCACACAGAACTATTATGTTGTACTGATCAGATTGGCAGCAACTGCACAGAACCCTTGTTGGGGTTGTGTATGCAGAATAAGTATGTTTCAGAATTCAGATAACCCACAAAACACAACAGATTCAGAAAGTAACATGCTTTCAAGTATTACTGATTCATGCACAAAGGTACCAATGATACTAGTTCAATAGACAATCAGGATATATCACAGATTTATGCTTTTGACAATCAATTTCAGGGATCAGTGCACAAATATTGCCAAGATCGACGGAATAGTCAATGAGATAATAATACAGCTAGCAAGCAGTTTACTCACAATCACAGAGTCATGTATACAAATGTGTTTCAGGGGTTTGATGATGGAGTATCTAGTTCAGTTTTCATGCGAGAATGGTGTATCATTCAAGGAAAAAATATTTATGTTGAGGAACGATACCGCCGGTACAAGACCGGGTTTAGGCACAACCAATAGGTTATCTCGCAATCTATTTCCGTAAAAAAAAAACTACTGATAGCTAACAAACTAGAGTAGTATGACCAATACTGTGTACCACACTGACAAACTAAGCTATCACTAATCGAAAGATCAGAACAGAACAGAATGATGCATGTGTAGCCAAACTGCAATTGGAAGATGAAGAGAAGACAATGAAGAATGCTTGGATAAATCACAGGGGAATGAAATGCAATTACCTAATTAATGATGTACTTAACTTCTAATGATGCTTGAACTACAGGTGCACATGTTATGAGAAGCTAAATTTTTTATGTTATGCTAAATTACTCAGAATTACAGAGATGATACTACAGGTAAACTAAATGACTTGAAAGATGAACAGATGCAATGCAGACACAACTAATTTTAACTAACAACGATGATATATTACAAGGAGAAGTGAGAAGCTATTATGCATGTATGAACTGATTGTGGCACAGTACATGCAATTATAGACAAAGTTCAAAAGAGAAACGAGAAAAAGAAAGTGTTGTATGCAGGGATGCAGGATGATGGAGATTTTAACTCTTAGTGAACTGATGAAGCTAATGATGCAAAGTATCTAATATGAACAGAACGACTTAAAGAATGCAGACTGAGTTACAGGATATTACAAGCTATAAATAAAGTTGACTGAAACTAGACTCGATTTACAGAAATAGTTCAAAACAATGATGTGTGCGATTATGACAGAAATACTGGAAGAAATTTAACTCGATGCAACTATGTGAATAACAATGGAACGACTAGAACTAGAAACTACAGCAAATGCTAACACCAAGATGTGGACTAAAACTACAGAATGCAACAGATTCAAGCTGGTTTTAACTTCCAGATTTCACTATGATTAAATGCAAACTGAAAAATAGCTACAAGATGCTACTAAGTTAAAGCTACAGATTCTCTGACCTATATCTAAGTTATGCTAACATAATAACAATGAACAAATGTTTCACAACTTTTAACACTACTCAGAAAAGGTATTTTACAGGATATGAAACTTGCAAGGTTACAACATGTAAAGATAGAAAGCTTGAGATGGAAAGAGGTACACACAGTTGAGTTGGGAAAAAATCAGGTTTGCAGATTCGATGATCAAGTATACAGAGCAATGCAAATTAACTGTTGTGGCAAGGCCTAGACTGGGCAGCAGGCAGTAACAAGATAACAAAGATCAACTAATGGAACTATACAGATGGACTAACTTAGCTGCAAAAGGTATTAAAAATCTAAGTTATAGTACTGATTTAAATTCAAAACAAATATATATACATCTTACAGATGCAGTTCTGCGAGTAACAATGGAATGATAAAACTGCAGCTCTAACAGCAGGATACAGATTATAAATGACAGAGAAGAACTAACTTAACTGAAACAAGATGTAGCGAATATATAATGACATAAATTAAAAATTTACAGCTAACAATGCAAGATGAAAATGCAGTTTATATAAGCAGATGGTCCACTCAGCTAAGTTATACAAACACAGCAGAAAAATTGAATCTAAACACATATATACAACACTAAACTAAGAATCAGTGAAGTTTAACTACAGATTCCACTACACCGCTACCGAGTCCCCGGTAACCGGCCCAAAAACTTGGTATGACTAGAAAGTTAGCCTATAATTATACTGCAAGCGCACAACGTCTATAATAGACAGGGCAAATACAGGTCGATCCCATAGGGACTATGGCAGTGTGAAGTTGAAACTAGAAAAAAACTAAACTGATTTGTAATAAAAAGGTGTTTGTTGTGTCGATAAGACAAGAAGATTGATTGCTAAACAGAACTATGAAACTATAAATGAAACAGAGATAAAGATGCAGTGAGAGCAGAAAACAATCAAGTGGGAAGCACTAGGGAAATTGAATCTACCACATAACATACACTAGATATCTCATCCAATGAAAATACTCTTGTTCCTTATAATGGACAGCAATTAAGATTCAAGTCTGTTGCTAGCCTAAGGTGATCTCACACGGATAGTTTAGTCACAACTAATATTTCAATTCCTATCATCAGTTGTCTTATTACAGCACAACTGATCACAAATTGAAAACAGTCAATGAAGCATGAGTTGATGCAACAACAGATAATGGTTCTAACAACCTAGGACGCAAGACATACTAGGTGAAAGTTATAAGTTGCAACATAAAGAATAAACTTATCCCTATTCACTTAAGCTCTAGAAGAACATTTTTCACTAACATAAGAAACTAGCAGTAAGCTAAGGGCTTCATCAATGCCCTAGATAAGAAAGTTAGAACATAATGAAAACAAGAGACAAATAGAATTCAAGTATAGATAAACTCATTGAAGTAGTTGAACTCTATTTTTTTTCAAACTGATTTCTCAAGGACAACAGGAAATTACTTAAGTGTTTTCAGATCTCTCTTCCTCACTCCCTGCATCCCCTCTTACACCACACAACCCCCTTTTATACACAAATTTCTACCCCTATTTTTAATCCCTATTGTCCACAGAAACATTATAATATTTGGGGGTTTTGTACTTGAAACTCACTACTATGTAATCGTATTCATTCATGTACAGCCACTGCACCAATTTGACTGATTGTTTTGAATTCAGACCTACTGCCAATTGCTTAATCATCACAGCCACCCTATTTATGTTGATTGCGCGCTGCTGCTGCTGATGTTTGCAGAGAGTGACAAAATCAAATCCCTAGCTTGTCAATTTCGTCGCTTTTGATCACCAAACAGCTGACCTATTCTCGTGGGAGTCAAAACCTAGGGCTAGGTTGAATCGAGTACAAAGATAAGCATAGAAAATAAGCAAGTGGACTGATAGGGGAAAGATGGTGATGGAGGTATAGGTTCGATAGATTTGACATGTTGAGAAAATTGGGGAGACACAAAAGGGGTCGACTGAGTTTTGGGGAAAGAAGAACACGGAGAATTGTTTCTCGTGGAGGGGGATGAGAAAGGTGGTGATGTACTATGGTGTTAAGCATGAATACCTCCTTTTGGTATGCAAGAAAAGATCTTGGGCTTGAGTTCATTTCCATGAATTTGAGTTTTGCATTTCAGCCCATAAAATTCTTTCAAGATCAGAAATTGTTCACTACCAGCTCCCATTCACTTCATAAATATGCTCGCACCCCAACTGCCTTCTCCATTACATGCATCTCCTTGAAGCCGACGTACATCTAGTTCAACAAGGCATAACAGCTTCATTTTGCACATATCCCATGTTTAGACCATTCTTTTCATTCCCCTAGCATTACAAAACAAAAGTCAGGCCAATCGCCACACATTTTACTCGCAACAAATAAGAAGTACAAAATATATATGTTGGCATAATTACAAGCAATTAGTGCAACAAAATATCATAAACACCTACAAAATGATAAGAATGTACGCAATATTAGGTGCCCATCACTGATCA
The DNA here is from genome assembly GCA_023529315.1 of Papaver bracteatum. NCBI lineage: Eukaryota > Viridiplantae > Streptophyta > Magnoliopsida > Ranunculales > Papaveraceae > Papaver > Papaver bracteatum. Next base: position 404,220 of record JAJJWX010003727.1, on the reverse strand, counting down.
CTGCCAATCTCAACACCATCATCATGATACTTCTCAAACCCATTACCCGGGCTAATCTTAAGCTCAATATCCTCGGCTTCATGATCTCAATCACCAGCAGTACATATACCATCATCTTCCATTCTCGCATGCCAGCAACACCATAGCTCCATTCTGTCATCGATCATCACCAGCTCAACCTTCTATCGTGACTGCTACCATTCCTTTACGTCCAACTTCATCTCCAGCAGTCACCAATAACGTCAACTGCTCCTCACTCGAGTTCTTCCATCATCGATCACCACCTTTACTGCCGCCATCATCGTTCACCGGCCATTAACGGCAGTCCCCAGCTTAAACACGAGCTTTAACCAGGCCTTGGACAACACATCTCAACATCTTTTACGCAGCCTAATTGAAACCATCATTGCTTTTCAAACTTGGGTCTCTCGATATATTCATTATAACCATTCCTTTATTTGAAACCAACAGTACCCATCGCCATCGAACTGCCACCAGACTCCTTCTCGTCACTGCCATTGGTCACAACTCGAGTAATATTTGCTGCCATTCTCGAGCTCCTCCGTAGCATTATCATCTCTTGCCATCACCTGAGTTCTTCTTCCATGCCATAAATGGCAGCAAGGATTATCACCAGCTCGAGCTTCGTGAACCTCAGCAACAAACAATGATCATCACTCATCATCACCATCCCATAGCATCAGATTCATCTCTGTCTCTTTACCATGCATTCTCCGTTCACAAAGAACACTCGCTATTACTCTCGTCATCATCGCTTAACTGCCAGCATGCATTACAACATCATTCTCCATTCTCTGTTGTCACACGGACCAATAGCTCTGCTTGCTTTTCTTCCCGATACAACCCACAGAGGTTATTCATTGTTTCTCGAGCAGTCACCAAGATCAACTCACTTCAAGCGACTGCCATATAAATCACCAAATAATCGGTTTGCAAAACTGACTGTTGAGTTTCTTTTAAAGCTTGTCTGCCCTTTAATGTATACTGGAGTGCCAATAGTAGATCTGTGTTGTTGTACATCTTTCACGACTATGACTTGCTTCAATCGCCCATCATTTCTTCATACGAGTCGAATGACTCCATTCTTTCATTCTCTTCGTCTTTTCGTTCTCTTCAAGATGGTGCGAATAAATACCTGATTTGAGCTAGTTCCACTTCCTTTTGGTTAAGATGATCTCAAACACCTAAAAAACTCAAAAACAAACAAAATCAAAGCATAATGATACAAAAACTAGCAAGAAAACAAAGCATTTGAATACCTAACTAGTGCAAATAATGCACTTATCACTCAACATGATTCTCACTGATGCGAATCGCACTTGAGTTATCCCAAAAGATTTTCATTACACCAGTGTCAATTCCATAATCAGCAAGAATTTTTTTCATCCATAGAAGTTGAGTACAACACGAACCTACAACAATGTATTCTTCTTCACATGTAGACAGGGATTCTGAGTTTTATTTCTTGCTATTCCATGCCACAAGATTCAACCCAACATAGTAAAATCCCCCTGAAGTACTCTTTATGTCTTCCACACATCCTTCCCAATCTGCACCTGAATAGGCAGTAAGATTTGTGTTAGTATCAAAAGTATAAGATAGACCATACCCGATAATGTGTTGGATATATCGCATGATCCTCTTTGCAGCTGCAAGATGGGACTCCTTTGGATTAACCTGAAATCTAGCACAACAACCAACACTAAATGCAATATCGAGGTCTAGTAGTTGTAAGATATAAGAGGCTTCCAATGATAGATCGATAAAACTTTTGATCCACACTTACTCATTTCTCATTTCGATGTAGTTTATCATTTGTGGGCATGTGAGTCGGTTTTGGAGTTGACTTATCAAGACCGAACCTTGTTACAAGATCCTTAGCATATTTTTCTTGAGATAAGTAAATTTCATCCTTATGTTGTTGAATCTGTAATCCTAAAAAGAATTTTAATTCACCAACATTGCTCATTTCAAACTCCTTACCAAGAGAAACCTGAAAATATTTTGCAAGTTTCTTAGAAGTCGATCCATAGATGATATCATCCACATAAACTTGAGTAATGACAACATCTTTCCCACTCCATAAACAAAGTTTATCAGCTCCACCTCTCGAAAAACCTTTCCTAAGAAGAGAAGTAGTTAGTTTTTTGAACCAGGCACGAGTGCTTGTTTTAACCCATATAATGCCTTTTTGAGCTTAAGGACATGATCTCGGGAAATCAGATTTTCAAATCCCTTTAGTTGAGCAACATAGACCTCTTTCTTTAAAATTTCGTTTAGGAACACGGATTTAATGTCCATTTGAAACAGCTTAACCTTAATAAAACAAGCATGAGCTAATAACAACCGAATGGACTCAAGGCGTGCCACAAGAGCAAAGGCTTCGTCAAAGTTGATACCTTCAATCTGTGAATATCCCTGAGTAACAAGTCTAGCTTTGTATCTGACAATGGTACCAAATTCATCAGACTTGTTCTTGAATATCCATTTGGTACCACCAATATTGACATTGGAGGGACAAGGTACGAGCTCTTATACATATTATCTTTGAAATTGATTTAACTCTTCACACATTGCATTCACCCAAAAGGGATAGCTAAGAGCTTCATCAATATTTCTATGTTCTACTTGTGAAAGATAACAACCAAAATTGCAAATATTTTGAAGTTTTCCTCTTGTCTTAGCTGTAAAATCTCTCCCCCCAATAATACTGTTAGTATCATGATTCCTTTGAACCCAGATATGTCGTGGAGGAATACGTTCTTGATCAATAATAATAGCCTGATCAGTCCTTTTCTCCTCGTCACTGGAAATATCATGATCAGCGACTGTTGGAACAACTTCAACTGATTATGGGATTTCCTTGACTTTTGAAATTGTCTCAGTTGGAGGCAATTCAACAGGAGGGCTATCATGACGAAAATTGCTCAGATCATCAATGATGATATTTGAAAATTCCATCATAACTTGGGTTCTGATATTAAATACTCGAAAACCACGAGTATCAGATGCATAGCCAAGAAAGATACCTTTATCGCTCTTAGAATCAAATTTTCCTTTCTGCTCTTGATCTTTCAGAATGTAGCACTTACTTCCAAACACTTTGAGATAGTGTAAGTTGGGATTCCTACCTTACCGCAACTCATAAGGAGTGTTTAGGGTTTTCGACCGTGTGTATACACGGTTGATCAAATAACATGTTGTGAAAACAGCTCCCCCCCCCCCCCCAAAAAAAAAAAAAAAAACTTGATGATAGGTTTTTGTTATGGAGCATTACCCTGGCCATTTCCTGAATGTTCCTATTCTTCCTTTCTGCAACTCCATTAGCTTGAGGTGTAATGGGTGGTAAGTATTGTTGAATAATCCCAGTTTGCCACAAAATTCAAACACCTTAGTGTCCTTGAATTCAGTTCCACGGTCGCTTCTAATTTTCTTTAGCCTACGACCTTGTTCATTCTGGATTCTATTAACAATAATCTTAAAATTCACCAAGGGTTTCATTCTTATGAGCTAAAAATGCTACCCAAGTGAATCTGGTGTAATCATCTACCATAACTAAATCATACTTCTTCCCAGCAATTGTAGGTTGTTGAATAGGGCCGAAGAGATCCATATGAATTAAATCAAGCGGAGCTTTAGTGAGAATATCTCAAGATAATTCATGTGGAACTTTCATATGTTTACCCTTTTGTCGTGGGCACCCACAGACACCATCAATCTTTGCATTGATTTTGGGAACGCCTCTAAAAAGTTCTTTGTTAATGATCTTAGTTAGAAGGCGATAATTGATGTGACCAAAATGCTCATGCCAAAGATGTGTAGATTCCACCTTATTTAAATTGCAATAATTACTAAACTGAGTATCAAGAAGATAATAGTTATTTTTACCATGAGTTCCCTGAAAAATTACATTTCCAGTTTTATATGAATGCTGAAAACATCCATGTCAGGTGCGCAGCTCATGTCCTTAATCTGGTGGTAAAGGATGGGTTGAAGAAGTATCATGAGTCCATTACAATAGTTAAGGCTATGGTAAAGTATGTTTTAAGTTCCTCGTCTAGATTGGCGACTTTTAAGAAATGTGTAGCTAAATAAAAGATTATCTGTAACAAAGGATTGATATTAGATGTCAAAACCCGGTGGAACAGTACTTTTTTGATGCTAGAAGCCGCTGAGAAGTATGAGAAAGCTTTTCGAAGGATGGAATACGAGGACAAGAAGTTCAGGGAGAAGTTCTGTTTTAGTATAACTGCATCCACTACATCTAATGTTGCTTCTAATGACGTTGAAGATGATATGTTTTTGTAGATCTTGAGACAGGTAATTAGATTCTTGAATTTATCAATTATTATTCAAGTAAATTATTATCAACTTGTTGTTATTCTTTTTAAAAACTGTTGTCTTTTGGTTGTAGATGATTCTAGCTCATCCGATTGCAACTCTGATCCTAAGTTTGGTGTTCGTAAAGCTAATGCAAAGAGGGCAGGAAAGAAGACCAAGAAATTTGTCCATGCTCCCTTTTCTGTTGATTGGAGCAATGCTAGAAGTTTTGTGAAGTTCCTCAAGGTATTTTTTGATGCTACTATCAAGTTTTCAGCATCTACTTCCATTACATCGAATTCCTTCTTGTGGCAACTTTGCGTGATTCATCAACAACTGGCTACATGGAGAAACAGTGAAGACCCTTTCTTATTTGATATGGCTACTGTAATTACTGACAAGTATATGAAATACTGGGGGTCATATGAAGCTATGAACCCTTTTCTTTTCATTGCTGTTCTTCTTGATCCTCGCGAAAAATAAGTTGGGTTGAATTTTAGGCTTGAGATTTTATGCAAGAATGATCTGGAGAGGGTTGCTGAGTTACGGGACTGTGTTAAGAAGGATTTGGAGAAGCTCGTTGATGAGTACAAGCTGTTGTATTCAGTGGGAGATGAGACAGCAAGTACTGCGCAAGACACTGAAATGGCTGAGGAAAGCACAAATTCTCTGGACAGTATGGAGGCTCTTCTGAAAGGAAGATTAGAGAAGCGCAGGCAGGAGAGTGTTACTATTGAAGGAAGGTCTGAAGTGGAGAGGTACTTGGCTGATGTGTGTGAAAGTTATGTCCACCACTTTGACTTGTTGGGTTGGTGGAAGAGCAATTCGTCTAAGTATAATGTTCTTTCATACATCGCAAGGAACGTACTTGCTATTCCAGGCTCTTCTGTTGCTTCGGAATCAGCTTTCAGCACTGGGAAGCGTGTCCTTGACCCATTTCGAAGCTCCTTGTCTCCTAGGACAGTTGAGGCCTTAATACTAATCTGAATCGGTTGCGCACACCTATGGATATTGATGTATCAAGCTTTTCCATTGATAATGCTGAAGAGATTGAGACAGGTATTTCTACCTTTTTTGTGTTTATGTTGATTGTAAGTTATAATTTATAACTTTTTGTTTTTATTTTTAATCTAATTAGAGGTTGTTTTTTTTTGTAGATGTCCTAGGTCCCAGATCGGAGAAGATTTATAAAGGGAGTTAATAGCAGCTACTGGTGTTTCTTTGAATGGTATGTTTCCGATGTTTATTATCTTATTTGAGTTTGAGTGACTGCATCTTCTTATCTGAACATAACTTTAGTAATATAGTATTAGTATCCTTTGTAATGTCGTGGTATTGATTTGAACACGTCGGTGGTGATAGAATGTTTGCACATATCTGCTTAAGTATATACAATTCATATCGTCTGGTCGGACTTATGTATTTTCTTCTTGTTGTTTCTTGCAGTCTTGGTTGCAAGAACCTCTAGAATATCTATCATATTGGAGTTTACATAAGTTGAAGAATAAAACCTTAGTCTGCTAGCACTATTATTCGTTCATTCTTTATTCATTCATTTTTTGTTACAGAAGTATCCAAACAGTCTAGTAACTCTAGTTTGATTCAAGTTGCTTTCAATTTTCTTGGGATTATTATCAGTTTATTTAGAGATTTTTTATTTTGCTTAAAGATTATTATCAGTTTGATTTTTGAATTTATTATTATTCTTAGCAAATCTTTACATACTACTAGTGAACTTTTCATGTATTCTTATTGCTATCTTTTGTTTAAACAGTCACTTTGGAACAGGTATTTCGATGTAAAATAGGAACTGGATATGGTCGGTCGGACGGGTTCGATTTACCCGATCCAAATACACCTGGTTACATGAAAATCGGTAAAACCGAGTCCAAACCGAGTCTGAATCGGACGGTTCACAACCGAATCGATCTAAGAATTCACTACTATTTGGTGCAGCTGAAAAATAAACCGACATGTACGGTTCTATGGTCGGTAGGGATGAAAACCGATCTGAACCGACCGTTGTGCACCCCTAGTCGCAAGGTAGATCAATAATTCTTCTCCTGGCTCCGTTTTCTGTAAGATGGATATGTTCATTAAATGTTCTTTAATTCCTTGAAAAGCCTTTTCACATTCATCTGTCCACTTGAACTTTGTTCCCTTCTTGAGTATATTAAAGAAATTCTTGCATTTGTCTGATGATCGCGAGATGAATCTCCCTAATGAAGCCAAAAGCCCATTCAAATTATGCACATCTTTTACTGTTGCTGGTGTTGGCATGTCCCGAATTGCTTGTACTTTATCTGGATCAACTTGTATTCTTTCTTTTGACACAATATACCCCAATTTTTTTCCTGAAGCTACTCCAAAAGTACACTTTTCGGGATTCACCTTGATGTTAAAATGTCGCATTTGATCGAAAATCTCCTTCAAGTCCTGCACATGGTTTTTAGCTTCTTTACTCTTGATTAACATGTCATCTACATATACCTCTAATGTTTTATGGATCCACTTCGCAAACACTTCTCCACCATTCTTTGATATGTTGCACCAGCATTTCGCAAACCGAAAGGCACCTTTGTATAGCAGTACAATCCTCTTGGAGCAAAGAATGCGGTGTGCTCTTGATCTTCTTCAGCGAGAGGAATCTGATTATACCCTTTATACCCATCTAATGAAGATATTATATCATTTCCCGCTGCTGATTCGACCATTTGAGGAATATCTGGTAATGGAAAGCTATATTTAGGACAAGCTTTGTTTAAGTCAGTAAAGTCTATACAAATTCTTATCACTTTATTTTTCTTTGGAACCACCACCATATTTGCAATCCATTCCGGGTACTTTGCCTGCCTTATAATTCCTGCATCAAGCATCTTCTGTAATTCTTCTTCTATTTGGGAATGGTATGTTGTTGCGATTTTTCTTATCCTTTGTTTAAATGGTCTTACATCCTTGTTAATTTGTAACTTATTACATGCAATTGAAAGGTCTATTCCAGGCATCTCATCCATACTCCACGCGAAGATGTCTTTATATTCTCGCAAGAGGTTTACGGTTCGCTCTTCCTCATCTGCGTCCATCTTCATTCCAATTTTCAGTATCTTAGGTTCTTCTTTACTCCCAATATTTACTTCCTTTGTTGGTTCTCTGATGTAACGTGCTTGAGATCTCCCATTGGTGTTGGTTTTCACAACTCTCGCGGGTTAATCTCCTTCTTGCGAGATTTCGCTGGGTATTCCTTTTCCTTTTTTTGCTCTTATCATGTAAACTTTAAATTCTTCTTCTTTTTTTGTCTCTTTCGCCATTTTTCTGCGAACTTTTCGCAGCTTTGGACGCCCTTCATAATTTCTCACTTCAATTTGATAACACAGCTTCGCAAGATCAGTATCTCCTCTAATTTCTCCAATTCCACTGGGCATAGGAAATTTGATGCATTGATGCAATGTTGATGTTACAGCCTTGATTGCATGTATCCATTGTCTTCCCAATATCATGTTATACGGCGATTCCACGTCTACCACACATAATGTTACTTGTGTTTCAATCTTTCCTAGCGGAATTCGTACCACTATTTCGCCTTTAGGTTTTGTTAAAGATTTTCCAAAGCCATGAATATGATATGTTGAACAAGACATTTCTTCATCCTTGTATCCCATTTTCTTAAATGCATGATAAAATATTATATCTACAAAACTTCGTGCATCCACCAAAGTTCTATTTATAGCCCATTCTTTCGCAGATCTTGTTGATTTTCCTTTTTTTCATTTGTATAACGGATACCGTAATTACCAAAGGAGATGTATGATTCAAATTTTAATTGGTATTTACACTTGCTTGTAAATGTGATTTTTTGCTTTTCCCAATCCTTCAACGGTGATATTTTCTCCACCGTCATAATTTTCTTTCCATCAAAATCTCGTTTATGTATCCTCCCTTTAATGTTTTCATGGAATTTATCGACCATTGTTCTTGTTATCATACCAAACTCCAATTTCCTACAATTCTCTTTGCCTCTAATCATTTTTCTTTCAACTATTTCACCGATTTGTTCAATTATCTTCTTAATCTTGAATAATTCTCATCTTCAACCTCGCTTTTTCTATGATTTTCGTTAATTCAATCCCTGTTTCGGGCGCCAAAATGTAGTTGCAGGAAAACCTACACTACACCCTTCACAAGAATTCACAATAATCAACATATTTGAAGATTAAAAACAACACTTTATAATTTGATTCTCAGAAATATTTACAAGAAATGGAAGAAATCAAGAATACAACGGTTCTCTTGGATTTTCTCTCTCCTCAAAACTTTCTTAACGCTCAAAAATTCATCTCCCTCCTCTGAATCTACTGGGTCTCTTTATATAGGGTATTTACATAATGGATGATAGCTATGTTGTCCTTTAATTTCGGATCTGACTCGCGTATTATCGCAAAGTTAGATTATAATGTCGATCCTCATGAGGTTTGTAATCCTCGCAGGATCATCATGCTCTTCTCATGTTTTTCCCATCGTCATCTATTATGTCACTCTTTAAGTTATCTTGTGATGATCGCAAAGTGTTGCAGAAGTACTCACAGAAGTGTTGTTAATTTCATAGAAATAATGTCATGGAGATATTCTGATCCTACACAAAGGATCAACAGACATGTTACTAGATAACGAATCCTGAACCAAACTTTCTATCATGTTGATTTCATGCACATCATTATCATCATCAAGATCTAAATGTTGTTGGCTAGCATTAAAAACATTCAACTCCACAGTCATGTTACCAAACGACAATTTCAGCACTCCATTATGACAGTTAATGATTGCATTGGACGTCGCCAAGAACGGATGTCCTAAAATGACAGGAATGTGACAGTCTGGGTTTTGCATAGGCTGAGTATCTAAAACAATGAAGTCAACAGGAAAATAGAACTTATCAACCTTAATCAAAACATCTTCTACCACACCACGAGGAACTTTGACGGATCTTTCCAAATTGCGAAGTTATAGGTGTTGCTTTCAACTCTCCAAGACCTAACTTGCACATATCTTGAATATGGTAGTAGGTTCACACTAGCCCCTAAGTCTAGTAACGCCTTATTGACCGTATGGTCACCTATCTTGCATGATATTGTGGGAAAATCTGGGTCTCTAAACTTAGGTGGAGTCTTGTTTTGAATAATAGAACTTACTTGTTCAGCCAGAAAAGTACGTTTGTGCACATTAATCTTGCGCTTTTGTGTACACAAATCTTTAAGGAATTTAGCATATGCATGGATTTGCTTAATTGCCTCAAGAAATAGGATGTTGATGTTAACTCGTTTGAACATCTCTAACATCTCATTGCAATGGGTGCTTTTCTTCTGCTGCACTTACCTTTGAGGAAATGGAGCAACAAGAACATTAGCTGGCAAAGAAACATTAATATCAGTAGAATTTTTAGATTTACAAACATGCTAAGATTCATTTTCTACAATGGATGTTTTCTGTGGCGTTGTATGCAATGATGAGTATGCCTCAGTCTCGTTGGTCTGTGATACGCCTACATTGTTATCAATTACTTTACCACTACAAAGAGTAGTAACAGCATTCACATGTAAAGACTCATTGCAAGTAGAAGTACATGCCTGAAATGCACTCTTATGATTTTGTTGAGGCTGACTTGGGAGTTTACCCTTTTCCCTCTCATTTAGTGCATCGCAAATTTGACCCATCTTAAGTTTTAGACTTGTAAAACGTTGGTCAGTCGACTTCTGAATTTGTAAAAGATTTTGGGTCAACAGACCGACACTTTCTTCTATGCTTGATAATTTCTTTTCGGGGATGTTGTGTGTACGATCGCATCTGGGGTTTCTAGGGTATGCATACCCTTGTGTGTTTCGATGTACCCTCATGTACAAGGCCCTTAGTTCATGAAATGTTAGGGTGGTTCCTCCACCCTGGGTTGTAGGTCTGTGAATAAGGGTTATGTTCTTGCTTTTGATACAAAACATGGGCCTGTTCAAGTCTAGATTCCTGAAATGCAAGTATTTCTGGGCAATTGTCCACTAGATGGTCAGAACTATTACATACAGCGTAAACATACATTTCGACATGGCCACGGAGATTAGTTGCAGTAGGTTTCACATTCTTCTGCAGCTCTAGCGCTTCTACTCTCCTAGCCAACGATGTAATTTTTGCATTTCCCTCAAGTCGGACTCAATCCTATGAACATTAGCTACATGGGAAAAAAATTTAGGTTCACGAATGGACTCCCACTGCTGAGTCTTTTCAGCAACTTCGATTAGGAAAGTCCAAGACTCATCATCACTTTTGTCAATAAATAAACCATTGCACATTGACTCAACTGTTGTTCGGGTGGCAACATCTAGACCTTCATACAAAATTTGCACAAGTCTCCATTTTTCGAAACCATGGTGAGGACACTGAAGCAATAAGTCATTGAATTTCTTTAGGTATTTAGCTAGGGTCTCACCCTCTAATTGCACAAAGCTATTCAGACTTTGACGAATGGTCGCAGTCTTGTGATTTAGGAAGAACTTTTTGAAAAATTCTTTCGTAAGATTATCCCATGTCCTAATTGACTATGGCTGCAGGGCATATAGCCAAGACTTAGCCTTTTCTTTTGACTATGGCTGCAGGGCATATAGCCAAGACTTAGCCTTTTCTTTCATAGAGAAAGGAAATAATCTCAATTTCAAGGACTCTTCCGGCATTTGAGTGAGACGCAAAGTCCTACAAATCTCTTCAAATTCTCTCACATGGTGGTATGGGTTTTCAACTTCAACCCCTCGAAACACAGGGAGCATATGTATCGTGCTCACTTTCAATTCAAACTGACCAGCAGTTTCTGGTAGAACAATGCAAGAGGGATGGCTTTCCCTCATGGGGTACATGTAGACCTTGAGACTGCGGGGTGGGATTCCTCGTCACCCATTGTCTCAGGTTGGTCAGGTCTTTCCTCGACAGACATAGGAATCTCAACTACGTCTTCTTGCTGAATTCTTACTAGACGATTGGTCTGGTCTCTAAAAGATACGATCATAGCGTAGCATGCATATCAGTGAACATGTTATAACAATCATACAAGAACGCATCTCATAATACAGTGAATCTAAACTTATGAGAAATCAAAAGCTAGTTTTTTTAAATTATGCACACGGATTCACTATGCTGTATAGCTCAGGAAAGTAGCAATGAGTAAACCAGTGAAGTAAAGACAAGATAAGTGGATGAATTGTCCTCAGATTCAGGGATAACAGCACATAGACGACCAAGGAATCACAATTCAAATAAACAACTTCTCAAGAATCAAAAGCTAAAAAGTGCACACAGAACTATTATGTTGTACTGATCAGATTGGCAGCAACTGCACAGAACCCTTGTTGGGGTTGTGTATGCAGAATAAGTATGTTTCAGAATTCAGATAACCCACAAAACACAACAGATTCAGAAAGTAACATGCTTTCAAGTATTACTGATTCATGCACAAAGGTACCAATGATACTAGTTCAATAGACAATCAGGATATATCACAGATTTATGCTTTTGACAATCAATTTCAGGGATCAGTGCACAAATATTGCCAAGATCGACGGAATAGTCAATGAGATAATAATACAGCTAGCAAGCAGTTTACTCACAATCACAGAGTCATGTATACAAATGTGTTTCAGGGTTTGATGATGGAGTATCTAGTTCAGTTTTCATGCGAGAATGGTGTATCATTCAAGGAAAAAATATTTATGTTGAGGAACGATACCGCCGGTACAAGACCGGGTTTAGGCACAACCAATAGGTTATCTCGCAATCTATTTCCGTAAAAAAAAAAAACTACTGATAGCTAACAAACTAGAGTAGTATGACCAATACTGTGTACCACACTGACAAACTAAGCTATCACTAATCGAAAGATCAGAACAGAACAGAATGATGCATGTGTAGCCAAACTGCAATTGGAAGATGAAGAGAAGACAATGAAGAATGCTTGGATAAATCACAGGGGAATGAAATGCAATTACCTAATTAATGATGTACTTAACTTCTAATGATGCTTGAACTACAGGTGCACATGTTATGAGAAGCTAAATTTTTTTATGTTATGCTAAATTACTCAGAATTACAGAGATGATACTACAGGTAAACTAAATGACTTGAAAGATGAACAGATGCAATGCAGACACAACTAATTTTAACTAACAACGATGATATATTACAAGGAGAAGTGAGAAGCTATTATGCATGTATGAACTGATTGTGGCACAGTACATGCAATTATAGACAAAGTTCAAAAGAGAAACGAGAAAAAGAAAGTGTTGTATGCAGGGATGCAGGATGATGGAGATTTTAACTCTTAGTGAACTGATGAAGCTAATGATGCAAAGTATCTAATATGAACAGAACGACTTAAAGAATGCAGACTGAGTTACAGGATATTACAAGCTATAAATAAAGTTGACTGAAACTAGACTCGATTTACAGAAATAGTTCAAAACAATGATGTGTGCGATTATGACAGAAATACTGGAAGAAATTTAACTCGATGCAACTATGTGAATAACAATGGAACGACTAGAACTAGAAACTACAGCAAATGCTAACACCAAGATGTGGACTAAAACTACAGAATGCAACAGATTCAAGCTGGTTTTAACTTCCAGATTTCACTATGATTAAATGCAAACTGAAAAATAGCTACAAGATGCTACTAAGTTAAAGCTACAGATTCTCTGACCTATATCTAAGTTATGCTAACATAATAACAATGAACAAATGTTTCACAACTTTAAACACTACTCAGAAAAGGTATTTTACAGGATATGAAACTTGCAAGGTTACAACATGTAAAGATAGAAAGCTTGAGATGGAAAGAGGTACACACAGTTGAGTTGGGAAAAAATCAGGTTTGCAGATTCGATGATCAAGTATACAGAGCAATGCAAATTAACTGTTGTGGCAAGGCCTAGACTGGGCAGCAGGCAGTAACAAGATAACAAAGATCAACTAATGGAACTATACAGATGGACTAACTTAGCTGCAAAAGGTATTAAAAATCTAAGTTATAGTACTGATTTAAATTCAAAACAAATATATATACATCTTACAGATGCAGTTCTGCGAGTAACAATGGAATGATAAAACTGCAACGCCCATCTCCGGTAAGCCCGGTCTAACAGCAGGATACAGATTATAAAAAATGACAATTTTTTTTTGATATTTCAAGAACTAACTTAACTGAAACAAAACATGTAAAGGATAAGAAAAAATATATAATGACATAAATTAAAAAAATTTACAGCTAACAATGCAAGATGAAAATGCAGTTTATATAAGCAGATGGTCCACTCAGCTAAGTTATACAAACACAGCAGAAAAATTATTGAATCTAAAACAAGATGTATATATACAATGACACTAAACTAAGAATCAGATGAAAATGTTTAACTACAAACACAGATTCCACTACAATCAGTGCTTTAACTACGAGTCCCCTACACCGCTAACCGCCCAAAAAACTTGGTATGACTAGAAAGTTAGCCTATAATTATACTCCATAAGCGCACAACGCCTATAATAGACAGGGCAAATACAGGTCGATCCCATAGGGACTATGGCAGTGTGAAGTTGAAACTAGAAAAAACTAAACTGATTTGTAATAAAAAGGTGTTTGTTGTGTCGATAAGACAAGAAGATTGATTGCTAAACAGAACTATGAAACTATAAACGAAACAGAGATAAAGATGCAGTGAGAGCAGAAAACAATCAAGTGGGAAGCACTAGGGAAATTGAATCTACCACATAACATACACTAGATATCTCATCCAATGAAAATACTCTTGTTCCTTATAATGGACAGCAATTAAGATTCAAGTCTGTTGCTAGCCTAAGGTGATCTCACACGGATAGTTTAGTCACAACTAATATTTCAATTCCTATCATCAGTTGTCTTATTACAGCACAACTGATCACAAATTGAAAACAGTCAATGAAGCATGAGTTGATGCAACAACAGATAATGGTTCTAACAACCTAGGACGCAAGACATACTAGGTGAAAGTTATAAGTTGCAACATAAAGAATAAACTTATCCCTATTCACTTAAGCTCTAGAAGAACATTTTTCACTAACATAAGAAACTAGCAGTAAGCTAAGGGCTTCATCAATGCCCTAGATAAGAAAGTTAGAACATAATGAAAACAAGAGACAAATAGAATTCAAGTATAGATAAACTCATTGAAGTAGTTGAACTCTATTCTTTTTCAAACTGATTTCTCAAGGACAACAGGAAATTACTTAAGTGTTTTCAGATCTCTCTTCCTCACTCCCTGCATCCCCTCTTACACCACACAACCCCCCTTTTATACACAAATTTCTACCCCTATTTTTAATCCCTATTCTCCACAGAAACATTATAATATTTGGGGGTTTTGTACTTGAAACTCACTACTATGTAATCGTATTCATTCATGTACAGCCACTGCACCAATTTGACTGATTGTTTTGAATTCAGACCTACTGCCAATTGCTTAATCATCACAGCCACCCTATTTATGTTGATTGCGCGCTGCTGCTGCTGATGTTTGCAGAGAGTGACAAAATCAAATCCCTAGCTTGTCAATTTCGTCGCTTTTGATCACCAAACAGCTGACCTATTCTCGTGGGAGTCAAAACCTAGGGCTAGGTTGAATCGAGTACAAAGATAAGCATAGAAAATAAGCAAGTGGACTGATAGGGGAAAGATGGTGATGGAGGTATAGGTTCGATAGATTTGACATGTTGAGAAAATTGGGGAGACACAAAAGGGGTCGACTGAGTTTTGGGGAAAGAAGAACACGGAGAATTGTTTCTCGTGAATAGGGCTGTCAATGGAAACCGATAATCCGAAATACGATACCGATAATCCGGTTGCCGTTACCGCTACCGTCCGACATAACGGATAACGGATAACCGATACCGCTAAGTTAACGGATAATTCCCTTAGCGGATAACGGCAGTGGAACTAGCATTTCCGTTAGGCTTAGTTCCGTTATCCGATAGCATACAACATTACACCAAATCCTGGTTTTAGCAACGCTTTGATTTTGGGGATGTGCAACGGATATATACGTTGCACCCTTCACAACTTCTATATCCGTTGCGAAATAGGAAATACGTTGCACTAAATATTGAAAAGAAGAATTAAAAAATAGAAAGGAGGACGGATATAGACGTTGCACCCTTCACAACGTCTATATCCGTTGCTAACTAGGAAATACGTTGCACTAAATTTTGTTAACGGACGGTAATGGATAATTATCCGATATCCCGTTAAGTAATGGTAACGGCAATGGATTTGATTTCTTATTTCCGGCGGAAATTAACGGATAACGGATATCCGCTAACTTTTAATGGCAACGGCAGTGGAAGAGCCATTATCCGTTACGTTAGCATCCATTGACAGCCCTACTCGTGAAGGAGGGGGATGAGAAAGGTGGTGATGTACTATGGTGTTAAGCATGAATACCTCCTTTTGGTATGCAAGAAAAGATCTTGGGCTTGAGTTCATTTCCATGAATTTGAGTTTTGCATTTCAGCCCATAAAATTCTTTCAAGATCAGAAATTGTTCACTACCAGCTCCCATTCACTTCATAAATATGCTCGCACCCCAACTGCCTTCTCCATTACATGCATCTCCTTGAAGCCGACGTACATCTAGTTCAACAAGGCATAACAGCTTCATTTTGCGCATATCCCATATTTAGACCATTCTTTTCATTCTCCTAGCATTACAAAACAAAAGTCAGGCCAATCGCCACACATTTTACTCTCAACAAATAAGAAGTACAAAATATATATGTTGGCATAATTACAAGCAATTAGTGCAACAAAATATCATAAACACCTACAAAATGATAAGAATGTACGCAATATTAGGTGCCCATCACTGATCACTGCCAATCTCAACACCATCATCATGATACTTCTCAAACCCATTACCCGGGCTAATCTTAAGCTCAATATCCTCGGCTTCATGATCTCAATCACCAGCAGTACATATACCATCATCTTCCATTCTCGCATGCCAGCAACACCATAGCTCCATTCTGTCATCGATCATCACCAGCTCAACCTTCTATCGTGACTGCTACCATTCCTTTACGTCCAACTTCATCTCCAGCAGTCACCAATAACGTCAACTGCTCCTCACTCGAGTTCTTCCATCATCGATCACCACCTTTACTGCCGCCATCATCGTTCACCGGCCATTAACGGCAGTCCCCAGCTTAAACACGAGCTTTAACCCAGACGCAAGCAGCAACACATCTCAACATCTTTTCTGCAGCTAACTGAAACCATCATTGCTTTTCAAACTTGGGTCTCTCGATATATTCATTATAACCATTCCTTTATTTGAAACCAACAGTACCCATCGCCATCGAACTGCCACCAGACTCCTTCTCGTCACTGCCATTGGTCACAACTCGAGTAATATTTGCTGCCATTCTCGAGCTCCTCCGTAGCATTATCATCTCTTGCCATCACCTGAGTTCTTCTTCCATGCCATAAATGGCAGCAAGGATTATCACCAGCTCGAGCTTCGTGAACCTCAGCAACAAACAATGATCATCAGCTCATCATCACCATCCCATAGCATCAGTTCATCTCTGTCTCTTTACCATGCATTCTCCGTTCACAGCAACACTCAGTTACTCTCGTCATCACTGCCAACTGCCAGCATGCATTACAACATCATTCTCCATTCTCTGTTGTCACACGGACCAATAGCTCTGCTTGCTTTTCTTCCCGATACAACCCACAGAGGTTATTCATTGTTTCTCGACAGTCACCAGCACCGAACTCACTTCAGCAGCTGCCATATAAATCACCAAATAACTGTCAGTTTTGCAAAACTGACTGTTGAGTTTCTTTTAAAGCTTGTCTGCCCTTTAATGTATACTGGAGTGCCAATAGTAGATCTGTGTTGTTGTACATCTTTCACGACTATGACTTGCTTCAATCGCCCATCATTTCTTCATACGAGGTCGGAATGACTCCATTCTTTCGCCGTTCTCTTCGTCTTTTCGTTCTCTTCAAGATGGTGCGAATAAATACCTGATTTGAGCTAGTTCCACTTCCTTTTGGTTAAGATGATCTCAAACACCTAAAAAACTCAAAAACAAACAAAATCAAAGCATAATGATACAAAAACTAGCAAGAAAACAAAGCATTTGAATACCTAACTAGTGCAAATAATGCACTTATCACTCAACATGATTCTCACTGATGCGAATCGCACTTGAGTTATCCCAAAAGATTTTCATTACACCAGTGTCAATTCCATAATCAGCAAGAATTTTTTTCATCCATAGAAGTTGAGTACAACACGAACCTACAACAATGTATTCTTCTTCACATGTAGACAGGGATTCTGAGTTTTATTTCTTGCTATTCCATGCCACAAGATTCAACCCAACATAGTAAAATCCCCCTGAAGTACTCTTTATGTCTTCCACACATCCTTCCCAATCTGCACCTGAATAGGCAGTAAGATTTGTGTTAGTATCAAAAGTATAAGATAGACCATACCCGATAATGTGTTGGATATATCGCATGATCCTCTTTGCAGCTGCAAGATGGGACTCCTTTGGATTAACCTGAAATCTAGCACAACAACCAACACTAAATGCAATATCAGGTCTAGTAGTTGTAAGATATAAGAGGCTTCCAATGATAGATCGATAAAACTTTTGATCCACACTTACTCATTTCTCATTTCGATGTAGTTTATCATTTGTGGGCATGTGAGTCGGTTTTGGAGTTGACTTATCAAGACCGAACCTTGTTACAAGATCCTTAGCATATTTTTCTTGAGATAAGTAAATTTCATCCTTATGTTGTTGAATCTGTAATCCTAAAAAGAATTTTAATTCACCAACATTGCTCATTTCAAACTCCTTACCAAGAGAAACCTGAAAATATTTTGCAAGTTTCTTAGAAGTCGATCCATAGATGATATCATCCACATAAACTTGAGTAATGACAACATCTTTCCCACTCCATAAACAAAGTTTATCAGCTCCACCTCTCGAAAAACCTTTCCTAAGAAGAGAAGTAGTTAGTTTTTTGAACCAGGCACGAGGTGCTTGTTTTAACCCATATAATGCCTTTTTGAGCTTAAGGACATGATCTGGGAAATCAGGATTTTCAAATCCCTTTAGTTGAGCAACATAGACCTCTTTCTTTAAAATTTCGTTTAGGAACACGGATTTAATGTCCATTTGAAACAGCTTAACCTTAATAAAACAAGCATGAGCTAATAACAACCGAATGGACTCAAGGCGTGCCACAAGAGCAAAGGCTTCGTCAAAGTTGATACCTTCAATCTGTGAATATCCCTGAGCAACAAGTCTAGCTTTGTTTCTGACAATGGTACCAAATTCATCAGACTTGTTCTTGAATATCCATTTGGTACCACCAATATTGACATTGGAGGGACAAGGTACGAGCTCTTATACATATTATCTTTGAAATTGATTTAACTCTTCACACATTGCATTCACCCAAAAGGGATAGCTAAGAGCTTCATCAATATTTCTAGGTTCTACTTGTGAAAGATAACAACCAAAATTGCAAATATTTTGAAGTTTTCCTCTTGTCTTAGCTGTAAAATATCTCCCCCCAATAATACTGTTAGTATCATGATTCCTTTGAACCCAGAGATGTCGTGGAGGAATACGTTCTTGATCAATAATAATATCCTGATCAGTCCTTTTCTCCTCGTCACTGGAAATATCAGGATCAGCGACTGTTGGAACAACTTCAACTAATTATGGGATTTCCTTGACTTTTGAAATTGTCTCAGTTGGAGGCAATTCAACAGGAGGGCTATCATGACGAAAATTGCTCAGATCATCAATGATGACATTTGAAAATTCCATCATAACTTGGGTTCTGATATTAAATACTCGAAAACCACGAGTATCAGATGCATAGCCAAGAAAGATACCTTCATCGCTCTTAGAATCAAATTTTCCTTTCTGCTCTTGATCTTTCAGAATGTAGCACTTACTTCCAAACACTTTGAGATAGTGTAAGTTGGGATTCCTACCGTACCGCAACTCATAAGGAGTGTTTAGGGTTTTCGACCGTGTGTATACACGGTTGATCAAATAACATGTTGTGAAAACAGCTCCCCCCCCCAGGAAAAAAAAAAAAAAAAAAAAAACCTTAATGATAGGTTTTTGTTATGGAGCATTACCCTGGCCATTTCCTGAATGTTCTTATTCTTCCTTTCTGCAACTCCATTAGCTTGAGGTGTAATGGGTGGTAAGTATTGTTGAATAATCCCAGTTTTCCACAAAATTCAAACACCTTAGTGTCCTTGAATTTAGTTCCACGGTCGCTTCTAATTTTCTTTAGCCTACGACCTTGTTCATTCTGGATTCTATTAACAATAATCTTAAAATTCACCAAGGGTTTCATTCTTATGAGCTAAAAATGCTACCCAAGTGAATCTGGTGTAATCATCTACCATAACTAAATCATACTTCTTCCCAGCAATTGTAGGTTGTTGAATAGGGCCGAAGAGATCCATATGAATTAAATCAAGCGGAGCTTTAGTGAGAATATCTCAAGATAATTCATGTGGAACTTTCATATGTTTACCCTTTTGTCTGGCACCACAGACACCATCAATCTTTGCATTGATTTTGGGAACGCCTCTAAAAAGTTCTTTGTTAATGATCTTAGTTAGAAGGCGATAATTGATGTGACCAAAATGCTCATGCCAAAGATGTGTAGATTCCACCTTATTTAAATTGCAATAATTACTAAACTGAGTATCAAGAAGATAATAGTTATTTTTACCATGAGTTCCCTGAAAAATTACTTTTCCAGTTTTGTCTACAATGTCACATCCATTCGCATTGAAGACAACCTTATGGCCTTTGTCACAAATTTGACTAACATAAAGAAGGTTTGCAGTCATACCTTTAACGTATACTACATCATGGATTTCAGGAACACCTGGAAGTTTGATCGTCCCTTTCTTGCTTATGTAGCAAAAAATCCCATCTCCGAATGCTACATGACCTCCTTTAAAGTCGCTTGAATTCACAAACCACGAAATATCTCCAGTCATATATCGTCTACATCCACTATTAAGAAACCATTGAAAGGGTGATGTTGATCTTAGAGCAAAAACTCCAATACTAAAACTACTATCCCGTTTGGGATTTCTTGTTAGATTTTGTATACCTTTTTAGAGAAGTAAATAGTTGTTCAGCTTTCTTATGAAGATTACTCGCAACCTTTTAACTTTTCTTAAAAGATGTACATGTATGTTGAAAATGATTATGAGAATCAAAGAACATACATGGACCAACATATTTAGACTCATTTGAGTGGTTATGAATCACATCAGGTTTCACAAAGCCTAAACCTCGCTTATCCCCTGACTTGCGACAATTCCTCATGGAAGAATTAGAGGATTTATTCAAATCCACTGAAGATACTATGATAGACTTCAAATCCTTATACCTTGTGATTTCTGCAACTAGTTCAGAATTGATCCGGATTTGTTCATCCAACTTCTTCTGGAGATTAACTAAATCTTCAGAACATTCTCTAAGATTATAGTTAAATCCCGGTGAAACATATATAGAGACTTTACTATCCATAGAGTCAGATTGCTACAAACATAGACTTAATAGGTCTTAAACGTGTTTGCCTGCTCTGATACCAATTGAAAAAGCGGGGGTCTAACAACCACACCTAATATTTCGTTTATGCAATCTGTATGGACAAACTCCAATATAATTCTGAGAACACCAACTAAAAAACGAGATCAATCAAGAAATATATCCAAGATTTATATCTTTGTTTCTTAATGTAATCAACAAATCAAACAGATATAAATCCGTGAGCTTGATTATTATAAGAAACAACTTGAACGGTAGCAAAGACCAATATTCAAGTGTCAATCAATTTATATCAACAACCAAAGGTTGGATCATATAATTGATTGAACAACGCACAACCTGTGATATTTCAATTATATCAACAAATATAATGCGGAAAAGAAATAACACAGACACCAAAAATGTGTTAACGAGGAAACCGCAAATGCAGAAAAACCCCGGGACCTAGTACATATTTGAACACCATACTATATTAATCCGTTATAGACACTAGCTACTACCAATGAACTTCGAACTGGAATGTAGTGAATCCCTAACCAATCTCACACTGATAAGGGTACAATCGCGATCCTTACGCCTCTGAATCCTAGCAGGACTCTGCACAATTGATTCCCTTAAGTTGATCCCACCCACAACTAAGAGTTTCTACGACCCAAAGTCGAAGACTTGATAAATCAATATGTCTCACACAGAAAAGTATATTGAATAATAAATAAATCTGTCTCCCATAGAAATACCTATGCGCTTTCTTCCGTCTTTTGATAAGTAAAGGTGAACATGAACCAATTAATATACCAGACTTATATTACCGAAGAACATCCTAGTAATAGCAATCACCTCACAATGATCTTAATAATATGGTAGCGAAACAAGATATTGTGGAATCACAAACGATGAGACGAAGATGTTTGTGACTAGTTTTTATCTTGCCTATCGGAGATTAAATCTCGAGCAAATCTTAGAGAAGATAGTAGTCAATCACGATAGAAAATAGCAAGATCAGAACACGCAACTACAGAGAAAATAGTTGGGTCTGGCTTCACAATCCCAATGAAGTCTTCAAGTCGTTAACCTATAGGGTTTTGGAAAAAAACTAAGTTTAAAGGAGAATCTACTCTAGTCGCAACTAGTATCAAACATGAGGTGTGGGGATCAGGTTTCCCAGTTGCTAGAGTTCTCCCTTATATAGTCTTCAAATTAGGGTTTGCAATAAATGTTACCTTGGTAACAAATCATTCAATATTCATCGTTAGATAAAAACCTGATTATACTCAAGCTAACAACTTTCAACTGTTAGATCGAACTTAGCTTGTTACACACAAATGAAAATTTACTTCATTTAGATATGAGTAACCGTACCTAAACATGTACACATTTTTGACTCAACAACAATTAACCGAAGTTAGCCATATGAACACTTTCATATCAACCTTATTCATCTTAACCATAACTAGTTCAATTGACTCAAATAAAACTAGTTCTAGAGTTGTTCAATTGTTTATATTCTCATAGAAGTATACAAGACACAATTGAAGCAAAATCGATGTTGATTCACTAGAATCAATTCATGAACATTATAGCCATGGTTTTCAAAAGATTGCATTCTTTATTATATAAATGTATTACTTCATGAACAAAACGATTTTAGAACATAACCTACTCAAGTATGCAAACGGGTACGCATACCTAAGTGGCCGGACTAAGTTTGGGTTCGCCAGTATACGAATGGGTATGCATACCTTCCAAACTATGTTGAATTTCCGGACATGAACTTTACGCCATTAGACATACGGGTATGCATATTAATTTCTCGGACTTTCATTAAACCAACCAATATGCATACATGTATGCATACTATGGTTCCAGGACTTGGAATAACTTGGAACAGTTAGCATACAAGTACGCATATTGTTCTATATCCAATCATGATTAATAGTTCTAAACTCTCATTTCAATCATTGAAACATTCTTAGAAGACGACAATAGATGTCTCACACAAACTATTAGCTTCAAATCAATTTTCAAGTGATTGAATGATCAATACGAAACATTCCGAGTCTACATCAAATGATTGTCTCACACAAATCATGTAAGATGTTACCAGGCGATTTTCACATAATCATCTTTTGACTTTCGTCAGGAATATAAGATGAACTTGGTTAAAGCGAAAGCTTACCAACACATATTTCGAGAAATATTTAAGCGAGTTAAACTCAGCTCGAAAGATCAAATGTGTATAATTGAAGTCCATATAGCTATACAGATTTTATCTCAAATAGGAGATAAAGTAGATAAACTTTTGAGTGATAGATGAGTTCAAGTCTTCACATACCTTTTGTTGATGAAGTTCCACAAGCTTCCTTAGTAGTTATCCGTCTTTAATCGATGAACGCCGTGAAGTCTAATGCTCAACTACACTTACTATCCTAATCCGAGACTTAGCTATAAGTAGACTAGAAATCAAGACTTATAGTTTTGGAAACTAAACTGGACAACAAGCTTGAGATAGAA
This sequence comes from Papaver bracteatum, assembly GCA_023529315.1. NCBI lineage: Eukaryota > Viridiplantae > Streptophyta > Magnoliopsida > Ranunculales > Papaveraceae > Papaver > Papaver bracteatum. The sequence goes on along the minus strand of JAJJWX010003727.1, from coordinate 380,694 downwards.
ATGCTTGCAAGTTCAACCGAGCAGTTCTCTAACACTAAGTTAATGATCCAAACTTATTTAAGTAAACTGCAACAACATTTCAAATAAATCAACTTTTCATTTCAAACTAATATTAAGTAGAATGCAACAACATATCAAATTAAAATGCAACACATAAAATTATAACTTAAATTAATACATCAATTATCTAGAGGTTCTACTACATCGAACTCATCATCATCATCATCTCCACCAGGTTGGTTGTTATTAAATCCATCTTCTTGTTCAATCTGTGCTTGAATAATGTCAAATTCGATTTGCCATAAATATTTTTGTTGGCGGTTCATAATTGAAGTGTCAGCTTGAAGAATGTTATGCTTGTCATAGTTATTCAAAAAAAATTCTTGAGAAAGGCGACTTTTCTTACTCTCTTTGTTTTGAAATTTCCTATCAACCACTCTTTGCTTCTCTACGGTCTTTTGATGTTCCATACACTCCGCCATGTTAAATCCATTAGAGCTTCCACCTTCTTAAGCTAATTTTCTAGCAAGTCTTGCTTTGTTTCTTCATACAAGTTTTTTATTAGCATTATCATTATTGAGAACAAAGTTGACAATTGAGTTTCTTGGGGTATGTGGTGAAGAATTTGATGAACCTGCTGAAAATGGGGAAGAATTTGGTATTGAGGGAGATGAATTATATGGTGACCTTTCAGGTACTTGTTGATTAGCTGCTAACACTTCTGGATTATTTCTAAATACATTAAGTTTCTGTTTGGTGCAATATCTTGTTACATTTTCAGCTGTGGTTGCTCAAATTACTCATGTGCTTCTTTTAGGTGGAGGAGTGCATCTTAAGAGGCCAACTAATGCAACTGAAGTAAAAAAGCAGTTTGAATCAAGCAAAGTAAGAATGAGTATAATGTTTCTGACATGCTGATGATACTTTAGGTGGAGGAGTTCATTTTAAGAGGCCAACTAATGCAACTAAAAACAACAACTGAAAAGGAAGTAGTCTTTTCACTGGGTATACAGATGGCACCATTAGAGTTTGGGGTTACTAAACGAGCTTCTTGTTAAACCTTGTAGTATATCTTTCTGATTCATATTATATTGATCTTTATGGAAGACACTAGGATGCATTTATGTCTTCATCTACATGTATTTTCTGGAGTTACATTGCTTGTTTTGGCAAAATGATCTATGCATCGGACATGTCTTGAATTGGTGCAAACCATCACCACAATCGTAACAGCTCCCTTTCAACTTCACCGCCATTGAAATCACCGAGTCAGTTGCATCATTGAACCACTCAAAGTAATCACAAATGGGGCTAGAACATGTTAGAAATCTTTTCCCACCATTATCGTCATTTTTGGCTCGAATAAGTTTTCTAATTCCATTACAAGTTGCGTTTTTGCATCTGGAGTATAGCCAAGGACAATCAATGGCTTCATGATCATCACCTTAAAGGGGATCCAATATTTTGGTCGGTATCGTGTAAAACAAATAGCACGGTTGTTGCCCATAATTTACAGGTACCCAATAAAATATATACTACCTCTATTACAGAGGTATCAAAACAATTTGTTCAGCCAGTCGTTCCAAGATACCCAATTTATATTACACGAATTTGCTTGTGTCGTACCCACTTAAAAATTTTGGACCCGGATAGGTTAGGAATAAAACGGGCCAGCTTGACTCACCTAATCGAGCGAGTGAGGAAAGCATATTTTTGTCACATTTTTAACAATTTATTCCCTGTCCGCCCCTTTCCGCAAAAGAAGTAATTTGTGTGCCCTTTGCTCATCAATCAACTGTCGGTATAAGATGCAAACTGGTTGCTGTGGGCTACCTGATGGTGTTGTTGATGCTTCAACCACAGGCTTTGGGCTACCATGAGTTAAAGCATCAACGAAGAGCAGGAAGGAAATCTATCAAGTACATTAAATCTCGGTAGTAATTAGCTATAACCACTAAGTGCTAAGTACTAACCATGTGTGGGTGTACCTAAAATAGGTCTCCACGTAGTCCTCAGATTCATTTTATTCAAATTGTATATCCAATCAAAATTCATTCCACTTGATATGATCTAAAATAGATTTATGACATGTGTTTGATAATTGTGCATTGTTTTGGACTTCTTGGATCAGATTCATTTCACCTTATCAACTATCCCAATCTTTGTAAACAGTTAGAAATCGTTAGAAAGCTGAGCTATTTTCATAAGTGATTCCCATTGTCCCCACGTAGTCCTCAGATTCATTTTATTCAAATTGTATATCCAATCAAAATTCATTCCACTTGATATGATCACTCCAGACGTCATTCATTCTTATAGTTAGAATTGCTCGTGATTGCTACTCAACCAATTTCATCTAATGCCAATATGCACAAACAACACAAATCATAAAAACAGAACCAATGAATCTAGCTAGACTAATAAACCAATTCAAGGACATGTGTATAATTGTGCATTGTTTTGGACTTCTCAGATTCATTTCACCTTATCAACTATCCCAATCTTTGTAAACAGTTAGAAATCGTTAGAAAGCTGAGCTATTTTCACCCATTATTTAGCAGCCAATGGGAAAAAAACAGAAATATATTTTTGATCCCTCTTAAATGATACGGCTGCATTTAAAAGAAGAGACTTTTTGATGACCTCATGAGAGAACGGGTAGTGAACAACTAATTGAATAACAACACTTTTCCCACCCAAATTTGAAATCATATATATCAACATTTGGAATTGACTTCACCCACTTGAAAGGATGTTGTTATTCAAAGAATCAAAAAAAGATATACTCCTCCTATATCGCAATGCATGACCTTTCACATTTATCAAATAAAATAAAATCTCTTCACACTTGCATGTCAAGATCAACAATTCTATCTCTCTTTCACTAAAAGATGGCGATTGTCCATCAAATTGGGGTTAGATATTTGCATGGATGGGTCAAGAGGATTAATCACCTCACATGTGGATGTGGTAACCATGATTTACTAGAAAATGAATATCACATATGTCATTGTTTCAGATAAACGATTATCACATTTCATGCATTGTACTATAATCTCTAACAAGCTTTCAACCACTGGTCACCAATGTTGGTGGAGCCAGAATTTTAAGCAAAGGAAAAAATCAAAATGCTTCACCAAAAAATAGAAGATTTGTTTACAACAGGGTGGTGTCTAATCACTCCTTTTTAAAGCAGCTGAAAAGCCAAATTAAAGTGAATCCTCGTTAGTTTCAGCGGGAACACAATTCATGGCTAGTTTCTCTGGCAAAACAGTCAATTTTTCCAGCAAAAACGTAAGAAAAAGTTGTAAAACCCTGGTAAGAACTTCCTTAGTGTAAAACCATAAAATAAGATTCAAATACTCATTTTAAGATGAACACAGCACACGATACACGTTCCCTCTGGACAACACTCTCAGCTGGTTCAGCTCATCAAACTTGTCGATTCAGAACGTGGGCTTGTATGTATGCAATCCCTAAATTGAAGGGTCAAATACCGCGTTGTGCATCTCGAAAGATTTAGTTTAGATTAGCACAAAATAAAATAACTATCCACTAGTCACGTGACATTTTCTTTTAAGTCATCCTTTACATTTTCACACTTCTTGGTCTCACAAGTACAACCCACATGATCGTAAATATTCGTAATCAAAATCAGAACACCTCTTCCCCAGCGGGGAATATCTCAAGTCGGGTCCCAAAAAAAGTCAGATTTATCTTCAAATCCAATCTGGGGTGGGTGCCCAGATTGTGGCTAGGTTACCCACTTTCCATTAGCTTGTAATTTGTTTTTCTGGCTGTTCATAATTCTAGAATGATTTTATTTTTTAAATTCAATAATGAGTAGTACTGTATTATTCTTTTAAGAAAATAATTGAATTCCCGAATAGTCATTTTTTGTTAAAACTCCAATCTGAGATATATGAAAAAAAAATGGCTTTTTGGATAATTTAGGTGGCATAGATTATTAGCTTTGTTTGGATCAATAGAAATCAAGTATTTCTCCGTATAGAAAGTCGAAGTTTCGAAGTCCGGTTTTTGCTTCACAAAAAGTCGACTTTTCTGCTTCTGGAAGTCATTCTGAAATTCTACACCCAAACTGATTTCTTGTTTTTTAACTTCTAGAAGTCAAAAAGTTACTTCTAAATGTATATCCAAACGCGCTATAAGTGTCATCCAGAAAGTGACTTCACATAAGTCATTTCTTGGCCGACATTTGCTACAGGAACACCCGAAACAAGGCTTAAAACTCTTTCCTAGTATTCAGCACCAATGAACTTAATAGTTGGTTGAATTTGAGATTTCTCGAGAAACTCTTTCTAGTACGACACCATGTTAGGGTTGAAAGTTAAAATTGGAGCCTCGGCATGTTTATCTTTCGATTATTACTCGTATGAACGATCACACTATATTTGACTCAAAGAAATAGCAAAATTCAAAGTCGAAAATCTGACGCATAAAAGATACGCAAACCTAGAGTCTCACAGTTTTACTCTTGACTTGAGCCAGAGATGGTGCCAAAGTAAAGCAGAAAATAACAACTAAAACACCAGTCAAGTGAAGTTTGCTAAGTGAGAAATCTGTATTAGATTTCCAACTGGTCATAAATATTACAATTATGGTTTATCTGAACAGCCGCGGAAAGTAAGTGGAAAGATACTCGAAACCCACCTTCAACAACAATTCATGCACCAAGCTCCAGGCTGCGTTAATGACACTGGCTTTTTAGTAAATTTAACTATTGGACTTGATTAAAATATCAAGTCCTGCCCGCGTGGACCATATTCCCCACGTTTTTCTCTAAAGATTTTTTCTTTACATTCACACACACGTGCCTGAATTAACCTAACAACTTCTTCACAAATCACTACAAACAAATTCCTAGTGATTCCATTGAACTACAATTGTATAAATACCTTCTCAGCCCATAAACTGAAGAACCAAGTCAAAATCCAAACACAAACAGAAGCAAAGCAAAACAGAGAAAAAACGGAGCAATAAAACAGAGAAAGCAGTACTAATGGAGTGGATTAAAGGAGAAATGATTGGTAAAGGAAGTTTTGGAACAGTAAACATAGCAACCACAAGAAGAAATTTGGAAGAATTTCCATCAGTAATGGCAGTAAAATCATCAATGGTTTCTCAATCTTCAATGTTAGAAAAAGAAAAAGAGATTCTAACTCAATTAAATGGTTGCCCACAAATTCTTAAGTGTTTTGGTGATGATGTTACAGTTGAAAATGGTGTTCAAATGTATAATATATTTCTTGAATTCGCTTCATTGGGTAATTTATCTCAGCTGATCAAATCCGGAAGTTCAATGGGGGAGTCTGAAATTAGAAATTACACAAGAATGATTACTCAGGGGATTGGTTATATTCATGAAATGGATTTTGTTCATTCTGATATTAAACCACAAAATATTCTTCTTTGTTCTGGAGAAGGCAAAATTGATTTAAAGATTGCTGATTTTGGTTTAGCAAAAAGAAGTGGGAATAATTCTAACGGATTCATTGGTACTCCACTTTATATGTCGCCGGAATTGGTTTCCTGTAATGAAAATGAAACAGCTTCAGATATATGGGCACTTGGTTGTGTTGTAATGGAAATGATTACCGGAAAACCAGCTTGGAAATGCTCAGATTTGAGTAATTTATTATACAGAATTGGGTTTACTGAACAAGTACCAGAAATTCCATCAGAAATATCAGAAGAAGGAAAAGATTTCTTAAGAAAATGTTTCATCAGAGATCCTATAAAGAGATGGACGGCTGAGATGTTATTGAGACATCCATTTCTTTCTAACGATTTTGATGCTCAAGTCAGTACTATTTCATTGAAGGAATTGAAGAGAACATATTCGTCTCCTAAAAGTACTTTTGATTTTCCTGAATCATGGAGCGATTCGATTGAAAAAGATGAGTCAGATTGCTCTACCTGTTTGAAAGATCGAATCGGTGAATTAGTGTCAGGGAAGGAACCAAATTGGTCAACTTCAGATAGTTGGTTAGCTGTAAGATAGGAAATACTTAGGAAACAGAGTCCTCTGTTTTCTTTGTTAGAGTTAGAAAAACTGTAAATACAACAGAAATTTACATTTATCCATTTTTTGGGCATTTTTCATTGCCCTGTAAATTAGTCCAATGTTCACAAATGATCCAATTGGACCCCATTCTTTGTAGGCAGACTCATTCGTTATGTAAAGCAGGCAAATTTTTGTTTAAGAATTTCTTTCGAAAATGATAGGATCTTTTGAGGAATATTCAAGGAAAAGGCGGCTGATACCTAGAATCACGATGTTCATCTTTTTGTTGTTGTGATGTTTTGTTGACTTGATTAAATCTACCAAATGCTACAAGCCCGTCAAAGTCACCTTTTACATGTTTGGCATGGCGCTGACAAATTCCGTCTCCGGATGCAAATACCTAACAATTTCATCCTTGCACCAAAAGTACATAAGTTGCATTTCCTCGAGTTGTAAAACTCTCCATGACTAAGACTAATTGAAGTCTAGGCAAGTGCACTCCCCATTAATTTGAGTCAACAACTCCCTTTAGGACTTTGGGTCGGGACAAAAGCCTATAAGGGATTGTCAAGTTCTAGGAAGATTTCCTAATACTGAGCAAAAACCACCCTTCAATAGAGTTTGAGGAACCCCTGTGATGTACCAGGTCCCAAATATTAGAGCAAGTTGGTCATTCAACTGGCAAAATGTTAGACTGGGCTATAACTAATGTCTACAGCCCGTGTGATTATGATCCTAGAGCTTCCTTTTGGGATGATTTAAATGAAATATCTCACTGGTGGAGTGGACTTTGGTGTGTAGCTGGAGATTTCAATTCTGTCAGATCTGATAATGAAAGGAACAAGGGACAAGGAGATAGAAGAAATTCGGATTTCATCAACAATTTTATTCTTCAACAAGAGCTGATTGATCAACCACTTATAGGTGGTGCTTATACGTGGTCGAATAACCAGAATAACCCACTTTTGTGTAGGTTGGATAGATTTCTTTTCAATATTGGTTTTGATGAAGTCTTTCCAGGTGCAATTTAGCTAGCACTTACCAGAACTTTTTCGGACCACAACCCTCTTTTGCTTATTACTAGTCCTTCAGTGGGCAGTAAACCATATTTTAAGTTGGAAAGAACATGGATTGAGCACAAGGACTTCTATAAAAATGTTGAAAGATGGTGGGGGGGAGATGGTGTTTATGGGAAGTGCAAGTACGATTTTCTTTCGCAAGCTCCAAAATCTGAAATTTTTCATCAAGGCTTGGGGTATTCAAAACTTTGGTGGTGCGAAACGAGAGAAAGATATTTTGACAGCGAAGATTGGAGAACTGAACATTATTGAAGAGACTCAGGCCCTGGATTCGGATCAACAAGAGGTTAGACTGCAAAGCAAAACTAAACTCATATTTATTGAAAGAACGGAAGCGAGGAAGTGGCAACTTAGAGCTAAACAAAATGGCTTCAGATGGGGGGACTCTAATTCAGGTTATTTTCATTCAATTGCAAGCGCGAGAAGAAAAAGAAACACAATTGCGAAGCTACAGATTGATGGTGTTGATTGTCTGGATCAAAATCTTATTAAAGAAGAGATTAGAAATTACTATACCAACATTTTTTCTTCCCATGACTCTACCAACTCTTCTCTGGACGACCTGTACTTCCCAGTTGTGGGGGAGGATGACAAGGAGTGGATGGAAAGAAACTTTACAGAAGATGAAGTGAGGAAAGTAGTTAATCATATGGGATCCAACAAGTCTCCGGGTCCGGATGGCTTCACTATGAAATTCTATAAGAAGTGTTGGGACATCATTAAACAAGATTTCATGAGAATGATAAATGAATTTCACAGATATGGTTCTATGGATTGGAGAATAAACTGCTCTTTCCTTACGCTTATCCCTAAGAAGGAAGACACTTGCACTCCTAAAGATTTCAGGCCTCTGAGCCTTATTGGAAGTGTGTATAAAATCCTTTCTAAGGTTCTTGCAGAAAGACTGAAAACGGTGATGCCAAAACTTATATCGGATTTTCAGGGGGCCTTTATACATGACATGCAAATATTAGATGGGGTCTTAATTGCAAACGAATGTGTTGACAGCAGGATGAAGTCAAAGAAACCAGGGATTTTGTGCAAAATAGACATGGAGAAAGCTTTCGACAACATCAATTGGCATTCTTTATTTCGTATCCTTCAAAAACACGGCTTCGGTGACAAATGGATAAGCTGGATAAAATGGTGTGTATCCTCGTCTAACCTTTCTGTTCTTGTGAATGGTGCTTCTACAGAGAGATTCAAACCCTCGAAGGGACTGAGGCAAGGTGACTCTTTATCACCGTATCTCTTTCTTTTGGTTGTCGAAATTTTGTCCAAACTAATGAATGATGCTGTCGAAAAAGGTCAAATTCAAGGATTTAAGGTTGATGAGGCTGGGACCATGATATACCATCTCCAGTTCGCAGACGACACTCTCATTTTCATAGACGCAAATGCTGAGCAGGTAACAAGATTGTTTATAATTTTTTCTGTGTTTGAGACTCTTACTGGGATGAAGCTTAATCTAGACAAAAGCACTATGGTGAGTGTGAGCGCTGATGGGGTTATTGATGATTTAGCTAAAGAGTTAGGTTGCAAAACTGAGAATCTCCCAATCAAATATCTTGGGATGCCAATTGGTGCTACCTCAAGATGCATTTCTATTTGGGATTCGGTGCTGAAAAAGATGGAGCAGAGGCTAGCAACTTGGAAAAAGAAATTTTTGAATAAAGCGGGAAGATTGGTGCTAATAAAGAGCTGCTTATAAAGTCTACCGGTGTACTATCTTTCGCTCTTCCACCTTCCGTTTTTCATTGAAAAGAAAATGATAAAATTGATGCGCAACTTCTTATGGGGTGCTGTAGAAGGTAAAAAGAAAATGGCTTGGGTGTCTTGGTTAAAAATCTGTCTACCAAAGGAGAGTGGGGGATTAGGGGTTAAAATTTTCAGAATTACAAACAAGTCTTTGCTTATTAAGTGGATTTGGAGGTATTCAAAACAAAATACGGCTTTGTGGAGGAACATCGTACAATAGAAATCTAGAGCGAAAACAGAGATGGTTATGCCAATGGATGACAACAAACCTCAAGGAAGAAGCTTATGGAAAAATGCTGTGAGGATGGTACCAGAAACCAACAACATGATCAAATTTAAAATACGCAGTGGGAAAGGCATTAGATTTTGGCTGGACAGGTGGTTGGTGAACGGTTGCTTAAAGGACATGTTTCCCGTGGTGTATAGAGCCTGCACCAACAAACAAGCAAGCCTATCAGATATGATTAGAGACGGCAGTTGGTATGGAGAGTTTAAGCATCATCTTAATGCTAATGAAAAAATGGAATGGGATTTATTGAGGCGTGATCTTGGTAGTGCACCACAGTTGGGGGAGGGGGAAGGGGAAGATGAAATCGATTTCCCGAGTAACTTCAGTAATAAAGTTTGTTATACTTCTCTTGCAGGCAACGCTCCAGATTGTTCCTTTGCGAAATTCCTATGGAAAAAACACATACCACACAAATGCAGTTTCATGTTGTGGGCTGTATTCCATAATTCTCTTCCGAGTAGAGATTCTGAGTACGGCCTGCCCTTTGTGTAGCACCACTGTGGAGACGGAAGATCACTTGCTGCTTCACTGTGATTACTCTTTCCAACTGTGGGATTACTTCATCAAATCTTTGCATATCTCTTGGCCTATACCGGGAACTGTTTTGCAACTTTTCGAAGCTTGGAGTTGGAATGTTCTGAAAGGTAGATGCAAACAAATTTGGAATATTATGCACTTTGCTATAATATGGAATATATGGAAAGAGCGGAACCATAGAGTGTTTGGTGGAAGACCTAGAGAAGCTACAGAAATCATTGTTCGTATAAAACATACTTTGGTCTTATGGAGCTGCGATAGGAACACCTTCAAATTTCTGGACAGTAGTCAAATCTTACATAACTGGGAGCTGTGTATTAATATGTAGCTCGGGGTGGGGTTGTTTTTCTTGGTTGTTCTTGGCTGTTTAAAGGATTTTTGCCTGGCCTTTTTCTGTACTTCTGGACTTTTCCGTTAATATAAACCTTTCTATTCAAAATAATAATAATTTATGACTCAAAAAAAAAATGTTAGACTGGGAAGATATAATATTGAGTAATGATACACACACGGAAGGTGTGTACCACGGTATGCACCACACAAAAAATCCAACGGCTGGTAGGGTAGTCCTAGGAGAGATTTACAGGGGTGGGGCCCATCTTTTTTCCCTCTCTCACACGGTGTAGCTACGGGATTTTCTCCACGGTACACCAATCATTTTCGTATAATATTTGAAAAATCTATGATTAAACAACAACCAAATTCCACTTCAATATAAATATTTTCTTGCCATATTTAGTTGATTCGATGGCTCGGAGTATATCATATGTTTTGAATGATTAACAACAATGATCACATGAACAGATTCTTGTGTACTGCATGAGATTTGGTATCAATAAAATTTACTATCACGGTACTTTCAATCTTGTACGCATTGGAAATGTAAGAAGTTAAATGCAATGTATGTGATGTCCTTGAACGAGTCTGAGACTCTGAATATACCCTTGATTCTCAAAATGAAAATAAAAACAAAATAAATAAAGTACAAAGATATAAACAGAACCAATAAACATGATTATGGTATGAATTCCGGACCTTGCCAATCTTGGTGTGTTATAGGGGGCTCCTGATCACCTATCCCCTTATTGAGTGTGTGTGCCATTGCTGGACAAGCATAACTGAACATAAATCACACAAAACCAAAACGAAAGATATTTTTTCTGTGGCATAAAGCCATTGATGAACCAGAACCAGAACTAGAACCAAACATCTATCTCTCAAAACGGCTTTCCCGTCAAAACAAAAATAATTCACTCTGACAAAAAAGAAAAGAAAAAACATATTAAAATATAATTTAATAGGTCTGTTTGTATACACTTGGTTTCTGGATTGCTCTTCAATAATAACTTTTTTTTAATCTATTTTATCAAATAATCATCTAAGTTTAGCAAGTCTAAATTTCACAGGATACCGACCGAATATAAGTTTTAATATATACGTTAATATGGTTGATGATTCAAATCTATGAAAGCCTTTGGGAAAATCTAAAGTTTCCGGTACACCGATTGCATATATATATATATAAGTGCAGATGGTGACCTTTGGACCGAGGGTTAAACAATCTCTTTATGCCTCATGGATAAAGCCGTCATTTCGCAGTTCGGGGAAAAATCGTCATTTTTCCAAAACGTCCAACCTAATCGAGGTACTCGAACCTATGAGTACAATCAGCTATCAGGATATACACAGAAGTATATGAATTCAAACACAGTTTTAGTCAAGATAAAGCCCAAAACTTCAACCAGGACCAATGTAGTTAATATCGGATATCGGTTTATCTCGGCCGGGACCGATACACTGGTATAACTTTATGTCGGGGATATTATCGTTGGAATATCGGGAACAATATCGGTTCCAAATTTTATACCTATAATTTTTATAACAAACACATTTTCACACGTTTTTGGAATGCCTCCCAAAACACACAATAATGTACCATAAGTATGTATTCAAAAATAAAAGAAAATCTTAAATCCATGCTAATGAGTTACTACCAAATTAAATACTAAATACGACCTTTAAAAAAGTGAAGAGCTAAAATATACACTGCTCGTGTGTCTGTGGTGCCTCGTGTTACTCAGACATCTGGTCAGGTTACTGACTTCGTTTGCATCGACCACTATTTTACTAACTCTTGAACATTAAAAAAACGTCATTATCTTCTCCTCCCTATCTCTCTGTTTTACTTTATTTTCTGGTTTCTTATTATTTTCATCTCCTCATTTTGTGGTGAAGACCGATGGGCAAGGAGGAAGATAGTTAACCACACAACCAAGAAGAGATCTTGAAGTCGAAAGGCGTTTGGTTTAACATTTGTTGGGGCAAAAACAAGTTGAGAACCGGTTAAAACTATTGGAACATCACAAAGACGAAGATGAGACTACATTTTGACTGAAAGGATTTTGATTAATTTCAGATTCGTTCGATTGATATATTTGGTTTTCTTAGCAAACCCTATTAATGATCTTTAACATTTTACTTATTGGTGGTGGAGTTCATCAAATACATGAATCTGTATTGATTTCATTGAGATTTTGTTACTTTCATATGGGATATCGGTTTATTCAAGAATACATGACATGAATTTGAGAGAAGAATACAGTAAAATATATATAAAATAATAGGTTTAGGACCACCCAAATTATATTATTTTAAAGATATATTACTTAATCGATAAAATAATAATTTATAATTTTATACTTATAATTGATTTAAAATACGGCAAATATAAGTAGAACCGAGTTATTACATAGCAGGCAAGCGAGCAACAAGCTGCGCCGCAAGCCCTAATTGATTAGATTTTATAGGCTACCAACCAAGATCTATGTTTGAATTGATTAGATTTTATATGAATCTTATAATAATAATATATTAATTTAAAAAATAAATATATATTTTTGGGAAAAACGAGAATTTTCATATTAAAAAAATAAAAATAAAGTATATTAGAATAAATACCGAAATAGATTCTTAAAAGTGGAAAATATAGAAAAAGATAAAAAAATATTAACAATTTTTAGAACGACGTGCATTAAAGATGAAATACAACTTGATTTGAACTTCAGAGAAAAACAAACCAATATTGAATCATATTTTGAGAAAATTTGATGTTTATGGAAATTATTTTTTATTTTCTAATGGAATTATTATTTTATATAATATTTAGGATCTATTATTGTTTAAGATGAACTTTTGAAATGTATTATATTATAATTTTATCGAATTTATTCTTTTAGCATTAAGGGCCCGAGTTGGGACTGGAAAATTTTATTATTTTAGCGAGACTATTATATTATCGAGTATTATTTTAAAAAAGTTTTAATGTAACTCTATTGATGTTGTTTGTTGATTGTAAAATGGTTTTTCGTCTGAAGAACAAAATTTCGACTGAAATTTTAGGGGTCTATCAGTTCCTTTAGCCTGAAAACTTGGACTACCCATATCCTTCACCTAAAAAATATGTATATCGGAAATATCGGCCCACTCGTATCGGCGCATATCGGCCGATATTACCGAGAAGATATCGTATTGTCGATATAGTGCGTCTCATATCGCCCAAGTGCCGATACCGGTAAAATCGCCGATATATCGGCGGATACCGAAGATATTGACTACACTGATCAGGACAAGGTTCAAGATAAAGTTCGACTATTAAATGTAGAGAAGCTATCTCAAAGTTGAAGAAGCCTAGTTAGGCACAAAGAGCCTCTGTCACTCCGAGGCGAAGTGCCTTCATCACTCCAAGATCACTGATTAATGATAAGAATACATTTTTTGGGGAAGAAATTTGTCGGTAAAATCGCCGATATATCGGCGGATACCGACGATATTGACTACACTAACTAGGACAAGGTTCAAGATAAAGTTCGACTATTAAATGAAGAGAAGCTAGCTCAAAGCTTAAGAAGCCTAGTTAGGCACGAAGAGCCTCTACCACTCCGAGGCGAAGTGCCTTCAACACTCCAAGATCACTTACTAATGAGAAAAATACATTTTTTGGGGAAGAAATTTGTCCAAGACCCTAACTCGGCACTTGGGCGACACGAGACGCACTATATCGGCGAGACGATATCTTCCCAGTAATATCGGCCGATATGCGCCGTTACGAGTGGGCCGATATTTCCGATATACATATTTTTTAAGTGAAGGGTATGGGTAGTCCATGTTTTCAAGCTATAGGAACTGACATACCCCTAAAATTTCAGTCGAAATTTTGTTCTTCAGACGAAAAACTATTTTACAATCAACAAATAACATCAATAGATTTATTCTTCTTTCAAATTCATGTCATGTATTCTTGAATAAACTGATATCCCATATGAAAGTAACGAAATCTCAGTGAAATCAATACATATTCATGTATTTGATGAACTCCACCACCAATAAGTAAAATGTTAAAGATCAATAATAGGGTTTGCTAAGAAAACAAATATATCAATCGAACGAATCTTAAATTAATCAAAATCATTTCAGTCAAAATGTAGTCTCGTCTTCATCTTTGTGATGTGCTAATAGTTTTAACCGGTTCTCAACTTGTTTTTTCCCCAAAAAGTGTTAAACCAAACGCCTTTATACTTCAAGATCTCTTCTTGGTTGTGTGGTTAACTTATCTTCCTCCTTGCCCATCGGTCTTCACCAAAAAATGAGGAGATGGAAATAGTAAGAAACCAGAAAATAAAGTAAAACAGGGATATATGGAGGAGAAGATAATGACGTTTTTTTAATGCTCAAGAGTTAGTAAAATAGTGGTCGATGCAAACGAATTCAGTAACCTGACCAGATGTCTGAGTAACATGAGGCACCGGCTGACACACGAGCAGTAGATATTTTAGCTCTTCACTTTTTTAAAGGTCGTATTTAGTATTTAATTTGGTAGTAACTCATTAGCATGGATTTAAGATTTTTTTTTATTTTTGAATACATACTTATGGTATATTACTGTGTGTTTCGGGAGGTATTCCAAAAACGTGTGAAAATGTGTTTGTTATAAAATTATAGGTATAAAATTTGGAACTGATATTGTTCCCGATATTCCAACGATAATATCCCCGATATAAATTTATACCAGTGTATCGGTCCCACCCGAGATAAACCGATATCCGATATTAACTACATTGCCCTAAAGTACCTGTAATGGGATAAAAGGGATTTTGTGCCCAATTTTGATATGTTTCACCGTCATGACCATATCATGAGCTCCGGACCTCGGATTTGGGTGATTCAAAAGGCTATAGACTTATTACAAAGCCTTCTGTCATATTTCTCAGGGTAAAATTGAGTTCAAGATCAAAGTTCTGGTTGTATCTCATCCCCAATGGAATAAATAGATTTTACTTTTTCAAGATGGATTGATATTCTTCTATGCACATCCAAGTCATATTATTTTAATATATTTTGGGTATTAAATATGCAAATCTAATGATTTTATAGATCATCAAGAAGCAACTCAAATAAAGCAAATTCACATAATAACCTCGTTATGAAAATTATGAAATACATTATGAGAAAAAAGACATAATTAATCTCAAATTCGGTTGTGGGTATTACAACTTTTTACTTTTGGAAGTAGAAGTCAGAAACAAATACATTTTGCTTCAAAACAAAGTTAACTTTTCTACTTCCAGAAATCATTTTGAAATTGTATGTCTATTAGAGCATTGCTCGGTTGAACCCACCAAGCGTTGGTATGTCAAGTTTGGTTGTCATATTTTAGTGAACCTAAACTCATCAAAGAGTCTCTTGATTTAAATGTACTAGATTCAACTACGTATAGATTAGCTTGAAAGTATTAGGGTGAGACATTACAAGTATTGTGAATACTTGAAGAAGTGCGGAGCTACAACGGCAACATCATCCTTCCACTTGAGGTTAGTGATATTTAACTTGAACTGTTTCATTCCCTAACGTATCTTTCAAGTCGTGCATATTGAAAACATAAAACTGTGAAGCATGAATACTCTAGATAGACATAGTATTAAGGAATACAATATGAAGTTTCTTGCTTAACCATTAAACTTTGTATATAAGACATTGACATAATCGTATGAATGCTATTGTGATTATGTATGGGTGTGAGGTGAGGATATCATCCTAGGGAACAATGTTTACATGTGTTCTAAGGAAGTAAGTTCATGATATGTGTTGTGAACCGAAAAGGAAATCGCCAGGCGTTATTTGGGATGTTCTTCATTACATATCTTATGAACGGCCAATATGTGTGATTAGTATAACATCTCATGACTTGTTTGTGTTCTTGGTAAAACTATTCACATGAGGCCTGACTTATGTATTGGTATGGCTTTTATTAGTGAAACCGATCTTAAGTAATCACCTGGGGTATGATCGGGTTGTGTATGTCTGAACTTATTACTGGGAAGAGGGGAACCGATCCTAGTAAGAGGTGCAGTGCATCACAAAGGGAACCGATCCTATGAACATGTGCAACACGTTTTTGGGAAGGGGAAACCGATCCTATGGACATGTGCAATGCATACAAGTTAGATACCAAATATATGTGGGGAACCGGTCCTAGTACCTAGTCAGCCGTATCTTTGGTAAGCTAGTGTAACTATGCACATTACTCACATGGAGGTAGAACCGAAACTTGTTTTGGTAGAACCGTAAACCCATGAGTTGTGATTGAGTGGAACTTGATCAATAACATAGTTCTTGAAAGTCATATGAACCAATTCTAAACTTGTTTGGAAGTGTGGTAAATCGGTTTCAAGTGAGCAAGCATGGTAAAGACTTGTAAGAGTAAGATGTCGTCACTCTTTGAACACGATGCATTAATGCTTATTCTATTTTGTTCAAATATATTCCTTAACGGCTAAGAAGGAAGTAAATCCCAAGATCGAATTTAAATAAGTTAAGAATTTTTTTAATTAAGGGTTTTTAATTATATATGGAAAATAAGAATTAGTAATGTGCATTTGCTAATTAAAGATTTTTCAATGAGATTTCGATCATTATTTTTGGACAGTGCATTCACATGAATTATGAAAACCGAATTTGGTGGAGTAATGAAAAATATCTTGAGAATATTTTCGGTTTTGGAAATTCATTGGTGTCCAAAATTCCTTGTTTATAAATACTTTTAGTTTGCATTTCTAGCAAACTAATCATGCGTAACATTAAACTTACTCTTTTGTCTTTGTCTCTAGTGAAGCCGCCTATCGAAGAAGAGAGTAATCTAATTAGGTGAAATCTCTTACGACCGCTTAATTTACAGTTTTCTTTGGGATTGAGAAGCTCTAGCGCGACCCGTAGGTGGGAAACTAGATATTTCGGTTTATCTTTAGTTTTCATATTGATATGATTGACTAACGGTGGTTGAAATTTGATTGAACCTAGTTTGTTTATGCTTGAGAATCTTCTCTTCTGATATAAGATTCACTCAAACTAGTTCAAGGTTTCGACAGGGATCTTTAGACTATTTTTAGATCTAAAGACGATCTTGTGATAATCCATTGTTAACAGACTACGTTCTGTGTGTGATTGATCACAAGAGATTCAAGTGATTGTGTGCAGGTGTTTATTGAAGATCAAATAAGATTTGAAGACAAAGTAGATATTGAAGATTTCTTACTTGGTGTTTTTATAATCTTTGGTGTGCACAATACTTGTTTGGGAAAAAGAGGATCCAATTAATAATCAGTTTATCCTTGTGGTAGATTGGATTGATTAATTGAGGAAGATCAGCATCAACACATATCACTTGGTTGAAGAGTGTTGTTGGCTTAATCTTAACGATTACCTTTAGGAGTTTATGTTAAGATAAACAAGGGAACCTTTGCGCAACTCATATCACTTGGTTGAAAAGAGTTGATACCAAAAAGATTTGTTGTTCCTTTACTGTTTGGAATACGAACCTAAGGAATTGGTCCAAGTACGTGACTTTTACAGGTTGGAGGCGTGGGAATACATACAGAAATAGGTGAACTATAGGTTTAGTTGCTTGGTATCAACTATACGAAGTTGTCTTATTTTGTATAGCGGCTTAATCCTGAGAGTATTCAATTCTGGACTAGGTCCCGGGGTTTTTCTGCATTTGTGGTTTCCTCGTTAACAAAATATTGTTGTGTCATTTACTTTATATTTCTGCATTATTATTGTTTTATTATAATTAAAGTAAATTGCACAAACGTTAATTCCTATTTACTTGATACGTGAATCATATTGAGTATGTTTAAGTCCGAACCTTTGTATCAAGTAAACAAACTTTGTAGTTGTATTGTATCGATCTCGTATCCATAGACGATCACACAAAGTGTGAACCGATTTGTTGTATTATCTCGACTCAGTCCATAGACAATCACTTTTGGGGAAAGGACTTATAGGAAGGAAAAGTTATAGCTTGAGGTATATTTGGGGTACCCTCGCCTTTTCAATTGGAATCAGAGCAGGCAAACACGAAGAGATCTAACAATCTGTGTTTGGTGCGATCCATCCTATAAGAATTGAATCTAATGAATGATTCAGTTAACGTAAAGCAAGACATAAAGAGTTTTGAATTAACACTTGATGATGGGGTCTACGATTCAATTTCTGAATAAATAATCTCTAGAGATTCTACGAGACAAGTTAATCTTGTTAATAATGGGTAAACCGATGACGACTGGAAAATACGTCTACAAGAAAGGTTAGATAAAATTTCTGATGATGATGACTCAGATTTTGAACAAGAAGTAGAAGAGGATATCTCAGAATTGCTGGAACCTTTGAAAAATAAAAAACTGAGAACTTCGCTTTTTATTGGTTGTATGACTCCTCTTTGTCGTGAGAACAAGAAACTTAAGAAGGTATTTCAAGGATTTTATACTGGTTGCCGCATTGGTGATTCTCTTCTTAAAGATCGTACATACGAGTTAAATTCTAAGAAATTAGAATGTGAAATTCTTCAAATAAATCTCTTTTTGTCGAAAAAGAAACTTATTGAATCTGAAGCAAGGGTTAATTCTCAAACAGATAGTTTTGAAGAGAAAGAAGGTGTATATCTTTCACGAGAAAAACACCTTAAGGATGATCTAGCTGGTGCTCTTGATAAAATCAAGACGTTGGAAGAAGAAAATTTGGAACTGAAAAAATCCAATGAAAGCTCAAACAAGTTAACCTCAATGTTATAAGAAAGTAGAAATCATCGTGATGCACGAGGATTGGGCTATAAGGGAATAAATGTTTCAAATATTAACAAATAGGTAAAATTTGTTAAAGCTACTAATTCTTCTCAACCAGAGGCTTCCACTATCGACAAAAGTGGTACTATTTTTTGTAAAGAAGTAAATCCAGTCAAGCCTAAGAATTGAGTTCAACCAGCAGCAATCAAAGAGACCACTTCTGCTAATAAAGGAACAGCGTTGAACAAGGATAAGAAAAAGAAGAAGAAGAAGAAGAAGAAGAAAACTCGTCGAGCTCCAATGCAAGAGTATCAACAAAAAGGTAACACTAAAACTCATACTTCGTATATTTATACTAAGCATTGTTATTATTGTGGTAATAAAGGACAATTGCAATGGGAATGCAAAGTTCGTAAGATGCAAAATGCACTTTCTATTGTATCAAACGAATTGGCTAAGTTTTCTCCTCATAAGAACTCAGATCGGTATTGTCCTAAGTTTAGGCAAAAGAATTATTATAATAGTTCAAATTTTCCATATCACTCGACAAAGTCATTTCATGAAATACCCAATTATAGAAAGAGAGATGACTTTTTAAATGCAAAAACAAGATCTGATGTTCCAAATTGGAGAAAAGGTGTTTCACAAAATATTCAAAAGGACACTAATCCTAGTGGTACGAAGGAAAAAGTTGTTCCTATGAAAACCAACTCGAAATGGGTCCCTTAGTCCTCCATAGCCAATAAGGGACCAAAAGTTAGTCACAAGAATGACTCTCAGCTGTTAATTATTGGTGACAATAATTATAAGAGTCTTCTTGAAAGACTAAAGAAAGACATAATGTCTGAAATCTCTTGTACTAGTAAAGATTGTGATAATGACACTCTTCATCACAATTCAAAGAAGAAAAAAAAAAGACGGAACAAGAGAAAACAAACCACTCAAGAGGTCAAGAATGATGATTCGGTCTTAGTCACTCGTGACGAACAAGACAAGGATCAACTCAACGCAACCTAGTTGTGTTGGAATGTGCATTCTCGCCCTTGTGCTTAATCTTATGAAGGGTGAGGAAGAACATAAAACTGAGCACATGATCTCTCGGGTAATTATATGACTAATTAACATCTTTAGGAGATTTCTTTTCTTCTATACTCATACTTTCTCTATCTATATTTGAGTTTTGATAGAAACGGTAATTGTGAGTTTATGATGTTGATATCTACTGATCATTTATGTGTATCTCTTGTTTTTACGATTAAAACGAGCCAAAAATCACTAAATTCGGACATCGTATGCAAAAGTTATGTCGAAAACAGTTTAGTATTGTGATCTTTCACTAGCAACACAAGGGAACCGATCCTTGTGAGAGGTGCAACACATGGGGGTACCGATCCCAGTGAGAGGTGCAATACGAAGGAGTGTAAAACTGTTTTTCCCATAACTTCTTCGTCTGAACTCGAAATAACCTCATTCTTTTTGTGTTGTTTTCGCAATTCAATTCCCTACAAGATAAAGGTAATTTCAATACTTGATTATTTGTTGAAAATTTATGGTTCATTGCATTTGTGTTTATGGGATGTTTGATTACGGTTTTCATGACCTTAATATTCGATCTCATATGATGGTGTGAACTCTTATGGTTTGGGTGACTTTTTTATTTAGAAAGATTAAGTTCTATCCAAAGTTGGTAGGCTTTATCAAAGGATCATGAGGGGTTCCTGTAGAAACAATATGTGAAAAAGTTACAATATGTTGAATCGGTTTTGGTTTAGCATAAAAGCATATGTATTTCGACGGTTTTCAACTTTTTCTTGCAATTGTTAAAACTGATTTTCAACCTTTCTCTAGTAAAAGTTGGTTGTTGTTATTCTTTTGTTTTTGGCATGGGAATGACAACATGATGGTATTTCAATATAAATTCTCCCGGAAGAAGAAAGCGATGTAATCATATTTGGAGAAGTTGGATGAGAAATTGAGGTAACAATCTTGTTAGTTAATTATTTTTCTGTTTTAAGAAAAGCCTATTTTTATTTGATATATATATTGCTTTTGCTTAAAAGAAATTGTTGGTACAATTGATTTGTTTATTCCATTATGAATGTATGGATGTGTGTGTTATTCAATTGTTTCTGGTTAAGTAAAACTTTTGTTATCTTGCTTTGTTGTGTGATATCAATAGTTTAGGCTTACAAAATTTGGTGCAATTGCGGTGTTTTAATGTCTATGTTAATTCAATTGTTTCCAGTTAAGTAAAACAATTGTTATTTTGCTTTATTGTGTAGTATCAATTGTTTAAGCTTACAAAATTTCGGTGCAATAGTGAAACTTTGGTTTATATATGTTGTTTTTATTGTATCCGGTTGAGGTAAATAATTATGAAAGCTGATTTATTGGTTTGTATGAATTATTTATGGCTTAACGAATGAATATGATGACGGGACGAGTTGTTTAGTCCAATTCGATTCCGGATAAGCTAAGTTAATTCTAATCTTAGTTAGACTTATCAAAGTGGAGGTTTCGGTTATTCAAGTCTATCCAAAAGCTTAAACAAGGAAATGCTAGTTAACTAACCTAGTATTTGGCTTGTTTGAAATCTAAAGGTCTAAGTTATATGGATAATTAGAACCTGATGAGAAAAATGAAGTTTATCTTTGTTTTGGTCTTATCGAATGAATCGGTTGTATTTATACAATCGGTTTAGCAAAGGGACTAAGTTGATTAGTTGATTTTTGGTTTGCTAAACTAGTTGGGAAAATTTCTTCGGGCAATTATTTCCATGATAACATATCAAAACGTAATTACTTGTAGTTTCGGTTTTGATATTGGTTATAAAAAATGGTGTGTAAAACCCTCATGCTTGACTCAACAGGTTGCAAGTCTATTTTGAGATTTGTAAGATCCTTTTCGTGTTGTCCTTTATTTGTTCGCTTCTTTGTCATTTTTGTGACAAAAAAGGGGAGAAATATATGGAGTAAACAAGTGATGTTGGTATCAATTTATGGTTAATTGGTGTCACTAGGGAAGAGGACAGTGATGCTTGAACGTTTATCTAACGATTTTGGAAAAGCATAGACTAAGGGGGAGTAACACATCATATGAATGGGATAACAAAGATGTGCGGATTGAATATCTACCTAGCTCACCTTTAAGGGGAGTATAAGCTTTATTATTATAGTGCAGTTACTGCATTTTTGAGGATTGAATGAATGCAAGTTATGTGATGTGGATTCGAGAATCAAGCGTATGTGTAATGAATTATTGTAATTTGTTTATCCATATTATTGTAAGAGTTTTGTCACTAAAATTGACAAAGGGGGAGATTATTAGAGCATTGCTAGGTTGAACCCACCAAGCGTTGGTATGTCAAGTTTGGTTGTCATATTTTAGTGAAGCAAAACTCGTTTAAGAGTCACTTGATTTAAATGTACTAGAGTCAACTTCGTATAGGTTAGATTGAAAGTATTAGGGTGAGACATTACAAGTATTGCGAAGACTTGAAGAAGTGAAGAAGTACGGAGCTACAACGACAACATCATCCTTCCACTTGAGGTTAGTGATATTTGACTTGAACTGTTTCATTCCCTAACGTATCTTTCAAGTCGTGCATATTGAAAACATAAAACTGCGAAGCATGAACACTCTAGATATACATAGTATTAAGGAATACAATATGAAATTTCTTGCTTAACAATTAAACTTTGTATATAAGACATCGACATAATCGTATGAATGTTATTGTGATTATGTATGGGTATGAAGTGAGGATTTCATCGTAGGGAACAATGTTTACATGTGTTCTAAGGAAGTAAGTTCATGATATGTGTTGTGAACCGAAAAGGAAATCGACGTGCGTTATTGGGGTTGTTCTTCATTGCATATCTTATGAACGACCAATATGTGTTATTAGTATAACCGCTCATGACTTGTTTGTGTTCTTGGTAAAACTATTCACATGAGGCTTGACTTATGTATTGGTATGACTTTTATTAGTGAAACCTATCTTAAGTAATCACCTGGGGTATGATCGGGTTGTGTATGTATGAACTTATTACTGGGAAGAGGGGAACCGATCCTAGTAAGAGGTGCAGTGCATCACAAGGGAAACCGATCCTTGTATGAAGTGCAGCAAGGTTTATGGAAGAAAGGGGAACCGATCCTATGAACATGTGCAACACGTTTTTGGGAAGGGGGAACCGATCCTATGGACATGTGGAGTGCATACAAGTTAGATACCAAATATATGTGGGGAACCGATCCTAATACCTAGTCAGCCGTACCTTTGATAAGCTAGTGTAACAATGCACAATACTCACATGGAGGTAGAATCGAAACTTGTTTTGTTAGAACCATAAACCCATGAGTTGTGATTGAGTGGAACTTGATCAATCACATAGTTCTTGGATGTCAGATGAACCGATTCTAAACTTGTTTGGAAGTGTGGTAAATCGGTTTCAAGTGAGAAAGCATGGTAAAGAATTGCAAGAATAAGATGTTGTCACTCTTTGAACACGGTGCATTAATGCTTATTCTATTTTGTTCAAAGATATTCCATAACGGCTAAGAAGGAAGTAAATCCCAAGATCGAATTTAAATAAGTTAAGAATCTTTTTAATTAAGGGTTTTTAATTATATATGGAAAATATGAATTAGTAATGTGCATTTGCTAATTAAAGATTTTCCAAGGAGATTTCGATCATTATTTTTGGACAGTGCATTCACAGGAATTATGAAAACCGAATTTGGTGGAGTAATGAAAAATATCTTGAGAATATTTTAGGTTTTGGAAATTCCTTGGTGTCCAAAATTCCTTGTCTATAAATACTTTGAGTTTGCATTTCTAGCAAACTAATTATGTGTAACATTAGACTTACTCTTTTGTCTTTGTTACTGGTGAATCCGCTTATCAGAGAAGAGAGTAATCTAATTAGGTGAAATCTCTTACGGCCGCTCAATTTAAAGTCTTCTTTGGGATTGAGAAGCTCTGGCGTGACCCGTTGGTGGGAAACTAGATATTGCGGTTTATCTTTAGTTTTCATATTGATTTGATTGACTAACGGTGGTTGAACTTTGATTGCACCTAGTTTGTTTATGCTTGAGAATCTTCTCTTCTGATATAAGATTCACTCAAACTAGTTCAAGGTTTCGACATGGATTTTAGACTGTTGTTAGATCTAAAGACGATCTTGTGATAATCCATTGTTAACAGATTTCGTTCTGTGTATGATTGATCACAAGAGATTCAAGTGATTGTGTGCAGGTGTTTATTGAAGATCTAAGAAGATTTGAAGACAAATAAGATATTGAAGATTTCTTACTTGGTGTTTCTATAATCTTTGGTGTGTACAATACTTGTTTGGGAAAAAGAGGATCTAATTAATAATCGGTTTATCCTTGTGGTAGATTGGATTGATTAATTGAGGAAGATCGGCATCAACACATATCACTTGGTTGAAGAGTGTTGTTGGCTTAATCTTAACGATTACATTTGGGTGGTTGTACATAAGATAGATCTTGGAATCTGGCAAAGGATTTTATGTTAAGATAAACAAGGGAACCTTTGCGCAACTCATATCGCTTGGTTGAAGAGAGTTAATACCAAACAGATTTGTTGTTCCTTTACTGTTTGGAATACGAACCAAAGGAATTGGTCCAAGTACGTGACTTTTTTACAGGTTGGAGGCGTAGGAATACAGACGAAACTAGGTGAACTATAGGTTTAGTTGCTTGGTCTCAACTATACTAAGTTGTCTTATTTTGTATAGCGGCTTAATCCTGAGATTATTCAATTATGGACTAGGTCCCGGGGTTTTTCTGCATTTGCGGTTTCCTAGTTAACAAAATATTGTTGTGTTATTTACTTTATATTTCCGCATTATAATTGTTTTATTATAATTAAAATAAATTGCACAAAAGTTAATTCCTATTTACTTGATACGTGAATCCTATTGAGTTTGGTTAAGTCTGAAACTTTGTATCAAGTAAACACACTTTGTAGTTGTATTGTCTCGATTTTGTATCCATAGACGATCACACAAAGTGTGAACCGATTATTTTTATTGTCTCGACTCAGTCCATAAACAATCACTTTCGGGGAAAGGACTTATAGGAAGGAAAACTTATAGATTGAGGTATATTTGGGGTACCCTCGCTTTTTCAATTGGTATCAGAGTAGGCAAACACGAAAAGATCTAACAATCTGTGTTTGGTGCGATCCATCCTATAAGAATTGAATCTAATGAATGATTTAGTTAACTAAAGAAAAACATCAAGAGTTTTGAATTAACACTTAATTATGGGATCTACGATTCAACGTCTGAAGAAAGCATCTCTAGATATTCTACGAGACAAGTTAATCTTGTTAATAATGTAGAAACCGATGACGACTGGAAAATACGTCTACAAGAAAGGTTAGATGAAATTTCCGATGATGATGATTCAGATTTTGAACAAGAAGTAGAAGAGGATATCTCAGAACTGCTGGAACCTTTGAAAAATGAAAAATTGAGAACTTCGCATTTTATTGGTTGTATGACTCCTCTTTTTCGTGAGAACAAGAAACTGAAGAAGGTCTTTCAAGGTTATAATACTGGTTGCCGCATTGGTGATTCTCTTCTTAAAGATCGTACAGATGAGTTAAATTCTAAGATTTTAGAATGTGAAATTCTTCAAAGAGATCTCTTTTTGTCGAAAAAGAAACTTGTTGAATCTGAGAAAGTGTTAATTCTCAACCAGAGAGTTTTGAAGAGAAAGAAGGTGTATATCTTTCACGAGAAAAACACCTTAAGGCTGATCTAGCTGGTGCTCTTGATAAATCAAGACGTTGGAAGAAGAAAATTTGGAGCTGAAAAAATCCAATGAAAGCTCAAACAAGTTAACCTCAATGTTAGAAGCAAGTAGAAATCATCGTGATACACGAGGATTGGCCGGGCTATAAGGGAATAGATGCTTCAAATATTAACAAAGAGGTAAAATTTGTTAAAGCTACTAATTCCTCTCAACCAGAGGCTTCCACTATTGACAAAAGTGATACTATTTCTTGTAAAGAAGTAAAGCAAGTCAAGCCTAAGAATTGTGTTCAACCAGCAACAATCAAAGAGACCACTTCTGCTAATAAAGGAACAACGTTGAAGAAGAAGAAATGAAGTTTGCATGGCTCTTAGGATGGTTTGCAAGAAATAAAAACTCAAGTATTTCTATACCAAGGTTGTTTAGGCAACAAGGAAATTCCAAAACCAAAAATATTCTCAAGATATTCTCATTAAAGCACTTAATTACGGTTTTCCTATTTCCACATAAATTCCATACCAATATTTCCGAAAAATCTCATATAAAACTTATATTATTAGTTTATCACATTAACTAATAATATTTTCATGAGGATATACTTTAATTGCTGGTAATTAAAACATATATGATCATCATAATTAAATGCTTTTCACTTTTTCGGACACGGGATCACCTAGAGTATTAAGAAATATCTTTGAACAATAAATGATAAGAGTTTTGTACATGTTCAAATAACGTCGACATCTAGAATTTTCTCGGCAAACCCTAATTCTAAGTTTCACACAAAACATAAAGAGATATGTGAATATTGGAAACTCGATTTTGCTATTTAGGATCGGTTGTACAAACCTCGCAATGTTTGTTGTGATCAGTTATACCATGTTTTCTAAACCAGGTTATGACCGGTTATACCTTGCTTCCCATAGGTAGCTTGTGATCGGTTACACCTTACTTCCTGAGTTAGCTTGTGATATGTGACACCTTGCTTTCCAAAGGTAGCTTGTGACCGATTTATACTAACTTTCCAATTCATCTTGTGACCGGTTATACCTTGGATACTAAGGTAACTTGTGACCGGTTATAACTTGTATTCTAATATAGCTTGTGATCGGTTAAACCTTGATTTTCAATGTAGCTCGTGACCAATTACAACTAGCTATATTGTATATGCTATGACATGTTATACCATATATATCAACAAGTTAAGATAGGTTCTACCTTGTTGAAAATACGAGGGTACGCAAATATACCTCAATCTAAAACTTTTCTACCTATAAGTCCTTTCTCTGAAAGTGATTGTCTATAGACCGAGTCGAGACAATACAACTAATTGGTTCACACTTTGTGTGATCATCTATGGATACGAGATCGAGACAATATAACAACAAGATAACTTGTGTGATTGACTATGGATACAAGATCGAGACAATACAACAACGAAGTATGTTACTTGATAAATGGTTCGCACTTAACCAAACACAATATGATTACTATCAAGTAAATATGAATTAACGTTTGTGTATTTTACTTCTAATTATAATTGCGGGAATAAAAAAGTAAAAGACACAGCAAGATTTTGTTAACGAGGAAACCGCAAATGCAGAAAAACCCCGGGACCTTGTCCAGAATTAAATATTCTCAGGATTAAGCCGCTATACAAAATCAATCCAACTTCGTATAGTTGGGACCAACCAACTAAACCTATAGTTCACCTAATTCCGTTTGTATCCCTGCTCTTCTAACTTGTTAATAAGTCACGTACTTAGAATCCTTTGGTTCGAATTCCAACAGTAAAGCAACAACAAATCCTTTGGTAACAACTCTTTTCAACCAAGTGATATGGGTTCAACAAAAGGCTCTTCCGTTTATCTCAATAAACTCATTTGTCAGGTCCTTAGATTTATCCAATAACAACTACCAAAGTAATTGTCTAGATTTTGAAATCAATACTTTGAATCACATAGAAATGTATTGATGTCGATCTACTCAACTAATCAATCCAATCTATCACAAAGATAAACCGATTATAGTTGGATCCTCTTTAGTTGAAACAAGTATTGTGCACAACAAACATTATGAACCCAAATCAGAAATCTTCTTCGTCTTCAAATCTTTTTAGATCTTCAAAAAATACTTGCACACAATCAACTTGAATCTCCTGTGATCAATTACGCACAGAACGGAGTATGTTAACAATGGATTATCACAAGACGCTTTTAGATCTACAAATAGTATAAAGATCCCCGTCGAAACTTCGATATAGTTTGAGTGAATCTTATATCAGAAGAGAAGATTATCAAGCATAAACAAACTAGGTGCAATCAAAGTACAACAACCGTTAGTCAATCGAATCAATCATAAACTAATAATAAACCGCAATTATCTAGTTTCCCACCAACGGTACTAATAGAGCTTCTCAATCCCAAAGAAGTCTTTTAAACTGAGCGGCCGTAAGAGATTTCGCCTAATTAGGATACTTTCCTCTCCGAATAGGCGGCTCCACCAGTAACAACACAACTAGGTAGTTTTGCTAGATCTGAGGACTAGTTTACTCTAAATGCAAACTTTGATATTTATAGCCCAAGGAATTTCCAAAACCGAAAATATTCTCAAGATATACAATATATTCCAAATTCGGATTCCATAATTCCTGGAAATGCTTTGTCCAAATAATGACCGAAGTCTCACTAGAAAATCTCCAATTAGTAAATGCACATTACTAATTTTTATTTTCCAAATATAAAATTAAAAACCTTAATTAAAAGATTCTCAATTTATTTTCGATATGGGATTTTTCCTTTAGCTATTAAGGAATATCTTTGAATAATAAAAGATAAGCATTACTGCACATGTTCAAAGTATGTAGACATCTTTACTTTGTAAGTCCTCTTTCATACTTACAATCTTGGAATCGATTTTCCACACTTCCAAAGAAGTTTAGAATTGGTACAACTGACTTCCAAGAACTATGTGATTGATTATCCTATCAAATCACCAATCATGGGTTTAACAGTTCTACCAAAACAAGTTTTAGTTTACCTTCCATGTGGGTACTAGAATTAGTCACGCGAGTTACCAAAACTTGGTTGACTAGGTACTAGGATCGGTTCCCACATATATATGGTATCTAACTTGTATTTGTTGCACATGTCCATAGGATCGGTTCCCAATATCTAAAAACGTGTTTCACATGTTCATAGGATCGGTTCCCAATATCTAGAAACTTGCTGCACCTCTTACAAGGATCGATTCCCCTTTGTGATCGGTTGCACCTCATACTAGGATCGGTTCCCCTTTTCCTAGAGTTGGTCATACCAATAATACTAAATCGATCATACCATCTCAGGTGATCACTTAAGATCAGTTTCACTAATAAAAGTCATACCAATACAAAAGTCAGGCCTTGTGAATAGTTTTACCAAGAATATAAGCAAGTCATGAGAGGTTATACTAATCATACATATTGATAGTTCAAAAGATTTGCAATGAATAACAATACCAATAAGCCTAGAGATTTCCCTTTCTATTCACAAAACAAGTTCATGAATTTACTTCCTTTAAACGAATGTAAAACATTGTTTCCTAGGATGAAATATTCACCTCATACCCATACATAACCACAATAGCATTCAAACGATTATGACGATGTCTTATATACGAAGTTCAAAAGATAAGCGTTATACTTCGTATTGTATTCCTTAATACTATGTCTAACTAGAGTATAATCATTCATGGATTCGCAGTTATGTTGTCAATATGCACGACTTGAAAGATACGTTAGGGAATGAAACAGTTCAAGTCAAATATTACTAACCTCAAGTAGAAGGATGATGTCGTCGTTGTAGCTCCTTACTTCTTCACATTCTTCAAGTCTTCACATAATACTTGTAATGGCTCATGTCCTGATACTTTCAAGCTAACCTATACGAAGTTTACTCTAGTATATAATCAAGCGACTCTTTAAATGAGTTTTGATTCACTAAAATATGATAACCAAACTTGACACACCAACGCTTGATGGGTTCAACCGAGCTATGCTCTAACACTTGTCATCTTATATTAATCATTCAAAAGATATTCAATAAATAACCTGACCAATCATGATTTCCTTTTCGATTATGAAACAAGTTCATATATGTACTTCCTTTAAATAAATATTATAAAATATTATTTCCTAGGGTGAAATCATACCTATATAATGCACACATAATTAAACAACTATACACAATAGATTATGTCGATGTTGTATTTACGAAGTTCAAAAGATAAACGTTATACTTCGTAATTCAATAAATTCCTTGACACTTTGATCATAATGTCATGACCAAGTCTAACCACTAGAGTATTATATATATACATCTTCGCATGTTATGTTTAAATATAATCTGACTTGAAAGATACGTTAGGAATGGAAAAAATATCAAGTCAATATTACTAACCTCAAAAGAAATGATGATGTTGTCGTTGTAGTCGTTACTTCTTCACATTATTCAGGTCTTCGGAGTAATAGTCGAATGTCTCAATATTCCTAGACTTTCTAGTCTACCCTAAGCGAAGTTGAATCTAGTATTTAATCAAGCGACTCTAGATGAGTTTTAATACTAAAATATGATAACCAAACTTGACATACCAACGCTTGGTGGGTTCAACCGAGCTATATTCTAACAACTAAAAACCCGAGTGTCATAATTTATCTCAAGAAGTGTTTATTTTGATGGAAAACAACCCAACGATCAAGACATACAATGTTCCATGGTTTCTAGAATTTACCCAAATTCC
The DNA here is from genome assembly GCA_023529315.1 of Papaver bracteatum. NCBI lineage: Eukaryota > Viridiplantae > Streptophyta > Magnoliopsida > Ranunculales > Papaveraceae > Papaver > Papaver bracteatum. The sequence continues at coordinate 350,325 of JAJJWX010003727.1, read as the reverse complement.
ATCTATTAGATCTCTAAATAGTCATTTTAGAAAAGTTTCGTTTTGCTAATAACTTCTTCTCTATGAGTCTGTTTGAGTTAAAATTGGTGGCACATAAATTGTTCAAAAGTACTTTCCTTGTTTAGGAAAATCTAAAATTTGCAAAAAATAATAATAACAAATTTCATAGTTTGAGTCGGTTTTGGGTTGTTTTCATCCTCTTTTGTTGCACAAGTTAGGTTTTTTATCCCAAGTCTATTTAGGAGTCTTCTAGTTATTAATTTTGGACAGTTGATTGATACATAAAATTTAGTTTTATTGAACTTGTTCAAGTTTAATTCTCATTTTTCTTTATATTAGGGAAACCGAGGTCTAAATAATTATCTTTGTTCATAGTCGTTTTTCTAGGAATATGTTTGGGATCACCTTGAGTATAAAGAAATATCTTTGAACAATCGATGAAAAGAATTATGTACATGTTCAAATTATGTCAACATCTAGAAATTTCCTATCTAGCAAACCCTAATTCCAAACTCACACAAAACCCTAAAGCAATATGTGAATATTGAAAATCGGTTTTTCTCTTGGGACCGGTTTCGTCATGACTCCCAACATAGATTAGGATTGATTGTACCAAATCTCTCAATATAGGTAGGGTTTGGTTCTACCTTGACTCCCATCAATAGCTAGGATCGGTTCCACCAAGACTCCCAATATTGGTAGGGAACGTAACTACCGTGATTCCCAAAAAAAATCTAGGATCGGATCTACCTTGACTCTCAACATAAGTTAAGATCGGGATCGAATTGGTCATCCAATAAAGCTTCATATAAAACCGGACTAAAAAACTTATTGATTTCCTTTCGATTACAAAACAAGTTCATACATCTACTTCCTTAAACAAATATAATATAACATAGTTTCCTAGGATGAAATCACACCTATATTCAGTACACAATCAAGTAACAAGTTACATAGATTATGTCGATGGAGCATTTACGAAGTTCAAAATATAAATGTTATACTTCGTAAGTCGTATACTTCCTTGACACTTTGATCATACTGATGTGACCAAGTTTAATACTAGAGTATCATATATAACCTCACATGTTATGTTTTCAATCTTAAACGTCTTGAAAAAAACAATGGGGATGGAAACAAGTCAAGTCAGTATTACTAACCTCAAGTGGAAGGATGATGTCTTCATTTTAGTCGTTACTCTTCACGTTCTTCAGGTCTTCAGAGCAATACTTGTATGTCTCAACACTCCTTGAATTTTTAGTCTAACCTGAACAAAGTTGTCTCTAGTAATCGTAATCAAGAAACTCTAATCCCCGACATACCAGGCTTATTTGATGATTTTTAGAAAGTATATGGAGATTCAGGAGATCGACGATCACTTTTAGAGTGAAGCATAACATATACTTCAGCCATGGTTGGCCTATCTTCTGCCCTATTTTGAACACACTAAAATATGACAACCAACCTTGACATACAAACGCTTGGTAGGTTCAACCGAGTAATGCTCTAACAGATAATACTTGATATATTCAACATAAAATTCTAATTGTTTAGATAATTTTTAAACGACCAAACGTGACAAGTCTTGTTACAATAGAAACAAAAACCTTATTTAGTTAAGAAAGATAATATAATATTAATATGATGAATGTGATTAATGTGATAAATTGATGTAAGGGTGTACAAGTGATTAGTAAATAAAAAAAAACGTGATTATAATGAATTTAAACACGGTGGAAAAAATCAAAAAATATTGTTTTCATATACATCATATCATATGATTTACTCCCTCCGTCCCTATTATATAGGCGGAGAAGTAGTATTCTCTTAGAATAAGAAAATTCTTAGTTTTCATAAATTTCCGCTTACTTTCCTAATTTATCCTTCCCTTGTTCCAATACAAATATTATTTTATTTATCTCTATCTCACATGTAAACTAAATTGTATGATACCCATGCATCATTAATAGGGGCGTATGTGGAAAAAATGACTTTGGAATTGGATCTCCGCTTATCTAATAGGACTAGAAAATTTCTAAACTCTGCCTATATAATAGGGACGGAGGGAGTATAAGACAAACTAAAAGTTAACTTTTAATTTAGATGTAAAGAAATAAGAAAAAAAAAAAGTAAAACCTAGTTATAAAAAATTAGGATTTATTTTTTAGAAAAAGAAAGAATACGATCAATCGTATTCTAAATATGCAAAAGAATTAGATAAATCGGTCGTAACAAAAAAAAAATTGCTTAGTGATTGGAACTACGTGCTGATAACGCGTTATCAAATTACAAAGAAACAAATGTAGATGAGAAGAATAAGAAGAGAGAATTTTATTTATTTGTGTGTAATTACATAGTTTTAAGGCCTTACTTATATGGATAGGAAACTTAATACCTAAGTATATGGAAAACTTAATCTTGAACAAAGGGGCGTATTAGTCATTACATACATATATAACACATTTTTTATTTTTATTTTATGATTTTTCTATTTTCTTCTGGTTGCTCTATGTCAATATTCTATCTCCGGATTTTGCTTTTACTACCTTTGTTTGTACTTCATGCCCAACGCATTATTATCCTGAAATAGAAAAGGATCCAATCTTTCTGCCTTTGCTTGTACTGCATGCCCAACGCATAACTACCCTTAATTGGGAAAAGGCTCCAATAAAATGATTTTTTAAAACCACAATTACTTCTGCTTCCCACATATCATTTGGGATCATGACCTATATATATATATATATAACTCTTTTCATTTACATTTGAAAATTCATTAGAGAGCAAACATAAGGGAAAAAATATCGAGGCTTATAGAATGGTTAAATATATTTTTTGTTCCCTGCCGAAATAAGTTGTCTTTTAAAGATTCACGCCTTCGTGATCTAGATAAAGTGTTTACTAGTTTTTGTAGAAGTTCATTGCATATAGCAACTGTAAATGGCGACATAAAATTTGCTAAATAAATCATATCTTTAAGTCCTGGATCTACTGGTCTTGCATCGAAAAAAGGCTCAAATGGATTCACCCCACTTTATCTTGCTTCTGCGGGAACTAGTTTCCTGACGGTGAGATTGTTGCTGGGTGCCAACCTTAGCGCTTGTACAGTTCAAGACCCCGAAGAAATAACACCTCTGCATGTAGCAGTTTTGAAGAATCGAGTGGAGATAATGAAATTACTAGTGCAAAAAGATTCAAATGCAATGCACCTGAAAAATAATCAAAATGGTGAATAAACTATCCATTTTCTTTCTTTTCGATAATATTTGTTGCACTATACATCAACAAGTAGCATTTTAGAAGAGGATACATGTAATGTTCTAATAAAGTCTATCAAAACAAGATCCACATTCTCATAGTTTATATCTCTTCACTGGAAGATGGGAGATTATAATGCCTGTGAGCCCTGGTACCAATAAAGTTTGAAAATTTCAAAATATGCGTACACTAGAGAATTGTGTGGGATCGTTATAAACTAATGATTGTCGAATATTCATTTATAGTAGATACTAATAAATGATGGTGGTTGTGAACCCCTCTGCAGACGAATATCGACAAATGTGATTGGTAGGCACGAAATCCAAATTATGTTGGATTGATATCTCTTGATGCGCAGTATTTGGATCCAAAACTTAACACCTTATACGTACAAGCCTGAATTCTGAAAATTATAGGTAGGTGTAATCATCATGCATATGAGAAATATGACGGTTTTGAGGACAATTTGATGGTTTCATTTTCCCCCTCAAACCCTAGGATTGGCTCAATAATACTTTGTTCACTCTGCACTGGTAGTTCTTGAATAACTCATATTGCATATAATATAGTCAAAATTGGCAATCCTTAGAGGATTCAAATTATATTCAGCCAGCCACCTGGCTCGATTATATCGGGTTTATCAATCCTTTAAGTGTTTCTTAATATTTTTTTCAAAGTACCAAAATCCGGATTAGTTGATGATATCGAATTTATAGGTCTTTTGAGGAGTCATTCAAAACACAAAAGTCAACACTTTAGCAACATAAATATTATTTTTTTATTAAATCTACAATTTAATATTATGCTTGCATAAAGTTTGTCTATGATATAGGCTATATTTATGGTTTTGACAAGGCAACATCTTGATGACATTACATTTTTATTCAAATTGTTGATATTGTGCTCTTTTTTCTTCGTCCGTGTAATTATCTTTTTTTCTGTTGGTTTTTTATTGTCAAGGTTTTAGTGAGGCAATTTAATTCAACATGGTGGTCGTCTAAGGGAGGGTTGTCTCAAATTTTTTTGTATGGTGGATTCTCACCATTAACTAGGTCATTTTGTTAGATCAAATCAACAGAACCATCTCCTAGGAATTCGAATGTATTTCTGAACCAGATCAAGTTTAATAACAAAATACAGTTTTGTTCGCTTACAATACTTATCTTGTCCTTTATTGAAGAAGCTATATCACAGATTTTGTAAATCTTCTACAAGAAGCAAGGAATCCAAGATAAAAGTCCTTAAATGTATTTTAAAAAGCATGAAAACTCAAGAACACGACTATTATAAGACTAACACAAAATTAGACTTCATCAACTAGCAATTTTCTTCACGAAAGAACAACAATATTCTGCATTTTATAAATTAGTTCATCGAAATTAGGAAGTCTTAACTCCAAGATTTGCAAACCAAGATATTACTGAAGCATTTATCAGGGGAAGCTCATGGTAATAGGTATTTTACCTTTAGTATTTGGAGCATTTGAAGCGGTGCAATACATATTGTCCTCATTTTAGCTATCTTGTCTATTTCTTGAGGAGTTAGAAACCATGAAATATCCTTCAAGATGCACCAGACGAGGGTGATTTTAACGACCTTCCGTAACCTTATAGAGAACCCATCCATCCATATTTTTGTTATAATTAAATACTAGATTGAATGGGCATTTAATCTTTTTTGAAAAAGTTTTGTTCTTCCTATTTTTCTTTCCCTTATAAACATAACCCTTCCTCTTGTGGCTTTTCTCTGGATCACCGCTTCTCTCACAAACTATTTCATAGCTAGTTTGGCTTTCTTTCTCATTTAAAACTAATACGCACATGTCTTTTTGTACATGTTGTCTAGCCCAACTCTTTGCCTATTCTAGATCTTTGAATACCAAGTCATTCATGTATTGACGGGATGTGTCTTCGTACAAAATATCAATGGGGGAAGGTTGATTATCCATTGATGTTGGATCATATACAACCTACGATAAATATCACAATGTCAATAGCAACCACAAACAAGTAACAATTAAATGTTAGGCAATGTAAACAATTTTGTCGATCTAGACGAATAAAGAGTTTGGTTATCTAATTTCTAAAAATAAAATTGTGATCTTTCCGAACTTGTTCTTTCTATTTTTTTATTATAAATTCGGCAACCAAATTAGTACACTCGAGTAAACCGAACTTATATCTGTATACACTACAAAAATAGTTCGGTTACATCTACTGGAAAAAGAGAGTCGAACTCTCAAAAACCTCCATTAAAAGAGAGTTCAGTTACTTGCGTCTACTGAAACAAGAAACTGAACTGCACTTACAGAAAAGTTTGACTAATTGTGGCGTAGCGGAAGCGTATGATCTGTCTATAATAACATGCCTTCTTATATAAGCTTCAATAATTCTAAATATGATTAGAACTAGAAAAGGAAATCAAGCAAACTAGGAATAAGATAGAACTAGGAAAGGAAATCCTAAATAAAGAAATTACCCATAAATAGTAAAAGTAAATTCTAAGAAGAACTATAATAAGCAATAGAGTATGATGTCCTATATCTGTCCCCCCTTCTTTAAAATCGACCTCGAGTTCAACATGGATAGCCAAATGTTATTTCCAGGGTCGTAGGGTCAGAAACGATAACGAATATTTTCATCAATCAGATAGCTTGTCATTGTAGCACAAGCATATTTTACAGGATCATATGGTAAGAAACAATGACGAACATCATCATTTATTAGATTCTTCACATCACCGGCTAGTAGAATCTTTTGTAGGCAGGCACTAGCATACTCCGAATAGTTAGCATTAGAAATGCAAAAGTTGAGAAACATAATCTTATCGAATCCAGAAGAAAAAGAAAAAAACTTTTCATGCCCAGAAAAGAATTTTCGTGCCTAAATTCCAAGGATTTCTTTAGGGTTGTTTCTTTTGCTAAAAATTATAACACAATAATTGATATCTTCAACTGAAGTCTTGCGAGGTGGTAAACCAACTTCTCTTGAGATTTTGTACCATCTTTATGCATCAAGATGCATATCATCAGTAGAACTAGATCCTTGCATATAAGTTAAAAACACTTGCTGAATAATTTCCATATATGTTGAAACTTCGGGAGCACCTTTCTATTTGAGATCATGGTCGAGCAAAATCTTGCACAGAAGGCACAATGAAAGTTTCTTGCGAGTAGTTCTATCGGTACATTTGAGGACATGCAATATGTCGATAACCCTTGTATGAACCAATTTCAGTGCTTGTAGATCACAATTCAATCTGTGATCAGTCATAATAATCACTTTTAAAATCTTTAGCAGTGATTCATGTATACATGTTGCAACTGCTTCCAAATCCATGTCAGCGATCACGATTCTAAAGTTAACAATAGGCTTATTGGGTCTCACAAGAGCATCGAGTGTAACTTTTAAATTCCAATTTACGATACACATTTGCAGTAAAGCCCCTAACTCTCCACTGACGTCGAAAATTATTCTGATATCATCCGTGGAAATGACGTCAGCCAGAAGTTTACCCTCAAACTAATTTCTTGTTAGAGCATAGCTAGGTTGAACTCAAAAAGCATTGGTATGTCAAGTTTGGTTGTCATATTTTAGTGTGTCAAAACTCATCTAAATTTGTTTGATTATATACTAGAGTTAACTTCATTTAGGTTAGACTAGAAAGTCTGGGAATGTTGAGACATACAAGTATTACTCCGAAGACCTGGAGAATGTGAAGAAGTATCGAACTACAATGATGACATGATCTTTGTACTTGAGGCTAGTAATATTAACTTGAACTGTTTCATTCCTAACGTATCTTTCAATTCGTGCTATATTAAAACCATAACTACGAAGATATATATACTGTACATATTGTATAATGCTCTAGTAATGTGACGTGGTCATATTTCTATGATCATAGTATTAGGGAATTAGACTACGAAGTATAACACTTATCTTTTGAACTTCGTAGATATGACATCGACATAATCTTGTATATACTGTTATGATTATGTGCATGGGTTATGGTGAATATTTCATCCTAGGAAACAATGTTTTACATTCCTTTAGAGGAAGTACATTCATGAACTTATTTTATGAATCTAAAGGGAAATCATTAGGCTTATTGGTACGGCTATTCATTGTAAATCTTTGGATTACCAATATGTGTGAGATGGTAGAACCAATCGTAACTATGTTATGTATCTTGGTATAACTAATCACAATGCCTGACTTATGATTTGGTATGACTAGTTTTTATTAATTGGTGTAACCGATCCTAAGTAATTACCATGAGATTGTATGATAGATATTTGTAATTGGTGTGACCAATCCTAGTAATTGTGTAACCGATCCTAAGAATTGGTGTGACCGATCACAGAGTATTATGTAATCGATCCTTATAACTAGTAACCGATCCTGGTAATTGGTGTAACCGATCTTGGTAACTGGTGTGACCGATCACAAGCAATACCATGGGAATATGGTAACCGGTCCTGGTAACTTGTGTGACCGATCACTAGTATTTCTATATTGAGGTATAACTGATCCTAGTGATTAGTAGAACCGATTGAACGCATGTATGTGATTTGATATTTGATAAATCACATAGTTATCTTGGAAGACAGGTCAATTAATTATAAACTTGTTTGGAAGTGTGGTATAATCGATTCCGAGAATGTAAATTCATGTAAATATGAATAAGGATTTACACAGAAGAGATGTCAACATACTTTGAACACGTACAGTAAATCTTATCATTTATTGTTCAAAGATATTCCTTAGTACTCAAGGAGGTCTTGTGCCGAAATAAATTTAGAATCTTTTAATTAAGGTTTTTGGTTGTATATGCTTTAATTACCAGCAATTAAATGCATATCTCTAGAGAGAGAAAAAATAGTAATGTGCATTTACTAATTGGAGATTTTCTATTGAGAGATTTTGGAAATTTAGACAAGCATTTATTGAAATTAGGGAAACAAAATTTTGCTATTCATTGCATATCTTGAGAATATTTTCGGTTTTGGAAATTCCTTGGTGTCCAAACATCATTGGTCTATAAATACCTAAGTTTGCATTTCTAGCAAACTATCCTAAGAGCCAGGAAAAATTCATTCTTGTTATTTCTGGTGGAGCCATCTATTCAGAGAGGAAAGTATCCTAATTAGGTGAAATCTCTTATGACCGCTCTACGAGTGTCGTTGGTGGGAAACTAGATAATTTAAGTGTTATTAGTTTTCGATTGATTTGATTGACTAACGGTTGCTGAAACTTTGATTGCACCTAGTTTGTTTATTCTTGAGAATCTTCTTTTCTGATATAATATTCATTCAAACTAGATCGAAGTATTGACATGATCTTTAGAACTGTTTCTAGATCTAAAAACATCTTGTGATAATCCATTGTTAACAGACTCCGTTCTGTATGTGATTGATCACAAGAGATTCAAGTGGTGTTGTGCATGTTATTACTGAAGATTAAATAAGATTTGAAGACAAAGAAGGTTTCCTATTAGTTCTCATATCTTTGTGTGTGCACAAACCTTGATCGGCTGGGATCCAACTAGAATCAGATTTATTCGATTGATTAGTTGCGTGAGATCGGCATCACTTTGTAGTTTTTTTTTTGTAATCTATATTGATTGATTGCGAATCTAAACTTAACTGCTTTTGTAGTTATTGAATAGATTAATCTATCCAGGCAAAGGATTTTATTAGATTAAACAGAAGAGCCTTTGCATATGACTTGAGATATCTTTATCTTGAAAAAATCAAAAGAGTTGTTACCAAACATATTTGTTGTTCCTTTACTGTTTGGAATACGATCCAAAGGAATTGTACTAGTACGTGAACTTATCGAAGTCGGAATCATATGGACACTGAGGAAACTAAGTGAGCCAGGCATAGTTGCTTGGTCTCAATTATACGAAGTTGGTGTAGATTTTTTATAGCGGCTTAATTCTGAGAGTATTCAATTCTGGACTAGGTCTCGGGGTTTTTCTGCACTTGCAGTTTTCCTCGTTAACAAAATCTTGTTGTGTGATTTAATTTTGTTTTTTGCAATTATATTTGTTTATATAATTTAAAGTAAATTACACAAACGTTACTCGGCATTACTTGATAATGATCCTATAGAGTTTGGATAACTCTGAACCTATTATCAACTAACATATTTCGTTATCATATTGTCTCGATCTTGTATCCATAGCCAATCACAAGTTATCTTGTTATTATATTGTCTCGATCTCGTATCCATGGGCAATCACACGAAGTGTGAACCGATTAGTTGTATTTTTTCCGACTTTGACCATAGTGTTAGAGCATTGCTCGGTCAAACTCGCATGCTTTGCTATATCAAGCATGTTTGTCAATGTTAGTGATCAAAACTATAAAGTCTTGATTTCTAGTCTACTATAGCTAAGGTCTCAGACTAGGATAGAAAGTGTAGTTGATCTCAATAACTCCATGGCGATCATCATATAAGATGAAGGAATACTCAAGGACAAGTGGATCTTCATCTACTAAAAGGTATGTGGAGACTTGAACTTATCTATCACTCAAAAGTCTATCTACTTTTTCTCCTATCTTGAGACAAAAAGTCGTATTACTATATAGACTAAGATTATACACATATGATATTTTGAGCTGAGTATATCTCGCTTATCTATTTATCTAAATATGTGTTGGTAAAGCTTCCGCTTTATCCAAGTTCATCTTTACCTAGTGACGAAAGTCATGTTATGTTTCAATAATTTTAAAAATCGCTCTGACGAAAAATATTTTGTGAATAACAACTATATAACGCCCTCTGAGAATGTTTCAATGATTGAAATCAGAGTTTAGATAATATAACTATTGGAGGATATAAACATTGTTGTGGTAACACATATATGTATAAGTCCTTATTGCTTGAACCGAAGTTTGCGAACTTTTTTAATCAAGTGAAACCGGAGTAATATGCAAACTCAGTCTGCGAACTAGGTATGCAAACTCAGTCCGCGAACTAGCAGAAGTTCTTGTCTGAGAATTTCCGCTGGATTTTGTGAACTCCGTTGGAAACTTAAGTCTGCGAACCCAGTCCGCGAACTTGAGTAGGTTATGTCTAAAAACGATGTTTGTGAACTTATCTTAATAAACCAAGGAATGCTATTGCAAACCGTGGATTTATAGTTCATGAATCGATTCGAGTGAAATATATCATTTTTACCTCAATTATGTCTTGTGTAGTACATAAGATCTCGTAGCAATTGAAAGACTCTCTAACTAGTTCATTTGAGTCATTTGGACTAGTTATGGTGAAGAAGAATATGGTTGATATGAAAGTTATCATTTGGCTAACCATTTGGGTAACTAGTGTTGAACCAACTAATGTACAAGTTTGGGTACGGTTACACAAACCCAAAATTATCAAGTACATGTGTGTATAACAAGCTATGTCTTCGACCTAACGATTGATAAATATTAACTTGTATCTAATCAGGTTTTCATCTAACGGTGAACATTGAATGCTTTGTTACTAAGCTAATATTGATTGCAAACATGATTTGAAAGACTATATAAGGGAGAACTCTAGCAACTAGGAAACCTAATCCCCACACATTCTGTGTGATACTAGTTGTGCTAAGCTAGAGTCGATTCTCCTTTAACCTTTGATTTTCTTCTTCTAAAACTAGGTTAATGACTTAAAGACTTCATTGGGATTGTGAAGCCAGGCGGATACTAATTTTCTTGTAGTTGTGTGATCTGATCTTGTTGTTTCTATCGTATGAGTACAATTGTAATAATTGGATTGAGATTTCTATCTCCGATAGGCAAGATATAAAAGTAATCACAAACATCTTCGTCTCATCGTTTGTGATTCCACAATATCTTTTTTCGTTGCGTCGATTAAGACTATTGTGAGGTGATTGATAAAACTGAGTTGTTCTTCAGGAATATAAGTCTGGTTTTATTGATTGGTTCATGTTCACCTTGATTTATCAAAATACAGAACAAAACTCATAGGTTTATTCGTGGGAGACGAATTTATCTATCTTGTAGACTTTTCTGTGTGAGACAGATTTGTTTATTAAAGTCTTTGACTTTGGGTCGTAGCAACTCTTGGTTATGGGTGAGATCAGATAAGGGAATCAAGTGCGCAGTATCCTACTGGGATCAGAGGCGTAGGAGCATAATTGTACCTTGGATCAGTGTGAGATTAGTTGGGTGTCACGTCCGTCAAAAATTCGAGCTTCTATTGAGCCGGATTTAACCCAATGGATCACTTCCAACCCAACTAGCAAGAACGAATCCTTGAGGCATGACTATGGAACAAGTTTCATTTTTTTTTAAAGAATACTAATAAAACAAAGTACAACTACAAAATGAACAAAGACGATATTATTAAATGTCTTTTCCAACTCAAATTCCAAGTAAAAAGTTCCCAAATAATAATAATTACTAATGATGTTCTAAAATTTATAAAATAAGAACAACAATTTAAAAAGTATTTAACTAGAAATGTCTCTTATTAAAATACTTGAAAACTCCAAGGTAATAAAAATGATAATCAATAAAAGTACCCATTATCCTTGTGATATCATATAGTAGTGTCTTGCGAGAATACTAACATCTGAGTACTATGACGTAAGCTTCCAAGTCCTCTTACTACGCTAACTGCTCCTCAAACTCTGTGGGGAGAGAAAAAGGAATTTTGGGGTGATCAAACCACATCTCAGTAGGAATCTCAAAAAAATAATATAGTGCACCGAAAATTAAACCATGCAGTGAATATAATAATAAAACCCATACATGTCAAAATCTTCTGAAATTACTTACTCATTTTACTCACATAAGACAACTTATAATTGTAGGTTCCTAATCTACTGTCAGAGTTATTCCGGTAACAAACCATACTGTTCCCCGAACAGTCTTCCCAGGGTAGCCACCAGTGGTGGGATGCCATAAAGGCCTGACATTTCAGCAGCAGCAGAGATATGTGTATCAAAATTTATTTCTCACCAATACACTCAATTCCGTAACAAAAATAGCTCAAACACGTCCATATTCCGATAAAATTTAATCAATGCATTTATATAATATTTATAATAACCGATAAAAATGCATTTACACTCCCAAACAGAAATCATTTGCATACACAAAACCGATATGCGTCAAGGTGCATTTACCCCGTATTACCTAGACAGACGTCCATCATTTTGAAAATAGCCATGCATCAAAATACTGACTCCAATAGGAATGGTTTTAAAATTATTTAATAATATTTCCACATAAGACAGGAGGATGTTTTGACTCTCTGTTAAATACCAATAATTTAATAATCTGTGTAAACATGGAGGGAGTAGTCCATTTTATATAAAAAAGCATAAGAAAATTTTATGGGATAAAATGTAAGAGGTGCACAGTAAAATCCAAAATAAGTCATTGTACCTGCTAGTGAAAACAGTACACGGTAGTATCACATGGGTTGAACAAAGAAAGACTTAATCAAATAATTACTTTGGTCCCATTTTAGAATTTAAAAAAATATACTTTTTCATATTCCACAAATCAGAGAATCCCAAAGAGGTCAAAGTAGTTAGTTTAATTTTATTGGAAACAAGGGCTAGATGACAAAATTCATAAGTACATACAGATAAGAGGAATGTTTAACGTTTTCTCTTTTCTTTCTTTTTTTGAAAAAACTGACAAAATAAAGGCTATGGATTTTGTTCTATTCTATTTTGGATCTGACCATTTTGGCTGACAGATGGAAAAGGAAAAAATAGGTGTAGTAGGTAGAGATAGACAAAGTGTATAGATAATCCCCTTTTTTTTAATGTTTTTCCTCCATGAACCAGTGGACAAACGGTTGTTATTATTGAAAGTTTAAACATCAAACACACCGACTAGGTTCTTAAAATAACAGTGAACTTTGTTTATTAACGAGGCTTACAGGAAAAGTAATGGACGTCTGGGATATATATACGAGATGAAAATAAATATAATTTAAAAATATTATACAAAGCAAATCAGCAAGTTAAATCATGAGAAAAAAGTTTAATCTTTAGTATTACGAGAAACCCCTACCTCTTACGCAATTCAATAAAAAAAAATCTGAAATCCTTGTCAATCCAAGCAAATCAATAATCCAATCAGGTACAGTAATAAATCAGGTTCTCTTTTTTTTATTTATATAAAGTAGCAGAGATGAAAAGAGGAAGAAAAAGATTTATTTTTCTTTTCTAGGGTTTTAGGAAAGTGACAAAACAATATATATAATATTACTAACCCTAAAAGTAAATGCAAAAGAGATAAAGACTTATTCTTTTTCCCATACGTATTACTAGCCATAAAAATCATGTGCTCTACTAGGTAGTGACCCCATCATTCCATATACTAACCAATTGGTTATTTGCACCCCAAATCATAAAGATTTATAATAATAAGCTAGGATTTGTACACCTTCATATATACAAATCACTATGCCAACTCTTATGAGTTGAAACGGGCTTTAAGCCCGGGTTCAAAAATACCAGACGTTATACTATTAACCTCTAAAAAAAGAAATTCTCCGGAAATTCGAGGCGTAGCTAAGTTTAAGAATTACCTCTCAGTAATTCCGGATATTTGTCTCGTATCTCAGACTCCAGCACCTAAGTTTCCTCTTCAGAACCATGATGTTGCCAGAGAACCTTCACGGTTTTGATGGTTTTCCTCCGAAGGACTTGTTCCTTTGAGTCGATTACGCGCAACGGTTTTTCTTCATACGAAACATTGTCGTTCAGTTGCAAGTCTCGCCATTCGATTACGTGGGACGGATCAGCATTGTATTTACGAAGCATGGATACATGAAACACATTGTGTATGTCGGCAAATTGTGTTGGTAGAGCTAGTCGATATGCTACTTCTCCAATTCGTTGAAGAATTTCAAATGGACCGATATAGCGTGGTGCCAATTTACTTTTCTTCCCGAACCGCTTAATGCACAGTATAGGACTAACTCTTAGAAACACGTTCTCCCCAACCTCGAATTCCAATGGTCTTCTTCTTACATCTGCATAACTCTTTTGACGACTTTGTTCCGTTCTCAGACGGGCTTGGATGATTCCTATCTTCTTTGTTGTCTCTTGAACCATTTGGGGCCCTATGACACTTCTTTCACTAACCTCATCCCAACATAACGGTGTTCGACACGGTATTTCGTACAATGCCTCATAAGGTGCCATACCAATGCTGGATTGATAACTGTTGTTATATGCAAACTCAACAAGGGGTAAATTATCACTCCAGTTACCTTTGAAGTCAATTGCACACGCTCTAAACATATCTTCCAAAATCTAAATCGTTCGCTCGGACTGACCATCGGTCTGAGGGTGGTAAGCGGTACTCATATCCAATCATGTTCCCATCAACTGGTGAAAACTCCCCCAAAACTTGGATGTAAAAAGAGGATCTCGGTCGAAAACGATCGATAGTGGAACTCCATGCAACCTAACTATCTCCTTGATGTACAAATTACATAAAATAGGTACAGTATCCGTCTGCTTCACCGGAAGAAAATGGGCCGACTTGGTGAGACGGTCTATGATCACCCATACGCCATCCTTCCCATGTTGGGTCTTAGGTAATCCTCTAACGAAATCCATAGCAATGAAATCTCATTTCCACTTCACTATTGGTAAAGGCTGAAGAGGTCCTGCTGGTCGCTGGTGTTCAGCCTTCACTTGCTGACAAGTAAGGCACCTGGAGACGAATAATGCAACATCCATTTTCAAACCTTTCTACCAGAACTGGCGCTTCAACTCTTGATACATCTTTGTGCTTCCCGGATGTACTGTCAATACATACTTATGAGCCATCTTCAAAATTTCCTTTCGCAATTCCTCAACATCTGGTACACACAACCGTCCTTTATAGCGTATAGCCCCATTGAATCCCAGTGTCCATCCTTCATGTTGATCCATAGTACCCATCTTTCCTTTGATTTCTTGTAAACCGTCGTCTAACGTCTGCGCTTGAATGACCTTCTCCACAATCTCAGGTACTGCAACAACATGCGCCAGGTATGCCCCTTCATCGTTCCACTCAACAACAAAGTCATATTTTTCCACAACCTTGACCATACTCAATAAATCTATGGATCCAGATTCCTTTCTACTGAGGGCATCCGCTACAACATTCGCTTTCCCAGGATGGTACTCCAACTTAAACTCATAGTCCGTAAGAAGCTCGAGCCATCTTCTCTGTCTCAAGTTCAAATCCTTCTGAGTGAATATGTACTTTAGACTTTTGTGGTCCGAAAATACCATAAAGTTTTCTCCATAAAGATAATGCCTCCAAAGCTTTAGCACAAACACTACAGCTGCTAATTACAGATCATGAGTTGGGTAGTTCTTTTCATGATTCTTTAACTTTCGAGAAGCATAAGCTACTACTCTCCATTTCTGCATAATAACTCCACCCAAACCACTCCTTGAAGCATCACAATAAACATCATAACCTAATCCTGGTTTTGGGGTAACCAAGATGGGTGCCATAGTCAATCGTCGCTTCAAATCCTCGAATGCTTTATCACACTCAATAGTCCACTCAAACTTCACACCCTTTTTGGTCAAACGAGTAAGAGGGACTGCTATCTTCGAGAAATTCTCAACAGATTTTCGATAATAGCCAGCCAAACCTAAGAAGTTGCGAATCTCAAAAACACTCTTTGGAGGTTGCTATTTTGTTACGGACGATATCTTCTCGGGATCAACAGATATGCCATCCTTGGAAATAACATGTCCGAGAAATAAGACTTTCGTCATCCAGAATTCACACTTGCTCCTCTTTGCATACAACTTGTGCTCTCTTAGAGTTTGTAAAACCATTCTTAGATGTTCCTCATGATCTTCCTTAGTCTTGGAATAAATGAGAATGTCGTCAATGAACACTACCACAAACTTATTCACAAAATGTCAGAGAACTCGGTTCATCAGATCCATGAATACTGCAGGTGCATTTGTTAACCCAAACGGCATCACGAGAAATTCATAATGACCGTAATAAGTTCCAAATGCGGTCTTACGAATGTCTTCCTCTTTGACCTGCATCTGATGGTACCCAGATCGAAGATCAATCTTTGTTAAGTAAAACGCTCCCTTCAATTGGTCAAAAAGGTCATTAATTCTCGGAAAAGGATACTTATTCTTTATTGTAATTCGGTTCAGTCATTGGTAGTCAATACACATCCTTATTGATCCATCCTTTTTTAGCACAAAAAGAATAGGAGCTCTCCACGGTGAGGTACTTGGTCGAATAAATCCCAGTTCTTCCAACTCATCAAGTTGTTTCCGTAACTCCTTCATCTCTTTGGGTGCCATACGGTATGGGTGCATCGATATTGGAATACTTCCCGGTTGCACTTCAATCTCAAAGTCAATCTCTCTCTTTGGTGGTAATCCAGGCAATGCCTCTGGAAAGATATCCGGAAAATCTTGAACTATCGGTAACTCTTCATCTACCACCTTGGTATCCTCTTCTTCACTAAAATTAGCAAGATAAGCTATGTGTTCTTCGGTTTCATCCCTTCTTTTCATCCCGGGTAAGGATGGATTTATAACTTTCCACCTTTCTCCTTGAACCGACACTCGACTTCCATCCGATAATTGGAAAGATACCTTCTTCTCAAAACATTCCAGTATAGCTTGTTTTTCCGACAACCAGTTCATACTAATAATAACATCATAGTCTTGGATCCTCATCGGTATCAAGTCTATTTTCACTCTATGGTCACCAAAAGTTATTTCACAACCATTGCAAAATTTACTAAGGGAAACTACATTTCCTAGTGGTGAAGAGATATTCAAAGTAAACCCCATGGGTACTGGTTTCAAACCAAGATAAGCAACTAAATGCAAGGATATGAACGAATGTGTCGCACCAGAATCAAACAAAACTTTAGCACGAGAACTAAAGATCAGGAAGTTACCCTCAATCGCGGTATTTTCTGTCCTATTCTCAACAGTAGCAATGTAGTTCAGTTGCCCCGGAACATTTGGCTGACACCTTGGCTGGAATGGTGGTGCATTGTTTCGCAGCTGGTATGGCTGCCGTGCTTGTAAATTTGGCCTTGGGGCATTCTAAAACTGATTATGAGTTGGAGGCCTAGGTGGTGCAGGTAAAGGATACTCCCTCACAAAATGATTTTCCTTCCCACAATGATAACACCCCGAGATTGCATTCAGTTGTCCAGGTGGCTTCGGTTTAGGAAAATCCCGAGCGAAGTGAGCCATAACTCCACAATGAAAGCAAGGTTTTGGTGCAACTACCTTCCCAGGGTTATCCGTACGCGGACGCTTCCGATGAGTCGATGAATCCGTCTTATGGTTTCTCTCAGGATCTCTCGGCTCCCATTCCTTCTGGTTCTTGATCCAGTCCGCTTCTATAGATAATGCAGTATCAAGGACATCCTCATAAGTAGTAAGGCGACATGGTACCAACCTATCACGGATGGTCGGTTTCAGTGCATCCTGAAGTTTTTTTTTGCTCTTCGTAACGGCGTATTGACCAAGTTATCCCCAAAACGTTCCAATTCAACGAACCTCTTGTCTAGTTGAGAAACCGTCATGTCTCACTGAGCTAAGGTTGCAAATTCAGCACATATCTGGGCTTTGACCGTCTCAGGAAAATACTTGACAAAAAACAGCGTTTCAAACTCTGCCCAAACGGTAACATTTCGGACTTGTTTTATCGAATCCCACCAAAAATCAGCAGCCCCAGTGAAAAGGTACGTAGAAAAACATATCTTGTCATTCTCTTCCACTCTTAAAGCTAAAAACTCCTTTTGTATCCCCATTAACCACCTTTCAGCCTCAAGAGGTTCTTCAGTAACCTTAAATTCTTTCCTTCCAACCACCTTCAAGAAATTTTCTAAGTTCACTCTACCCTGGCGTTGGGTTTCAATAACCTGTACCAGTGTTCCCAATGTCCCAACAACTCGGTCAAGGGTAGATTCCATGTGTTCCCTTATGTCCTCTCCTCCTTCTCCATTTGGTTAAGGACCGATGGTATTACGATGAGGCGGCATCTTCTAAATAGAGAGAAACGCGCACTAATGTTAATATATAATTCGAAACCCTATATTAACTAATACACGCAACATTTTATTTTATAAGGCTTTTAGTTATTTACCCCAACCCCAAAGTAAATTAAATATAAAAAATAAACACTTGATGAAAACTAAATAAATTTGTTTTTCTAAATAAAATAAAAAAAACATAACACACTTTTCAAAAGAGAAATCGTTTTGAATCAAAAGTCGTAAAAATAAATAAATCAGAGTGCAAATTTTTTTTTTTTTTTTGAAAACTAAACCTTCAAAACTAGTAAGTCCACACGCACGGTCCAAGTAAATCGGAACCATGCTCTGATACCAAACTGTCACGGCCGTTAAAAATCCGGGCTTCTATTGAGCCGGATTTGACCCAATGGATCACTTCCAACCCAACTAGCAAGAACAAATCCTTGAGGCATGACTATGGAACAAGCTTCATTTTTTTTTTTTTAAAGAATACTAATAAAACAAAGTACAACTACAAAATGAATAAAGACGAAATTATTAAATGTTTTTTCCAACTCAAATTCCAAGTAAAAAGTTCCCAAATAATAATAATCACTAATGATGTTCTAAAATTTATAAAATAAGAACAACAATTTAAAAAGTATTTAGCTAGAAATGTCTCTTATTAAAATACTTGAAAACTCCAAGGTAATAAAAATGATAATCAATAAAAGTACCCATTATCCTTGTGATATCATATAGTAGTGTCTTGCGAGAATACTAACATCTGAGTACTATGCCGTCTCTAGCTTCTTTGGGAGACTGGTCATCTAAACGAACAACATCATCATATAAGGGATTATTAAAGAAAGTCTCTAGTGTAGGCTCATCAACTAAGGTGTTCGTCATGGTTACCTCCTTCGAAGCACTGGAGGGTTCATCAAATAATGGATTATCAAACACAGTGCAGGCTAAAGGATCATGAACTAATGTGCTAATCATGTTCACCATTTCTAAATCATCTACCTCAAAAGACTTAATTACATTAAAGACATTTATCTCAGTGGTCATGTTACCAAAAGATATGTTCATAAGTCATGTTCTACAATTGATGATAGCATTAGATGTGGCTAAGAATGGGCGACCTAAAATCACCGGGATTTGAGCACTTGGGTCCTGAACAGGCTGGGTATCTAGAACAACAAAATCCACTGGGTATATGAACCTATAAACCTCAATAAGAACATCTTTTATGACACCACGAGGCACTTTGACAGACCTATCAGCTAATTGAAGTGTCATCTTGGTCGGTTTCAACTTACCAAGTCCTAGCTTGGTGTACACATGATACAGATGTAAGTTAACACTAGATCCTAAGTCAAGCAATGCCTTATCGACCATGTGATTACCGATTGCACAAGATATGGTGGGTCATCCAGGGTCTTTATACTTAGGGGTGTTTG
Source organism: Papaver bracteatum (assembly GCA_023529315.1). Taxonomy (NCBI): domain Eukaryota; kingdom Viridiplantae; phylum Streptophyta; class Magnoliopsida; order Ranunculales; family Papaveraceae; genus Papaver; species Papaver bracteatum. The sequence goes on along the minus strand of JAJJWX010003727.1, from coordinate 330,599 downwards.
GTTTAGAAGAATTAAACTTACTTGTCCAGCTAAAAAGGCTTTCTTATGGACATTAAGCTTACGCTTTCGTGTACAAAAATCTTTAAGGAACTTGGCATAAGCAGGCATTTTCCTAATTGCTTCTAATAACAGAATGTTGAAGTTCACCTGCTTAAATGTTTCCATTATCTCGTTGAAAATCGACTCCTTTTTTGTTGGGGTTAACTACTGTGGATATGGGGCTCTAGGCACAAAGGAAGTCCTATCAGGAATTTCTTGGGACTCCTTAGGAATTATTTCAGTTTCCTCAGCTATGGGTTCCTCTTTTGGAGTAGAAGGTGGAACTACAATATGTCCACTAGGCATGGCTACCTTATTGTCTACTGTTTTACCGCTCCTAAGGGTTGTTATATAATTCACATGATTGTACGATTTCTCTCCTTTGGTATTAGGATCAGTATGACTAGGGAACCTTCCTTATTCTCTCTCACTTATAAACTTAGCTATTTGACCGACTTGAAGTTCTAATTTATCAAGAGACTGAGAATTATTCTTAAAATTCTGCTTGGTTTCCTCTTGAAAATTAACCTGGCTCTTTATTAACATTTCCTGGATTTGTGATAGCATATATTGGCTCTTTTTTAATATACCAAAATATTCCTCTAAGCTAGTCATTCTATTCTCAGAAGGGTTCTGGAACTGGGCTTGACATGAAGAATTCTTATTATAACCAAAACCTGGGGGAGGCTGAGAATTACTAGACTTACCTTGATTTTTTCCCTTAGACCAAGAGAAATTAGGATGGTTTCTCCAACCAGGATTGTAGGTTTCTGAGTATGGGTCAAACTTCTGACTATTTTCAAACCTAGCATTGTTATAAACAACATGGGCTTGCTCTTCACTTACGTGACCTTCCCAAAACGAGCTATTGGGTTCTATTCCACAACTAGATACTTGAGAGGCTCGAATTCTATCATCAGGTTTAACAAGGGACCTATTTTTTGACTGACCCATTTCCAAAGATTCTAACCTTCTAGACAAAGCAACAAACTTAGCATCTGACCCAAAGCTTGTATCGACCACATTGGTGCTACTTCTATTGACCAAGAGTCTTTTAGGGGGTTCAACACAAGACTCCCACTGTTGAGATTTTTCAGCTACATATTCTAAGAAATAAAATGCATCATCAGCGCTTTTACTCGTGAATAAACCAGCGCACATAGACTCGAGCATGGCTATGGTCGAATAGTTTAAACCTCCATACGAAATTTCAACTAGTTTCATTTTTTCGAACCCATGGTGAGGACATTGCGACAAAATATCATTAAATCTCTCTAAAAACCTATAAAGGGATTCTCCTTCTTGTTGCATACTGGCACTAATTTTATGCCTAAAAGATGCGATTCTATGCTTAGGGAAAAACTTTAAGTAGAAAACAGCAGTAAAGTTGGTCCCATGTTTCTATAGACCCAGATGGTAGATTATTCAGCTAGGCCTTGGCTTTATCTCTCAAGGAAAAGGGAAACATCTTAAGTTTCAAAACTTCATCAGTGAGGTATTTTATTCTAACTGTCCCACAAATTTCCTCAAAGTCCCTAATATGAAAATAAGGGTTTTCATCGTCTTTTCCTAAAAATATAGGGACCATCTGAAGGATACCAGGTTTCAACTCATAATTAGTCGTAGAGGTTGGAAATTTAATGCACGAAGCTCGGTTGGTCCTAGTTGGGTACATGTAATCTTTCAAAGTGGTCATTGCTGGCACAACTGAAGTACTAGGGGTACTTTTCTCACAAAGAGACAAATTCTCAAAACTGAAGTTTCTAAAAAAGGGGCTCTTAAAAGAAGAGTCTTCGAGCTCCACGTCTTCACAAGAAGAACTACTAGGTTTGTCACTAATCAAACAACCTAGAGTGTTTCTTTTCCAAGCCCGTTCTCTAATGACCCCGGGCATACACTAGAAAAAGAAAAGAAAAAGAAAAAGAAAAAGAAAAATACTAAAAGGAAGGGAGGCTCTAAGCAAACACAAAGCAGGATGACTCCACCAAAGAAAACCTAGAGATTTCTAGCAAACAAAAAGCATGATGGCTCCACTTAGATTGTTTCTAGACCAGCTTCTAATCCTTCGAAAGGGAATTCGTTACAATCTGAGAAAACCCCTATGGAATCAATCCGAGTTTAAGTAATAAGTTGAATAGAGGCGAGGGAATCTGCGTGGAGCTTGGATACCCAAGGCCTCACCACATTACAAGGCAGCGCAGTCACGCATTCAACTTATAGAAACCATCATGAACTTCGAAGTATGCTCAAAAGAGTAACCAATATTTTTCGAACGACTTTCTTACTAAGCTCGTTACCCTATCGGTCTCGTTCTATTCCAAATTTTAAAGCTTAGGTTCGCGTTAAGTATCGTTTTCCTAAGGCGGGCAAGAACAGAACGGTGATGAAATCCTAACCCTTATCTTGTATGGCCAGTCCTTGTCCTTTACTAGGAATTTAAAGCAGCGTATTCAGTTCCTCGACATATATGCAAACGAAAGAATACAATAACTCGTTGACAGGGGATTCGCGAGTGTTTCGGCAAACTTACCTCCCGTACCAGATGGGGGATGAACCGTTGTAATCGACTCGGGCCATGACTCCTATGTCATGTACGAACCCGAGGGGCCGAGGTGATATCATAATCACCGTCCTTCTCTGCAAACAGTTTAATATTTAATACTACCCTTCCGTAGGGTTTAAAAATAAAAGAATGTCCAAGTCCAAAGTCCAAAAAGTAAAGTGCAAAAGAAAAAGAAAATTACAAGAATAGAGAAATCCTAATACAATCTAAAAAATAAACTTTCTTTTTTTTTCTCTCTTTTTTATAACAAAAAAAAAAAATCTTCTCCTTTCGCTCCTTTCGCTTTGCATTTTACTCCCGGTCTTTTAAGTATTCACCAAAAGCTTTGGCAAATTTTCCTTTTGCTCCAAATTCCAAAATCTGTAATGCAAAGACAAAAACCCAAAAACGTAAAGAAGAACAAATAAAAACCTAAAAAAAAGAAAACAAAAAGAAAATCTAAAAACTCTAGCCTAAAGACAAGTCCGTGTCGACGACGCCAAAAATTGATGATTATTTTTCAATGATATTGTAGTAAAAGGTTCGTTGAGACTTGTGAAAGCAAATTTTTTAGACTTAATTTTTATAAATAAAAATAACAAACTCAATTAAAAAGTGTTGTAAAAAAAATGGAGAGCCCAGGGCTAGGATTCCACCAATTTCCTCACTCATATGGTTCATATATCAATTCTAAACAATGAAAGCTCAAATGATAAAGTTTTATTGACTCTAGTTTATTGCCTAAGGTAGATTTCGAAAGTAATGGGTGTAAAACTAAATCATGGGACATCAAACATCTAAGCTAAGCATGACCCATAAATTGTAATCATAACCATTCAATGAAACTCATAAATCATTTGAATAATAGTGCAAATATTCTTAACAAGAATTGATAGAATTACCACATTTGTGAAACTTGGCTTCCTCCGTCATCCCAGAGGATGGGATTAGCTTCTCATATTGGAAACACACTCAATGTATGAATTAATTTCTCAAAAGGTGTTTACAAGATGAAAACATATGAAAAACAGAGATTTGTAACGATTAAAATTGTTACAAATTAACAGTTCCATAGAACGATAAAATATAACTGCCGATGTAATTGTAGCTCTGCGACGCACTTTATTGTGTCGCTGTCACTGTATCATAAATGACCGTCTTGATGGGTCTTATGTTCTTCGTGTTCTTCCTCCTTATGCAGCAGCAGAAAAATATTATGCAGCTCTGAATTTTGCTCTATCCTTCTCCCAAACTCTCCGTCACCTCTCTTAAACTATTAAGCACCCTATATATACTCGACATGGCCTCAAAGTCACTGTAATAACTCCGGAATAATTCCCGTATCTTCTCCATTATTATTTTTATTCTTCACGGGATGGTTTCCCTTTTTGAGCTTCTCATGCTGTTCTATTGCCATCGACACACTCTAACATGTACATTGTGTAAATTATACATAGTCAAAACTCTCCCCAGCTAACGCCAGCTTCCGCAAATGACATGGTAACCACGGGAAAGAAAATAGGATAACCGAGATATTCTCGTGCCTTGTGTGCCACAAAATCCTTTCTTTCCAAAAATAACTAACCTACCTACCCTGTTTGGACGCAACATGATGATAACAATCAAATCCCGTGTAAAAATCCTTGAAAATATCTTCCTAACTAATTCCAGAAGGTACGCAGGTGAGGCTGGTTATTTTCCCGCCAAAACTGGAATTTTAAACGATGAAGATGGGAGGTTCCCTTAATCCACTACACGGGTGCCTTTAACACTAGGTGCCCTTATCCAAATTGAGAGTGCCTTTAGTACTTTTCTCCGGGGATCCAAATAGCACATTTTTGAGCAACTTTTTCCACACAAGTGTATTTCTCCAAAAACACCTACACAAACATAAAAACACCAAAATAAGTACAAAAATCAAGCACTAACAATAGAGACAATGAGGACAATTCAGACACAAAAATGTATCTATCAATATTCGCTTGGACGTATGAAGAAATGCCCGGTTTAGATGAAAAATTGGTCACCCATCATCTACATGTCATACCTGGATCCAAGCCGGTTAAACAGTCTCCAAGGCAGTTCAGACACGAGGTAGAAGAGAAAATCAAGACTGAGTTTCAGAAGTTGCTAGCTGCTGGCTTCATCAAACCCATTCGTCATCCAACCTGGTTGGATAATATGGTTCTGGTAAAAAAGAAAAATGGATAGATCAGGTGTTGTGTATATCTCAGAGACTTGAACAGATACTGCCCCAAATATTATTTTCCTCTACCTAACATCGACATGTTAGTGGATGCCACCAGCGGACACGGTGTGTTCTCCTTCATGGATGGATATAGCGGCAACAATCAGATAAGGATATATGAGAATGATGTGAGTAAGACATCTTTTTGAACTCCTCTCGAAATTTTGTATTATACTACAATGCCATTTGGTTTAAATAATATCGGTGCAACGTATCAACGCGCTATGACAGAAATCTTCCACGACATGATGCATAAGCAAGTTGAATACTACGTGGATGATATAGTAGTCAAATCAAAAGATCAGGCGGCCCACACAAGAGTCTTACGACAAGTGTTCGAGTGCCGTGAATACAAATTGAAGATGAATCCTTTGAAATGCGCTTTCGGCATTTCTTCAGGCAAATTTTTGGGATTCTAGGTGACTGCCGAGGGAATCAAAGTGGACCCATCCAAGACTCAAGCTATCCTCACGATGTCTCCTCTGCGAACTGTGAAGGAACTCCAAGGCTTCATGGGCAAGGTGAACTACATTCGACGTTTTATACCTGGTCTATCCCAGATTATTGCTTCATTCACCCCCTTGCTGAAGAAAGGAGCAAGTTTCGTCTGGACCGCACTACAACAGGAAGAGTTTTGGAAGATTCAACGAATATTGTCATCTCCAAATTATCATAAAGGGTTCGCCTATTACGTCAGCCCGGACGAGAGCGAGCGCAGGACGTCTTCATATTTACTGAAGTCGACACCTCAAGGGAGGATCCTCAAGAAGATAGTAATGTCTGCAACATCAATAAGAGACGCTTTCAGAATTTCGTCTCCCGTAGAAAAAGTAGTTGCGTTACCAAAGGAGATTGCACCTGGGACTTAAGAGGTACATACATATTCTCCATGAAAAGATCTTCATCATATTTGCAGAGCCTATTAGTTAAGTCATTCGCATGAAGGAACTTCCCTACTCCTCAAAGACACGATCCAAATGTGATAATGGCAGAGGAGTGTGACTGGGGACTGCTTAGCACTGCCCATCTCAAAGATGGTGAATTCAGAGATATGCAAGCACGCTATCATATCTAAGACTAAGCATGCTAATATTCAATCTAATTCACAAATAATCAAGAAAATCATAAATCAATTATAATAGTGCAAATAACAAACAGCTTCTCCTTCATTCCAGTGATGGGTTCTAGCTCATCATGTTGTTGGAACACTCAAAAAATATGATTTTCATTGCTCGAATAGGTGTTTACAAGATGAAAAGGTGAGAAAATAATAAACCGGGTGTTTGCAACAAACACTGTTACAAAAATACGATATTTGCCAAAAGTGCTGCTATCATTATGATTCCAAGATGTCCAAAGATGAGGATATGCTCAAGAGAGCAGACGTATTGTCAAAGACCAATGATATTCATGGACGTCTATGAAACACAACGCGGATGTAAATATGGCCCCATGAACCCAGCGTGAAAACGTCCATCAAGTCAAAGGCTCAGTGGATACTCGTGGGAAGGGGACTGTCTCCCTCTTTTTCATTCCATGAGGCAACATCAAGGAAGCTATCGGTTTCATCATTAGCGTCTCCCTCGAGACAAGCTCTATCACTATATGAAGACCGCCAAGTTCGTACCCGTAGTTATCACGCCTCTTCCCACCAGTCTCTTATGATCACAGCTGTAGCAAAGAACCGTTGTTCATTTGTTGATACCAGTGCCCGAGCTTCACCATAGTAACAACCACTACGGGCAGAGGTAATCCGAACTTCTGCATATTTTATTTTCCCACATAGAAGTAATATAGTCACAGAGGAGAGATGGCGATATATTTATTATGGTAAACTCACCGACCATACAAGATAGAACCCTATAAATCACGCTTGGGGACTGAGGCTTAGCACGAAATTCCTTCGCCGTCAATAAAGGACTTCTTCAATACAAGAGAGATGGTCAATCAAGGAGCATGTAATTTGCAAGGGAAAATTAAACGAAAAAGTCGTTTCAACACTCTCTCCGGGAGCCGCCCTCCAGAAGCTGCTTCAACGCTCTCTACAGAAGACGCTTCGACATTCGCTCTAAAAGATGCTTCAACGCTCTCTCCGGGAGCCGCCCTCCAGAAGCTGCTTTAACGCTCTCTTTCCAGAAGCCGCTTCGACGTTCGCTTCAGAAGATGCTTCAACGCTCTCTCCTGAAGAAGAAGCCGCTTCAACTCTCTCTCCGGGAGCTTCCTTCCAGAAAATGCTTCAACGCTCTCTCCAGAACCCGCTTCGACGTTCGCTTCAGAAGATGCTTCAATGCTCTCTCCATAAGAAGAATCCGTTTCAATGCTCTGTCCATTAGAAGAAGCCGCTTCAACGCTCTCTCTGGGACCCGTCTCGATGTTCGCTCTAGAAGATGCTTCAACACTCTCTCTGGGATCCGCGTCGACGTTCTCTACAGAAACTGCTTCAACTCTCTCTTGAGGAGCCACCTCGACGTTCGCTTCAGAAGCCGCTTCAACATGCTTTACAGAAGCTACATCACTATTCTCTTTGGGAGCTGCTTCAACATCTTTTTCAGAAATTGCTTCAATAGCCTTTTAAGGATATTACTCATGATAGGGCTCGCCTTCATCAGAGTCGGGGATCACGACATCGTCATGAATAGTTTGAGAATCCAACAAACCATATGTCGAATCCTCCTGGGATAACTGACATCATGCTAGGGGATCGCTCACCTGGATGCCTCTTGAACGTGACATGCTCCAAGGACAGGATGACCCATCTCTCCTGGTAACATCTAACTTTGTCTCATAAGTTTTATCTTTATTTGTCACCATCTAGTGCCTACCCCACAATAGTGCAACCATTGCGTGCTAGGCAGGGGACTTAATGTTGATGGTGGATTTTAGTACATGGCTAAAATTATAAAACCAAATTTAATACGCTGACATCCTGTAAAGGGTAAAGCCGTTTGATAATGCGCTAACATCCTGCAAAGGGTAAAGCCGTTTGATAAGTGATGAGTACCTCTTAACTTTATTTATTTGAAGCACTTCAATAAATACACAAAATTCACCCAGAATGGTGCGTGCAACAACAATCCCAAATATTCTGTGAATTTTGTTAGCATTATTAATTAATGCATAATTTGCCTAGTATTTCCCGTGTTATGGTTTTATCCGAACTATCTTTATTGACATGACATGACGACTGAGTGTTCACTCTCAGCAGAGTAGCATGAATTTCCATGCCAGTATTGAGACATGCATGAAATACCCACACAGGATGCATCACTTTCTGACAAAGAGAATTTCGAATCGACACACTTTTGATTAAAGACAGCTAGATCGAACGTATTTAATTCCCTTAAGGAAAATCTAGATTGTCCATGTTAGTCTCTGAAACGATCGTGGCCACACAAGTTGGCCACACGATTTAACAAGCCTAGCCAAACCATAATAGGAATAGGCGGTTGTCATGATGACCACCGGCGGGACCACTTATGCCCTAGCTGGTCGGGCATCACACGAACATCTTCTAGCACCGTCAAACGCCATACCTAAGTAGGGTGGCCGTGCTACTTTGTGGAGAATCGATCGAACATAGACCGCTCAAGGAAGTCTTAAAACGATCACGACCGTCCAACTTCGCGAGCATGGTTGGACGGATTAGATCATTCCATGAATGATTAGGGAAGCGCTAACGCACACGTTGGCGGGCCTTCTCTCTCCATACCTGATCGATTTGCTCACGGCATGGTCATGGAGTAATGAACGATTGCTCAAAACATGGTGGGCGTGATGCTTTCGAGGGTCGTGGAAGTCCACTAGCGTCTTAAATCGATCACAACCATCCAACTTAGCCAGCCTATTTGGATAGCTTAGATCGCATTTGGGACCATCAGGAAGATACGCATGTGTTCATCACCGGCCCAACATGGGTCCACGTGATTGGTATCTCCAAGGGAGGATCATGATATGCTAAACCGTTTGGCCAAAGTCATGTATGCGTGACTGATTCAAAACCTTAATTAGGGTGTGCGGCAATGCACATCTGTCGCAGTTAGATCATGACCATCCATCTCCACCACCCTAAACGGAGGGTGTAGATATAGACTCAAGAGGTCCCAAGGATGTCAACATGATCACCGTGGGCCCACCTTTGTGTGTGACCAGCCGACCTATGCAGAAAAGGGCCTGACTCCTCGAAACGCATGCCCAAAGGTGGCATGCCACACGGCTTTCAAATCCTTTGCAGCAATGTATTTATGTCGCAAATCGATCACGACCACTCATCTTTGTCGGTTTAATTGAGTGTCCTAGATCGAATCTTTATGGGACCGAGAGGTATAGGCATGCACGCCGGCAGGCCGTCTCTACGCATGCTGGTCAGTCCAACCAAAATTAGATCCCATGCTTGGATTCGATCAAGCCAAATAGGGGATGCTTGCGCACCTCTAAAAACCCTAAAATTCCATCAACGGCAGCAAACATGCGTCGTAAATAATCTCGTCCGTCCAACTTTGCCATCCTGGATGGACGGCTTGGATTAGGAGTTAGGCGATCAATAAAACGCCTCAATGATCAGCATCCTCCACTCTATCACAGGGAGTGATCGACCAGACGGTGTCCTGCCTTCGCGGCCTCCAAACGATCACTCGAAGATGGTAGGACGTGCTGTCATTTTAAGACGCTTAATCCGCGACTTGCTCGATCAAGCTTTAAAACAACGATGCTTTATGCATATCGATTGTTTTGAGATACTTGCTTTTAAACGATGCATTACATGCATCGAGCAAACACGATATTTCACAAATATCAACTCCTTAAATAACTTAGTTATTTAAATTTAACCTAATAGCACCGTATGATATTTCCCGTGGTGGGTCCCATGACTCGACCCACTCATTCGAGACATCAAACATGTCACAAACTGGGGGATACTTACCGAGGTATTAGTATGGCAGTTTATGGTGTGCGGCGTGCAATGCACCCATTACGAGAATGTGTCAGGAAGCATGGACGGTTAACGATGATGAGGAAAGTGGGAAAAGGCATGATCGTGTGACAATCACTTACACGACCCCACTACTCCATCACTCACTCAACTTCCTCCACTTCATACGAGATGAGGATTGCGCTCAAATGACTTGTATAAATAGGTTCTTCGACCTATCTTCAAACAACACAGAAAAACCAAGTGTTGTAACCAACGTATCCAGAAAACACCCAGAACTTATAGCTTACATTATGCAAGCCAGTTCAACATTCTGATACAAGTAATAAACAACCAATACCTTCATAATCTCAATACCTTCTTCGCTTCCCTCCCTAAGATCAACCCCATCTCCTTCACTTTGTGACCGAAGCAAGTCTGGAACGACCATTTCTTGGTTTAGGCCAGAATTGTATAGATTGATCTCTCGAATCAAAAGCACTCCCGTGCAGTGCATTTGTTTAGGGTTTAGATTCGTTTCTCATCCACACACACCCAAATTTACCAAAAACCGCAGAAATAGTTTTCACCCATAAACAACTTTTAAGAGAATCAACTAGACAGTCAGACTCAATCTTAATGAAAAAGTATATCAAAGAGTTGTATCTCAATTTCTCGATTCAATCCTTACTCAAACAAATAGTAATCTGCGAGCTTGGTTGAATACAAGAGAAATAACTTGAATGGTACCAAAGACCAAAGTTCAAGGATCAATCAATTTCAATCAACAACCAAAGGTTGGATTTACCAATTGATCGATTCAACACACAACTTGTCATATTTCAATTGTATAACAAAATATAATGCGGAAAAGAAATAACACAGACACCAGAAGTTTTGTTAACAAGGAAACTACAACTGTATTAATCTGCTACAGACACTAGCCTACTACAAACTAACTTCATTTTGGAATGTAGTTGAACCCCAATCAATCTCACACTGATCAAAGGTACAATTGCGCCCCTTACGTCTCTGATCTCAGCAGGATACTACACGCTTAATTCCCTTAGCTGATCTCACCCACAACTAATAGTTGATATGACCCAAAGTCGAAGATTAAATAAACAAATCTGTCTCACATAGAAAAGTTTATAGGAAAAGATAAATCTTCCACAAAAATACATACAAGTTTTGTTCCGTCTTTTGATAAATCAAGGTGAACAGGAACCAATCGATAAACCGGACTTATATTCCCAAAGAACAACCTAGAATTATCAATCACCTCACAATAATCTTAATTGACTAGCGAAACAAGATATTGTGGAATCACAAACGATGAGACGAAGGCGTTTGTGACTATTTTTCTATCTTGCCTATCGGAGATATAAATCTCAAGTCGAGAGAAACCTGAGGTTAAAGGAGAATCAACTATAACTTATACAACTAGTATCACACATGAGGTATGGGGTTTTAGTTTTCCAATTTCTAGAGTTCTTCTTTATATATTCTCTGTAGGACCATAATATCGCTACAACATTATTCTTGCGATATTAACAACGTTTCTGCGAGCATCACTGCCAAATCTTTAACAACATTTCACGAGCGTCACAGAACATTCAAAAGAAACTGACGATGGAAGAAATAAAAGAAGAATGTGTTGATCCTGCGATGGTCATCATTCTTGCGATAGAGAATATTGTAGCGATCGCGATGAGATCGCAGAATAGATCCGAAATAGGAGAAAAACTTAGCTATCATCCATTATGTAAATCCCTATATAAAGGGCTCGATAGATCCAGAAAAGGATGATGTATTTTTGAGAGTTGAAAGAGTCTTGAGGAGAGAGAAACTTCAAGAGAATATTTGTAATCTTGATTTCTTCCAATTCTGTAAACATTTTTGAGATTTGAATAGTAAATTGTCATTTAAATCTTTGTAGTTTAATTGATTTTCAATAGATTTCTATAGAATCTTAACAAGGGTGTAGTGTGGGAATTCCTGCAACTACATTTTGGCGCCCGAAACAGGGATTGAATTAACAAAAATTGAAGAGAAAGTGAAGAAGAAGATAAGAATTGCTTAAGATTAAGGAAATCATTAAGTAAATTGGTGAGATAATTGAAGGGAGAATGATCAGAATCAAAGAGGATTGTAGAAAATTGTAGAGTGATGTGGTAACAAGAACAATGATTGATAGTTTTCATGAAAATATTAAGGGGAAGATACATAAACGGGATTTTGAAGGAAGGAAGATTATGACAGTAGAGAAGATATCATCATTAAAAGATTGGGAAAAGCAGGAGATCACATTTACAGCAGCAGAAATATCAGAAGAAAATCTAAGTCATACATCTTCTTTGGTAATTACGATATCCGCTATACCAGTGAGAATGGGAGAATTAATAAAATCTAAAGAAGAATGGGCTATGAATAGAACTTTGGTAGATGCAGGAAGTTCTGTGGATATAATGTCCTATCATACTTTTAAGAAAATGGGATATAAGGATGAACAAATGTCTCATTCAACATATCATGTTCATGGCTTTGGAAAATCGTTAACAAAACCTAAAGGCGAGATAATGGTACGAATTCCATTAGGGGAGATTGAAACACAAGTAACGTTATGTGTGGTAGACGTAGAATCACCGTATAACATGATATTAGGAAGACCATGGATACACGCAATCAAGGCTGTAGCATCAACATTGCATCAATGCATCAAATTTCCTATACCTAGAGGAATTGGAGAAATTAGAGGAGACACAGATTTTGCAAAATTATATTACCAAATTGAAGTAATAAATTGCGAAGAACATCCAAAACTGCGAAAAGATCGCAGAAAATTGGCGAGAGAAACAAAGAAGGAAGAAGAATTTAAAGTTTACATGATAAGAGCAAAAGAAGGAAAAGGAATACCCAGTGAAATTCCACAAGAAGGAGATGAATTCGCGAGAATTATGAAAGCACCAACACCAATGGGAGAACCTGAAGCCATTTATGTTGCAGCAGAACCAACAAAGGAAATAAATATTGGGAGTAAAGAAGAGCCTAAAATGCTGAAAATTGGGACTAGAATGGAGGCAGATGAGGAAGAAAGAACTATAAATATTTTGCGAGAGTATGCAGATATCTTCGCATGGAGCATGGATGAGATGCCAGGGATAGACCCGTCAATAGCATGTCATAAATTATATATCAACAAAAACATAAGACCATTTAAGCAAAGAATAAGGAAGATCGCAACAACATATCATTCTCAAATAGAAAAAGAATTACATAAGATGCTCGACGCAGGAATTATAAGGCAAGCAAAATATCCAGAGTGGATTGCAAATATGGTAGTGGTCCCAAAGAAGAATAAGGGGATAAGAATTTGTATAGATTTCACTGATTTAAACAAGGCTTGTTCAAAAGATAGTTTTCCATTACAAGATATTCCACAGATGGTTGAATCAGCAGCAGGAAATGCTAGAATATCATCGTTGGATGGGTATAAAGGATATAATCAAATCCCTCTTGTAGAAGAAGATCAAGAACATACCGCATTTTTTGCTCCAAGAGGATTATATTGTTATACAAAGATGCCATTTGGCTTACGAAATACTGGTGCAACGTATCAAAGAATGGTGGAGATGGTGTTTGCAAAGTGGATCCACAAAACATTAGAAGTGTATGTAGATGATATGCTGATCAAAAGAAAAGAAGCTGAGGATCATGTGCAAGATTTGAAAGAGATTTTCGATCAAATGCGGAAATTCAATATTAAAGTAAATCCTGATAAGTGTACTTTTGGAGTAACTTCAGGGAAATTTTTGGGTATATTGTATCAAAAGAAGGAATACAGGTTGATCCAGAAAAGGTACAAGCAATTCGCAATATGCCAACACCTGCGACGGTAAAAGATGTGCAAAAATTAAATGGACTCTTAGCTCGCTGGGAAGGTTCATTTCGTGATCTTCAGACAAGTGCAAACATTTTTTCGATATACTCAAGAAAGGAGCAAAGTTCAAGTGTACAGATGAATGCGAAAAAGCTTTTCAAGGAATAAAAGAACATTTAAAAAACATAACTATTTTACAGAAAGCAGAACCAGGAGAAGAATTATTGATTTATCTTGCAACAACCACATATGCGCTAAGTGCCGTGTTGCTGGGAGTAGATGCAGGGGTGGAAAAACCAATTTATTACATTAGTAAAACATTCAATTCTGCAGAGAGAAATTATTCAAAGATTGAGAAACTAATTCTAGCATTGGTGCATGCAACTTTTAAACTTCGCATCTATTTTCAAGCACATAAGGTCAAAGTGTTAACGAAAGTTCCAATTGAGTCAATAATGAAAAATTCAAAGAGATCAGGCAGAGTTGAGAGATGGAATGCACAAGTAGGACACTTTGATATACAGTATGAAATTTTATCCTCGCCAAAATCACACGTCATCGCAGAATTCTTAGCTGAATTTCCTTTAGAAGATGATGAAGCTTTGGAGGAGATGATGGATGTAGAAGAGAAATGTGGAGATCCAAAAGAGTTATTAACAGAACCCAATAGATGGGAAATATTAGTGGATGGATCATCCAACGGAGAAAGAAATGGAATTGGAGTTGTTTTCATATCGCCAGAAGGAGAAAAAACAACTTTTTCATTTAGATTAGAATTTGCATTCACTAATAATGAGACAGAATATGAGGTTGTGATCCATGCTTTAAAATTTGCGATAGAAATGAATTTGGAAAATGCCAGAATCACCAGCGATTCACAATTGGCTATTCGCCAGATAAAAGGAGAGTACACAACAAATGAACCATCCCTGAGAAAATACAAAAGACTCGTTGAAGAATTATCTGCGAAAATTCCAAAAATAAAATGGATACACATATCAAGGAAATATAATAGGCTCGCAGATACTTTCGCTTTCATATCTAGTATGATGACAAATCTATTGGCGAGGTGCATAAAAATTCAAACACTTTCATTTCCATCGATAAACAAAGAAGAAGAAGAGACAGATGTAATGATGGTAGAACCTGGAGAGGGAGAACCCACGAGCAATATCACGGATTGGAGAGCAGATCTTCATGCATACTTGGCGAGAGGAGAGATTCCAAGAAATAGATTAGAAGCACACAAGTTGAAAAGTATAGCAATCAATTATGAGCTAAGAGATGGAGTGTTATATCGCAGATCTTTTAATGGACCATCGCTAAGATGTTTGACGAGAGAAGAAGGACAAAAAGTATTAAAGATGTTACATAGTGGTGACGTTGGTAATCACAGTGGAGGAGATCTTTAGCATATAGAACAAAAATGCAGGGTTATTACTGGCCGTATATGCATGAAGATGCAAAGCAACTCTCAAGGCGTTGCGAAGATTTCCAGCGATACGGAAAAAAGAAACATGCACCAGGAGCGCCATTATCATCTTCAACAAGTGTATGGCCTTTTGGGAAATGGGGGTTAGATATTGTGGGACCATTTGTACCTGGTTCTGGACAGAGAAGATATTTGATTATCGCAACAAATTATTTCACAAAATGGGGAGAAGTAAAGGCAGTACAACATATTCGCGATAAAGATATTTTTACATTCTTCTTTTAAAATATAATCTGCAGATTTGGGATTCCAGCACAATTAGTATCTGGTAATGGAAAGCAATTTGAGGGACATAATATAGAATTGTTACTCAATGCATTTAAGATAAAATGTGGAAAGTCTACTCCTTTATACCCACAAGCAAATGGTCAAGCTGAGGCAACTAATAAAACAATCACAGACATCTTGAAAAATAAGTTAGAAGGATACCACAGAGCATGGTGCGATCAAATACATAATGCAATATGGGCTTACAACACAACTAGACGAGAAGTAACTGGAATGTCACCATTTTGTTTGACATATGGGGTAGAAGCTGTATTACCAACAGAAGTTGTTATTCCTACAACAAAAAGAAAAGCATGGGAAAGAAATTTAAGTGCCAATATGATACTGAATAAGTTGGATGAATTAGAAGAAAAAAGAGAACAAACTCTACAACATATGGAGAATTATCAACGCAGATTAGCTCGCGAATACAACAAACGTGTTAAGAAGCGTGAATTTCAACCTGGCGATATAGTGCTGCGAGAAACACCAAGTTATCAACGAGAGAGTGGTGGAAAGTTGGCGAGAAAATGGGATGGACCATATATCATCAAAGAGATAATTGGAACTGGGGCATACAAATTAATGGATCCTGAAGGAAAAGATGTTGGCCAAAGACTTGATAGACCATGGAATAGACTATATCTGAAAAGGTATTATCAATGACAATTTTTGCGAGGTAAGAGGTACATGTATATTATCTGATGAAACAAATAATAAATTCTTCTTTCTTAATTGCAATTTTGGCGATTATAATCGCAAGAAAAGCGAATAAAAATTTCGCAGAGACATAAGAATGGGACGAACCTTTATGGCGTGCACCCTAGTTCGCTAATAAAATTTCGCAAGAGGAAAATGTAAGACCTAATAGCGCGTCATATGAGGGGGTATCTCTTGACATGATTCAGGGGTAAGGTTATACCGCTGCTGGATCCTGAGTCATGCAGATGTTGGGGTTAAAGAAAACCTATCCGGGAGAGAGATCTTGGATTTCCGACTATATATGGTTATACCCTGGTTGGACGACCGAGAATCTCTTCCAAGAAGTGCAAAGTATGACCAAGGCGCCGAGGTACATGGTTGAGCCAAGGGTGCCAAGGGCGTACGAAACTCCCTTGCCATTCTTGGTAAGTATTGGCTATGATGCACTTGGCCTGAAGAAAACCCCACTTAGGGTGCAGTCTTGTAACTATAAGCCATATAGGCATAAAGGACAAGAGGCTGCGAAAATAGGTGGTTGTTGGTAAATCTGGATGGGAGGAGCTAGTCTTGTATGGACGATGTGCCCTCCTTGAAGGGGCAACCATGGGGAAGATAAGGGCGGCACCCTCCATTAGGGAGCTGATAAGTGTCTTAAGACGGAAATGTCATGGGGCTTTATGATCGCAATAACATTTAGGCCTATCATATTGTCGCGTGACGTAAATGATACAGAGGCAACAAGCCTAAAGAGAAAAGTTAAGATGAGATCAATGGGTTTTTACATGAAAGTGTAAAGACGTCCTGCGATTTCATCGCAAGACGGCAATGTCACGAGGCTTTGATATCGCGAGAGAGCTTATACTTGTCATATTGTCGCAATACAATCAAAGAAGAAAGATAAGGCAAGATCAATGGGTCAATACATGCAAATGTAAAGACGTCCTGCGAGTTTTTCGTAAAAAGAAAAAAGTTTGGCAAAAGAAAACCTTTAACTAGGAAGGCGAAATAAGACCAAAAGAATTATCCTACCAATTAACTATTCTATTTTAAGATTGCAGGAAATATTCATTCATCGCAGAGTAATGTATAAGAAGGCAAATTCAAAACATTGAAGATTCCTTCAGAATTTTTCAGAACAGTATTTATCGCATCGCAGATACAAATAAAAGGAAAATTCAACATTTCAAGAAAGATAATAAAGGGTAGATAGGGGAATGGAGAAGTACATTTAATTATCTTCCTTGAAAATATTCCAAGTAAACTAAGTTGAAAGTTAAATTCTAAATGTCTCAAAAATTACATCGCTTGCAAGAAAGAAGAAGAAAAAGAAAGCAAAGATAAAGTTCAAGTTCCAGCGATGGCTTCGCCAAATTCATTTTTCTTGCTCGTCAGATTTATTATTTTCACCAGATTTATCAACTTTATCAACATCATTTTCATCATGAGTCTCTCCTTCTTTTCATTCTTTATCAGCGATTACTTCGCCACTTGCAATTACTTCTCTGGGAGGACTTCTTTCTTCTTCTTCACCATCTCCTTGGGAGATATTTTCTTCATCATTAGTAAACTCTAAATCTTCATCCATGGGAAGAGGAATTTCATCATCATCAACCTTTAGAGGAGGAACATATATAGGAGAAATAGACTTGGAGAGCAGAATCTCGTTCACAAGAACTTCAACACTGAGGTGGACCTTGCGAAGGAAACTTCTATCACGATTCCTAATCTCTATGTTTTTAAAGTACTCGAGATAATCAAGTATTCTTTCTGCTTTGTCGCGGGCATCAACATAATTGGAAAGAAGAGACTTGTTTTCTTTGCGAACTTTATCCAATTTAGCGGTCAGATCAGCAATGGTAGAATGAATATTTCTTTCGGATTCTGCGAGCAACAAAATCAGTTAGACAAAAATCTCACAAGGAATATAACACAAAATTTTATAAGAAGATCAACAAGAGAGGCAGTCAATTGACTACCTTCTTATTGCGAGGTTAGGTTTTGGATTAATGCTAATAAACAGTTCTCCCATTGATTCATGGCATCATCGAATTTATCGCCAACCATACCCTTCAGACGAGATTTCATGCTTTCTTCTTTGTTGCGAAGATATGGGTTTTCCTTTGCTAATAAAGAATAAGATTCCTTTAATTGAGAGTATTGGTCTTGAAGTTCGCTGGCTCTTAAACTAAGAGTTAATCTACCCTTGATAAGTTTGTCCTTCTCGGCAGCAGATGATTCAGTTAATTCCTTGAGCTCATTCTTAAGAGAGCAAAGAGATTGCTCTTGATTATTACATATGCTTTGAAGATTACTTAATTGCTGCGAGGAAATCGCCATCAAGCTGGAAAATCTATGTTTTTCTTGGGACAAAGTCTTATTCTCATCTGATAAAGATTTCATCGCCAAATTAGCCTTAAAAAACAAATATGAGAGGCGATCAACCTCGCCACTTAATAAATTCTACCTTTGCAATAATTGATTATTCTCATTAATAAGATTATTTATGTGATCAATTGAATAAGTGTAAAGATTGTCTAGTCTAGTATGTTGATCCATCCAAGAATCTCTTTCAACGCGAGCTTCTTCAGCAATAAATTCAAATTTGAGTCTTTTTATGAAACGAGTCCGATTTGAAACTAATATATGAATCAAGAATTTAAGAAGGAAGCCTGATTACAGAAAATATAAAAGTAAAACAGAAAAACCAAAGAGCAGAGGCAAGAAAAATGTACCTTTCAGCTCGTCATTTTTCCTGCGAAGATTCTCGCAGTCTAGAGAAGAGTTGCGAAGCATGTGATTCAAAGTATCACATTCAGCAGTTTTAACTTGAAGGATTTTCCTCAGAGCTTCAATCTCATTTTCCAAAGATGCTCGTGAAGCATTACCATCAGATCCAATATACTTGAGCAGAGTCTCGCAAGCTTCATGATGGAGAGGGTCAGTGGAAGATTTTCTAGCGTTGTCTAAAATGTTAGACAAGATTTTAAAAGCAACATAAACACCTGCAAAAGTTTCGTTTGGTGAAGGAAGGGGTGTAGAAGATGAAGTAGTAATGATAGCAAGTTGACGATCATTTGTGATGGTTGAGTTGTCAGGAGGAGTATGTGGAAAAATAACAGTTGAAGGCCGTAAAGGACTATAAGGAGACTCAGTCACAGCAGATTTAGAAGCTTGATTTGTCAAAGAAGTAGAAGTATGGGTAGCGATATTCTCGCAAACAAAAGTAGAAAGATTTGGTTGCGATGGAGTGGGAGTAATCTTCACGGATGTTAATGTGGCCATAACGAGATCTTCCCCAAGTGTCTTAAAGTGGCGAGATCTTTTGGGAGGCTTAACATGGTTCTCGTCATTCTGCGAACAATAACTCAGATAAGAAACAGAGGCAACAATATTGTTATTAGGAAATAGAATATGTTTCTTACTACCTTATCATTCGCAGAACTCCTCTTCTTCTTCTCTACTAGTCTTTTGCGAGTATTAGGGTTTTGGATCGTGGATTGTTTAGTTCCGCTGAAGAGAAGACATAACATGGAAGTTATAAAGAATCAAATAAGAAATATTGGAGAATGAAAGTAAAAATTGGCTTAAGAAAATGTCATAATTCAAGAAACATACCTTGGTGACTCCATTAGAACAGTAGCAGAAGAATATTAAGAAAACGAAAAGTTGCAGACAGAAGACAAAGTAGACGAGTAAAGAATATGAGGAAAGGGAAGAAGAAAATTAGTTTTGAAACTTAATTCTACCTTTTATAGGCAAAAGGGGGTGGGCCTATTGAGCAGAGACGTGTCAATAAATGAAGGAATTCACAACACGTGTAAGAAAGTCTAGATTGACGGAATCTTGTCGAGAAGAAAGTATAAAAGGGAAAGAAGTTGCGAGGGTAATAAAGAATATTGGTTCTCATGATCTTCTCTTCTTCGCAGAAAATACATGAGAAGAGGCAAGATGTAGGACCAGAATATCGCTACAACGTTATTCTTGCGATATTAACAACGTTTCTGCGAGCGTCACTGACAATTCTTTAACAACATTTCACGAGCATCACAGAACATCCAAAAGAAACTTACGATGGAAGAAATAAAAGAAGAATGTGTTGATCCTACGATGGTCATCATTCTTGCGATAGAGAATATTGTAGCGATCGCGATGAGATCGCAGAATAGATCCGAAATAGGAGGAAAACTTAGCTGTCATGCATTATGTAAATCCCTATATAAAGGGCTCGATAGATCCAGAAAAGGATGATGTATTTTTGAGAGTTGAAAGAGTCTTGAGGAGAGAGAAACTTCAAGAGAATATTTGTAATCTTGATTTCTTCCAATTCTGTAAACATTTCTGAGATTTGAATAGTAAAGTGTCGTTTAAATCTTTGAAGTTTAATTGATTTTCAATAGATTTCTATAGAATATTAACAAGGGTGTAGTGTGGGAATTCCTGCAACTACATTCTCCAAATTAGGGTTTGCAATCTAAGTTATCTTGGTAAAAAAGCATTCAATATTCACCGTTAGATGAAAACATGATTAGATTCAAGCTAATATCTTTAAACCATTAGATCGAACTTAGATTGTTATACACAATTGAAAAGTGATTTCATTTAGGTTTGATTAACCGTACCTAAACGTGTACACCTAGTTGGTTCAACAATAGTTAACCAACAGTTAGCCATATGAGCACTTTCATATCAACCTTATTCATCTTCACCATAATTAGTTCAAATGACTCAAATGAACTAGCTAAAGAGCTTTTCAATTGATTAGATCTCATAGAAGTAAACAAGACACAATCAAAGCAAAATCGGTTGTGATTCAATCAAATCGATTCATGAAAATTATAGCCACGGTTTGCAAAGATTGCATTCCTTAATATATAAATGTTTTAATTCATGAACAAACCGATTTTAAAAAGTAACCTACATAAGTATGCGAATGGGTACGCGTACTTAAGTAACTAGATTGAGTTTTTTTTCTTCACTTCTTACCTCCAACAGAAATTCACGGACGTGAACTTTCCGCCAGGGACGCGTACGGGTACGCATACTGTCTTGGATATCCAACAAGCGCCAGTATGCGTACGGGTACGCATACTTTGGGTTCCCGGTTTTGGACCTTTACACAAATGTGAAAAACACACTATGCTTATATATCCAAAGATGGTTACATGTTCTAAACTCTCATTTCAATCATTGAAACATTCTTAGAGGATGTTATATAGTTGTTATTCACAAAATATTTTTCATCAAAGTAATTTTCAAGATATTGAAATAACCAACATGACTTTCGTCACGAGTAAAGATGAACTTGGCCAAAGCGAAAGCTTACCAACACATATTTCGAGAAATAGATAAGTGAGATAAACTCAGCTCGAAATAGCAAATGTTTATAATCGAAGTCTATATAGCAATATGAATTTTGTCTCAAGATAGGAGATAAAAATAGATATACTTTTGAGTGATAGATAAGTTCAAGTCTCCACATACCTTATTTTCGATGAAGTTCCACCAGTTCATAGAGTAGTTCTTTGTCTTTTCATGATGAACGTTGTGGAGTTTAGAGCTCAACTACACTTACTATCCTAGTCCGAGACTTAGCTATAAGTAGACTAGAAATCAAGACTTACAGTTTTTGCAACTAAACTTGACAAACAAGCTTGAGATAGCAACACTTACGAGTTCGACCAAGCAGTGCTCTAACAGTAATAAGAGTTTTGTCACTAAAATTGACAAAGGGGGAGATTGTTAGAACACATCTCGGTTGAACTCACCAAGCGTTGGTATGTCAAGTTTGGTTGTTATATTTAAGTATGTCAAAACTCATCGAAAGTCGCTTGATTATATACTAGAGTCAACTTCATTTAAGTTAGACTAGAGAGTCTAGGAATGTTGAGGCATAAAATTATTACTCCTAAGACCTGAATAATGTGAAAAACTAGCGAACTACAATGACGACATCATCCTCCCACTTGAGGTTAGTAATATTGACTTGAATTGTTTCATTCCTAACGCATCTTTCAAGTCATGATATATTGAAAACATAACTGCGAAGCTATATATACTGTACATATTTTATAATGCTCTAGTAATGTGACATGGTCATATTTGTATGATCATAATATTAGGGAATTAGAGTACGAAGTATAACACTTATCTTTTGAACTTCGTAGATATGACATCGATATAATCTTGTATATAGTGTTGTGATTATGTGAATGGGTTATGGTGAAGATTTTATCCTAGGAAACAATGTTTTACATTCGCTTAAAGGAAGTAATTTCATGAACTTGTTTTATGAATTGAAAGGGAAATCATTAGGCTTATTGGTACGGCTATTCATTGCAAATCTTTGGATTACCGATATGTGTGAGATGGTAGAACCGATTGTAACTATGTTATGTATCTTTAAAATGCATGGGTCTAACAACCATATCCACTATTTTGCTAGGAAATCTGTATGGAAAACTCCAATAAAATTCCAAGAGAGTCAACTATACAGTCAAACTCAATCAAGGAAAAAGTATCCAAGAGTTATATCTCTATTTCCCAAATCAATCTGCAATCGAACATATAGGAATATGTGAGCCTAATTGATTATGAGAAATAACTTGGATGGTACCAAAGACCCATATCCAAGTGTCAATCAATTTCGATCAATAACCAAAGGTTGGATTCACTAATTGATTGAACTACGCACAACCTGTGATATTTCAATTATATAAACAAATATAATGCGAAAAAGAAATAACTCAGACACCATAAATTTTGTTAATGAGGAAACCGCAAATTCAGAAAAAACCTGGGACCTAGTCCAGATTAAACACCACACTGTATTAAACCGCTACAGACACTAGCCTACTCCAAGTTAACTTCGGACTGGAATGTAGTTGAGCCCTAACCAATCACACACTGATCAAGTTACAGTCATGTTCCTTATGCCTCTGAATCCCAGTAGGACTCTATGCACTTGATTCCCTTAGCTGATCTCACCCACAACTAAGAGTTTCTAAGACCCAAAGTTGAAAACTTATAAACCAATCTGTCTCATACAAAAAAGTCTATTAAGATAGATAAATCTGTCTCCCACAGAAATACCTAATGAAGTTTTGTTCCATCTTATGATAAATCAAGGTACATAGGAACCAATTTATAATCCGGTGTTATATTCTCGAAGAACAACCTAGAAATATCAATCACCTCACAATAACTTAACTATATGGTAGTAGAACAAGTTATTGTGGAATCACAAAGAATGAGACGAAGAGCTGTGTGATTACTTTTTATATCTTACATATCGGAGATAATTCTCGAGTTAATCTTAGAGAAGATAATACTCAATACGATAGAACAAGTAAGATCAGAATACGCAACTACAGAGAAAATAGTTGGATCTGGCTTCAGAATCCCAATGAAGTCATTAAGTCGTTAACCTACACGGTTTTGGAATAAACCCAAGGTTCAAGGAAAATCGACTCTAGTCGCAACTATATCACACAGGAGGTGTGGGGATTAGGTTTCCCAGTTGCTAGAGTTCTCCCTTATATAGTCTTCAAATCAGGGTTTGCTTAGTTAGCTTAGAAACAAAATATTCATTATTCACCGTTAGAAATCCTGATTTAAGATGCAAACTAAGTTTTGCTTGAAACCAAAGCAATATATCTCCACCGTTAAATGGACTTAGCTTGTCACACACAAATGAAATATTATTCATTTAGATATGGGCAACCGTATCTAAACGTGTACATTCGTTGGTTCAACAATAGGTAACCAAAGTTAGCCATATTAACACTTTTGTCTAATCCACATTCATCTTCCATATCTTCGATCCAGATTTAACGAGAACATCCGCTACTTGTTCTTCTTTATGTTCTTTGCTTTCTTCTCTCGGCAATAATGGCAGCAGCCGCTGCTTCCTTCTCTCTTTCTACACAAATGATTGAGATACTCGATTTTAGGGTTAGGTAATAATTGGGTAGGATTGTTGACACCCATTATAAGAACCACCCCACGGGTGCCCTGAGCCAACAATGGATTGTATTTAATACTTTCCCAAATCAGAGATGCCCCTTAACCTCGCTTGGACTCCAGATAATGTTTACCCATGAAATGACAATTTTGCCTTTCTTTCTCAATTTTGGATGATTTCTTCTTATTTTCTTCCGTATGACTCCAGAGTACCTAATAACTCGAAAACACGCGTAAAATACATAATTTACAAGAAAAATAGCAAAGAAAGCATAAAATCTATAGATAGTAAATACGGTGTATTCTACACCTATCAAATTCCCCCACATTTTGACTTTGCTAGTCCTCGAGCAAATCAAACTAAAACTTACAACTTCAAAACGTTCTAGCGTCCAAAGCATCCAAAGAGCTATGAGGGCATATAGTTTCTGCATGCTAGTAATAAGAAGTTAGAAATACTAAAGAACATATTCTCATTCTTAATTGTTGAGTGAGAAATAACCATACCATAATGAGAGAACGCGTGTTTGAGAAACGATCAATAAGCATTTCTCCTCGAATTCTGCCTCACCAAAGGGTTTTATGAAATTGCACTAAAAAAGACGGCTTTTTTATGCATCTCACATGTGCGCAGGTAGGAATGAAGAGAGAATTCCTGCAACACGTTGAATGGTGGGAAGGACGACTTCCGAAATATTTTAAAAACCCACATCTTTTAATATTTTGAAAAACCATTTTTTTCTAATGATCTCTAAGAAAGGAAATCAACCACTATTATCGAGGATGAGATTACTTACTTACCTTCACATCCAATTGCCAATTATGATAACACCACACTCACGGCATCCAATAGAAACGTATTCCGCTCCTCGTCTTCTTGGTCTTCTTCTTCGGCTTCAACTATTGGTGATAAACTCTTGAACTTCGTAAATCCTTGACAATTTTTAACCGTTTTCCTTAAAATCCATGTCGCTTAAAACTTCCTTATAAATTTTCCTTCCCCACGGCTTATTCAATAAAAACAAAAACAAACACAATAATATATATTTCTCTTGTCTCAATTTAATTCCCCCACACTTAGACTTTGCTAGTCCTCGAGAAAATCAAACTAAAACTTACAACTTCAAAGCGTTCTAGAGTCCCAAGCATCCAAAGAGACATGAGGACATAGAGTTTCTGCATCCTCCCCCTTTTAATGCGAGCAAGACAATAGAAACTTTCCCAAATCTAAGCGACATTGATCGTTGGATTATCCAAGTCTTAAATTCAGCCGCTAGATTTACCGTCCCCTAAAATTCCGCCGATTTTTTTTTCCGTGTGAACTATTCATTTCGGCCATTGGATTATCTTGATTCCAGCCACACGATTTTATTCTTCTACGGAGATTTCAAACAAACCCCTAATCTTCTAACAATATTACAGAAAAATACCCTACTAAAAATTTATCCCTCCCGCCCCGTCACTCTTCGATCTTCCCCTACCTTTCTCATCTGAACCCATCTAATCAAGTTAGTTGTATGTTAACTGATCAGTCACAAAAATACTTAAAACTTACTAGAACTGAAACAATTACAGATCCTTGATTCAACGGAGTTGTGGGTCGGGTTATTGCAGCCAACTCACTGATTTGACTAAGAATTTGTTGATAACTCGGTGATGACTGGGTTACGACTCAGTAATTCTTATTCTTCATCAATCCAAGAATCAACATCACAAACCCGTTCCTTCAAAGTTCAAATCAAAAATCAAACCCACCCATACCAAGATCTAATCAAAAAATTTGTATTTGTAGTTAAAAAAAAAAGCTTCCTCAGTGTTTGAATGTATAACACTTAATTAAATACTCTAACCTTCTTCTCTTATGCACAAGTGATCCTCTTTCTCAAACTTGGAAGTCATCTGATTGTCACTTCCTTACAGGAACAAAAAAATATCATGGAAGAACCAGAAACTTGAATTACTATGTAATCCTTATGATGCGCTGTTTAGTTTACAGGTGTGCCTCGTGTATATATTTTCACGACACGTAGAAGGGATTGGAGATGGCCCATCATAAAAAATGCTTGAAAATATGCTTCGGAAAAATAAAAAATCAGAGGTTAGCGTTTGGCGCAACCGAAAGAAAAAAAAAAAACGAAAAATTACGGCACTGGAAAAATGTTGTGTTTGGTCGGCGTCGCACTACTACAACAATTTATTACTAAAAATCTAATGGAAGTGGTGAACGATTATGAGACGATACACTCTCACCGTAAATAAATAATATAATAAAAATTTAACGGAGGAAGTCATCGACTCATCGTGTTATTGCATCCACTTGAGCCATGAATGTAGTGTTTGCCGACGTGCAACGCACGTGTATCCTGCTTGTGCTAGTAATAAGAAGTTAGAAATACTAAAGAACATATTCTCATTCTTAATTGTTGAGTGAGAAATAACCACACCATAATGAGAGAACGCGTGTTTGAGAAACGATCAATAAGCATTTCGCCTCGACTTCTGCCTCACCAAAGGATTATATGAAATTGCACTCAAAAAGACGGTTTTTTTATGGGTCTCACATGTGAGCAGGTAGGAATGAAGAGAGAATTCCTGCAACACGTTGAATGGTGGGAAGGACAACTTCCGAAATATTTTAAAAACCCACATCTTTTAATATTTTGAAAAACCATTTTTTCTAATGATCTCTAAGAAAGGAAATCAACCACTATTATCGAGGATGAGATTACTTACTTACCTTCACATCCGGTTGCAAATTATGATAACACCATTCTCATGGCATCCAATAAAAACGTCTTCTGCTCCTCGTCTTCTTGGTCTTCGGCTTCAACTATTGGTGATAAACTCTTGAACTTCGTAAATCCTTGACAATTTGTAACCGTTTTCCTTAAAATCCATGTCGCTTGAAACTTCCTTATAAATTTTCCTTCCCCACGGCTTATTCAACAAAAACAAAAACAAACACAATAATAGATATTTCTCTTGTCTCAATTTTTTTTTTTTTTTCAATTTCAGTTTTTCAATTTTTTTTTTATAGACAAGAGAAACAAAATACAAAACAAAGTGAAAAATAAAACAACCATGGCCGTGGAAAAGTACTTTACCGTTTGATTCTTCACAACTTGTATCGTCTTGAAATCATAAACTCAAATTTTTCTTTTTTCTTTTCTTTGCTCTTGTAAATAAGTCTTCAACATGTGTAAAATCTGCTCATTGTATGTTGCTTTACTTTAATATGAAATTTAACTCTTTCTTGTCCCATTGTTGCTTGTAAACCTTAAACGTCTTCAACTTTCCTTGTAGATTTTGATGTCGCTCCCTTGTTGTTGATGATTATGGTGTTTCTATGGACCCGTTGTTGTCGAGAGAGAGAATGGTGCCAACTGCAAATCGAATTACAAGAAGGTGGCTTTCATCTATAGACGTCACCCTCATGATTGACAAAAATTAGCACTTAAGAGATCAAAAATAGTGCTGAAAATTGGTGTGAAGTTGGGTAGCTCACCATTCTACCCGGAATTAACGTACGGTGACACACACTCAAAAGAAAGCTTTTTAGTCAAATGGAAGAATTTATGTTCGGTGCCTCACATGATATAAAAAACCGGTAGTCTCCACTAATGATTGATCAGCAACTCTATTAATGCATTCTTCTCTGCTCCTAATTTGCATCACCGGCATGATTAAATCCATTATTTAACACTCTAACAAGCAAGAAATCCGAACGTAGTTCCCTAACACTTACAAGTTCAGTTATGTTGGTCAGAATTCTATATGTAAACATACCTAGAAGTATGCAAGTGACTCTAAAATCTCTAAAAGTTGGAAGTTTTATGCAAATTTTCTTTTTAAATATATGCTTAGCCCCCCCCCCCCCCCCCCCCCACCCCACACACATACACTTAAACCTTACATTTTACTCAATGTAATTGAATCGTCCAAGTAAAGTCAAGGTGGGAAATCCTAATATATATGGAACAAGAAAAATAAATAACAAAATAAAAAGCAAAAGGTTAAGAAATACAAAACCTATGGGTTTCCTCCCATTTAGCGCTTGTTTTAAAGTCGACGGCCCGACTTAGCTCTTGCTTCACATTACTCCTCC
The DNA here is from genome assembly GCA_023529315.1 of Papaver bracteatum. NCBI lineage: Eukaryota > Viridiplantae > Streptophyta > Magnoliopsida > Ranunculales > Papaveraceae > Papaver > Papaver bracteatum. The sequence continues at coordinate 302,456 of JAJJWX010003727.1, read as the reverse complement.
ATAAGGAGTACATCTCGAAGTCCAATCACGTCCACATGTTCCGTTAGAAAGTTTTCATAATATGGCTTCAACCTATGGCCGTTGACTTTTAAGGGTTGTCCTGTTTTTTCACTAACAATTTCAACTGCACCATGATCATAAACATTAGTAACAATAAATGGTCCCACCCAACGGGACTTAAGCTTACCCGGAAATAAACGTAAACGAGTATTAAATAAAAGAACTTTTTGCCCCACAACAAAACTTTTCCGAGAAATCATCTTGTCATGAAAAAGCTTGGTCTTTTCTTTGTAAATCCGGGCACTCTCGTAAGCATCATTACGTATCTCCTCTAGATCATTTAATTGTAACTTTCTTTGCTTCCCCGCTTCATCATACTCCATGTTGCATTTTTTTATCGCCCAATAAGACTTATGTTCAAGTTCAATCGTAAGATGACAAGATTTTCCATAAACCAACCGATATGGAGACATACCAATTGGTGTCTTGTATGTCGTTCTATACGCCCAAAGTACATCATTGAGCTTAAAGCTCCAATCTTTCCTTCTGGTATTCACCGTTTTCTCAAGAATGTACTTGATCTCACGGTTTGAAATTTCCGCTTGTCCACTAGTTTGTGGATGGTAAGGCGTACCAATCTTGTGTGTTATGTTGTACTTCCTGAGGAGAGCGTGAAAAGACTTCTTGAAATGCGAGCCTCCATCGCTTATCACCACTCTTGGTGTACCGTGCCTAGTAAATATGTTTTCTCTTACAAAATCAAAAATAACTTGAGAATCATTAGTTTTGGTGGCTCTAGCTTCCACCCATTTCGAAACATAATCTACGACAAGAAGTATATAAAAGTTTCCATTCGAATTGACAAAAGACCCCATAAAATCGATACCCCACACATCAAAAATCTCTACGGCGAGAATTGGTGTGAGTGGCATTTGATTTCGAGCACCTAGATTGCCCGTTCTTTGACATCTATCACATGATTTACAAAAAACATATGAATCTTCAAACAAGGTGGGCCAATAAAATCCACTCTCAAGAACTTTGAGAGCGGTACGTTTAGAACCAAAATGGCCACCACAAGCAAGAGTGTGACAAAAAGAAAGAATAGATTGAAATTCGGAATTAGGTACGCACCTTCGCATTATTTGATCAACGCAATATTTCCATAAGTATGGTTCATCCCACACATATTTCTTCGCTATCTTCTTAAGTGTCATCTTTTGGAAGTTAGACATTGTACTAGGTACCTTCCTTGTCACCAAGTAATTCACTATATCCGCATACCAAGGTGTTGATTCTTCCAAGGAGAAAAGTTGTTCGTCCGGAAAGCGGTCTTGTAATGGAAGTTCTTCTTGAGACATAACAAGTCTACTAAGATGATCCGCAATGGTATTCTCCACACCTTTATTATCTCGAATTTCTATGTCGAACTCTTGTAGTAATTGGATCCACCGGATTAATCTTAGCTTAGCTTCTTTCTTCTTTATTAAGTATTTAAGTGCGGCATGATCGGAATACACAATGACCTTTGTATCCACCAAGTATGATCGAAACTTTTCCAATGCAAAAACTATAGCCAATAACTCCTTTTCTGTGGTATAATAGTTGATTTGTGCATCATTGAGGGTCCTAGATGCATAATAGATAACATGGGACAACTTGTCCACTCTTTGACCCAAAACGGCTCCAACCGCATAATCACTAGCATCACACATTAGTTCAAATGGAAGATTCCAATCCGGTGACTTTATAATCGGCGCACTTGTCAATAGTGCCTTCAATTTGTCAAAAGCATCCTTGCATTCCTTGTTGAAGTCGAAAGTATCTCCTTTTGTAATAACTTGCACATCGGCATGGAGATTTTGGAGAAATCCTTGATAAACCGCCTATAGAAACCTGCATGACCAAGAAATTAACGGATCTCCCTCACCGAAGTGGGATATTGTAAGTTTCTTATTAAATCTATCTTTGACTTGTCCACTTCGAGCCTTTTAGAGGACACAATGTGACCAAGTACTATGCCATGGTTTACCATAAAATGACATTTCTTCCAATTAAGGACAAGGTTTGTGTTCATGCATCGTTTAAGAACTAGTTCAAGGTTGTCTAAACAACTATCAAAAGAATTGCTATAAACACTAAAATCATCCATAAATACCTCAATAATGCGCTCCACGTAATCCGAGAATATACTTACCATGCATCTTTGGAAAGTAGTCGGTGTATTGCAAAGACCAAACGGCATCCGTCTATACGCAAATGTTCCAAACGGACAAGTGAAAGTGGTCTTCTCTTGGTCCTACGGTGCAATCACAATTTGGTTGTATCCCGAATAACCATCCAAGAAACAATAATACAAATGCCCCGCTAACCGCTCCAACATTTGATCAATGAAAGGTAAAGGAAAGTGATCCTTCCGAGTTTCGGAATTAAGCTTCCTATAGTCAATGCATACTCTCCAACCGGTTTGAACTCTTGTAGGAACAAGTTCATCATCTTGATTTCGAACAACCGTAACACCGGACTTCTTTGGAACCACTTGTACCGGACGAACCCACTTGCTATCAGAAATTGGGTAGATTACCCCCGCACTTAGCAATTTGAGTATCTATTTCTTCACAACCTCCATCATGGGAGGATTAAGCCTACGTTAAGCATCACGTACCTGCTTCACGTTCTCTTCCATTAGAATCCTATGCATGCACATGGATGGACTAATGCCTTTGATGTCCGCAATTGTCCACCCAATAGCCGTTTTGTGCTCTTTCAAGACTCTAAGCAAACGGTCTTCTTGTACCGGTGTGAGGTTCTTTGCAATAATCACCGGAAGCTCATATCCATCTCCCAAGAAAGCATATTGCAAATGGTCCGGAAGTGGCTTCAACTCTAGTTTAGGCGCCTTCTCAATAGATGGTACAAGTAATTCATCATTCATGGGTAAAGAAATATATGAAACATTACCCCTTTTAGCTTCTTGCAATGTCGTCAAAGCACCACACATCTCCACCAATTCCTTGGAAATTTCAACATCCAAGTTAGGTAAGCCGTGGACGTCCAATTCAATGCTCTTTTGCAACACCACATCAAGTTCGTCCTCTTGACTCAATTCCACCATTTGTTGCGCTAATGAACTAACCACATCAATGGAGTAAGCGGAATGCACATCACTTGGGTAGCGCATGGCTTCAAATATGTTGAAGTGTATTACTTCCTTATCGAATTCCATAGTAAGTGTACCCTTATCAACATCAATCTTCGTCTTTGCGGTCTTCATAAATGGCCTCCCAAGAAGTAGAGAAGTAGACGACCGATTCACATTATTTTCCATATCCACGACAAAGAAATCCACCGGTAAAATTAACTCATTCACTTGCACTTGAACGTATTCTACAAGTCCCTTTGGATATATGTTAGACTTGTTTTCTAATTAGATAATAACTCTTGTCTCTTTCAATGGTCCAAGATTCAAGGAGTCATATATATCGGCCGACATCACACTAATGGAAGCTCCCAAGTCAAGTAAAGCATGTTCAAACCTTTTCTTACCAATAGTAATTGGCACCGTGAAACTACCGGGATCCGTGCACTTTGTAGGCATCTTCTTCAATAGCATAGCCGACGCACTCTCTCCAACTTTAGTAATTTCATTATCAAGCAACCTATCCTTCTTTGTGCATAATTCCTTCATGAACTTAGCATACCTTGGAATTGTCTTGATGGCCTCGATGAATGGGATGTTGATTTCTATCTTCTTGAAGATATCCATGAGTGCCTTGTCTTGAGCTTCCTTCTTGGATAACGACTAGGAAAAGGAAGTGGAGTAGTAAAAGTAGGAACCGGTTCCTTGGATTGGGCGGTTGGTGTTGAATTCTTCGTTGGTTCGTCTTCCTCCTTGTCTTTAACTACCTCTTAACTAGCTTCTTCATGATAACTTGGACTCTCTACTTATCTTCCACTTCTTAAAGTAACCGCATTAACACTCTCTCTTGGGTTCACAAATGGTTGTGAAGGAAGCTTTGTGGATGCTTGAGCTTTCATTAAGTTCATATCGGTCGCCAATTGTCCCATTTGAGTTTGTAAATCCTTGATTGCCGAACCGGTCCTTTGTTCCAAAGCTTTGATTGCCGAATCGGTCTTTTGTTGGTTTTGTTGTAACATAGAAGTGAGACCTTGCATGCTTTGCATTATCACGTTCAACTTGTCATCATTCGAAGAATCTTGCTCCTTGACTTGTTGTGGTTGAAATTGTTGTTGTTGAGGTTAGAAGCGTGATTTTTGGAATCCACCTTGTTGCACATATGGATTAGGAGCCGCCGCTTGCTTGTTTGCATAGCTAAAGTTGGGATGATCCTTCCAACCGGGATTGTAGAATAATTACCGCGGCCAATCATTGCACTACGCTCTCTATGTTGTTTAACCGTTGATCGGATTGTGAAGATGAGTCACTAACTGCATGCACCAACTTAACCATTGGTTCACCTCTTGCATATAATTGTTGCGAGTTTGCCACCATACTTTCAATCAACTCTCTAGCTACGGCCACCGTCTTGTTCACTAGTGCACCACCACCTGCGGCGTCAAGAAGATATCTATCACTTGTTTGGAGACCTTCATAGAAGTATTGAATTATCATGGCGTCACTAAATTGATGGTGCGGACAACTTGCCACCAATCTCTTGTACCGATCCCAACATTCATATAATGACTCTCCCACATGTTGCTTCATCCCACAAATCTCCTTGCGAATTTGAGTAGCTTTTGATGCGGGAAAATATCTCTCGAGGAAAAGTTTCTTCATCTCATTCCATGTTGTGATACTTCTGGAAGGTAAATAGTACAACCATTCCTTAGCATTGCCCGCCAAAGAGAACGGAAAAGATTTCAACATCGCTCCATCCGCATTAATATCCTGTGGAAGCATGGCCATGACTATGGTATTGAAGTTCATAAGATGTTTGTTTGGGTCTTCATTCACCATGCCATGAAACTTTGGTAATTCTCTAATCAACCCCGGATTGATCTCGAAGGTTGAGTTAGTTTGTATACACCATTGTTGTGTATCGAGTTTGTGAGAAGCTAGGTCCTTGAGTGTGCGATCACCCATTGCTTCTTTATCTATGTCCTAATCTGCAAACTCACTTGATGTAGAACGAGGAATCGGAGTGTTAACCGCTCGAATGAAATCCTTTGGTTGAGTGCCGGATCGAAGACGTATTGGAATCGGTCTGCCCTTTTTAAGCATTCACCAAAGATATAACACCTAAAACAAGATTCATAAAACTAAGTTAGATACGGTGTAGAATCTAACAAAGCAAGAATAAAGCAAAAAGAAAAATAAAAACAACTAAAATCGTCTGCTGCTCCCCGGCAACGACGCCAAAATTTGATGCGTGTCGTAACCACAACAAATTAATTAATATTTTACTACCTAATTAACAAGTAATATAGTGTAGTCAAGTTCGTTCCCACGAGGAGCAAGAGATTTTTTAGTTGTAAAATTGTCACAAGGGGGGTTTGGTTTTAGATTTTAAAAGCAAAAGAAAGTAAATAAAGCAATCAAAAGTTTAAGTTGAAATAAGAGAAATTAGATCAAGGAATCCTTCTTCGTTGTAAAACAATGATTCAAGTTATGTTATTTTCCACTTTTTATTTGTCACAGATTATCACCAACCGTAGGATAGAAGGTTCGCTTAGCTAACCCCAAAATTCCTTATTTCACCGAGTAACATGTTCGCTTAGCTATCCGATTCTATTCAAAAGAACCACCTTGAGGTTCGCTTACAAGATGTAATTGCCCGAACGCATTAAGATTTATGAATTTAGGTTTAGTACTAGTAGTTAGACTCGGTTCGCTTGGTCCACTTTCTAGCGTTGTTTTCACACACAATTTCTCCACGGAATCCCTCCATAAGGTATCGTGTTTTCTACTTGTGTAAAGAGTCAAGAAACCATTACGTATTCCCTAACTTTCACTAGATTTAGATCAAATTAACAAATCAAATTAGCGGGCACTCTAAACAACCTATCAATTAATCATAAACATTCATATTAGTAAAAACAAACGATAATCATATGAAAAACTTCAAGATAGATATGAAACAAAAACTCATATCATATGTTAAGAACTAGGAATTCATCCTCAATCAATAAGAAAATTAGCTACTCATGCTTTTGAAATTCACACAATAATAATTAAAAGGAGAAGTTTTGAAGTTCACACAAATAATTAAAAGAAGAATTTTGAAAAACAATGCAAACACAGGTGTTGTGTGTGTAAAAGGTGTGCAAAAGATGTAGAAGTGTGTAGAGATGACTTCTCTATTTATAGGCTTTAATGTTATCCAAATCTTCCAAGGAATAGAATCCCTTTCCCTTTGTAGCTCAACTTCCAAATCCAAGTCTTTCTCAAATCTTCCATCTCTTTTTTTCCAAGTCCAAGCCCAATTCTTCATCCAATTTCAAGTCTAAGTCTTCACACCCATGAGAAGAATCCACATAGAAATTTGTATTTTTTTTGGTCGCCGGAAAACTGGGTTTTTGACCGGAAATAGGCCGGAAGCCGTCACCGCCGATCAACTGAGTTCTGTCGTTGCCAAAAGAATATTCCGTTAAGATTAACGGTCAAAATGGTCAAACCGTCAGTTAGTGAAGTCAAAGGAAGTAGTCAGCCATCTTGAGTCAGCTTCTCAGACAGTCTTACTGAGCTTACTAATTTGAATTGCTACTTGGATCGGTCTTTGAGTTGACCCACCAGAACTGAACTTCGGCCGAGTTCTGTCTGTATTTTGGTTATCCCTGGCCAATTTCAGGCTTTTCTATTCTTCAATTCCTAGGCATACATCTACTCATTTCAAAAACATTTTAGTACTGCTTCAATCTTGCGATTCATACACAAACTGGACTCCTCAGCTTCAATGCAGCACCAACAAACCTTTAGCTCAATCCCATATTCTGATTTTAAGTTACACAGCTGCAACATCTCAGTACTGTAAAATCAGATCGAACCCATCTCCTGTTGCTTCAAACCATCAACACCATTTCCTCCCAATCAACATGAGTGACAGTCTCACCAAACCCATCTCCGATTTCTTTTTCTTCAGACAGAGCAACACAGTAATTTTGAGGCAAAACCCAACTCTTAGCAGCATCCATTCTTCCATCTCTCGATTAATAGCAACCAATTACTGTACATCTCAGATCCCCCTTTTCATCTTCATAACTGCTTCTCAATTTCTACCAGCGGCCACCAACAACACCAGAAAGTCTTGTTCTTCTACAAAAATTCGAACCCTAATTAATCTCCAACAAGAACATCTTCTCGATCTCAATTTCGAAATCCAACTGCAAATCATCACAGTTCCAACCTCAAGCTTGCCATATCTTCGATCCAGATTCAACGACAATAGCCGCTACTTGTTCTTCTTTCTGTTATTTGCTTTTTTTTCTCGGCAATAATGGCAGCAGCCGCTGCTTCCTTTTCTCTCTTTCTACACAAATGATTGAGATACTCGATTTTAGGGTTAGGTAATAATTGGGTAGGATTGTTGACGCCCATTATAAGAACCACCCCACGAATGCCCTGAGCCAACAGTGGCTTGTCTTTAATACTTTCCCAAATCAGAGATGCCCCTTAACCTCGCTTGGGCTCCAGATAATGTTTACCCATGAAATGACAATTTTGCCTTTCTTTCTCAATTTTGGTTGATTTCTTCTTCTTTTCTTCCATATGACTCCAGAGTACCTAATAACTCAAAAACACGCGTAAAATACATAATTTACAAGAAAAATATCAAAGAAAGCATAAACTCTATAGATAGTAAATACGGTATATTCTACACCTATCATCATATAACACATCTAGATCAACTTATGATGATAAAAGATAATCAAAGGATCTAATTGTGTTCTTCATAGAGTTGTTTAATTTTTTATTATCTTATAATAAAATACATGATCAAATCGAAGCAAATCTGATTGATTCGAAGGAATCAATTCACGAACATTTAAAACCATGGTTTGCAAAGATTGCATTCCTTATTATATAAATGTATTTTGTTCATGAGTATGAAAACATACTTTGCCGATATTAGAACTTGAACCACTCAAGTATGCGAATGGGTATGCATATATAAGTTCCGGAAAGTTGGTCTTGACCAACAGTCTGCGAACAAGTATGCATACTGTAGCTCCGGACCCAACTTCAGGTAAATCAGTTTGAGAACGGGTACACATACTTGGTTCCCAAACTTCCACAGTTGAAATTGTATGCGAACGGGTACGCATACCTGGTTTTCGTACCTGAACCTTATCAACACAGTTTGTACCTAAGTACGCATACTGTGATGGTTTTACAGATAAAGGTTTTAGCTCTAAACTCCCATTCAATGATTGAAACATTCTTAGAAGGAGATAATGGATGTCTCACACATACCATTAGATAATAATCAATTCTCAATTGATTGAATGATCAATACGAAACTTTCCAAGTCAACATCAAATAATTGTCTCACACAAATCATGTAAGATGTTTCAAGGCAATTTTCACATGATTATCCTTTGACATAAAGTCAAGAATGATGATGAATGTAGCTAAGATAGAAAACTACCAACACATTTTGAGAAATAGATAAGTGAGTTATACTCAGCTCGAAATATCAAATGTGTATAATATGAAAGACTATATCATATACGACTTGTCTCAATATGAGATATGTAAGAATTGAATAGACTTTCTGAGTGATAGAAAAGTTTTAGTCTTCACATACCTTTTGTTGATGAAGTTCCTCTGAGTTCTTCAGTAGATCTTCGTCTTCAGTTGTAAGTGTCGTGAAGTCTAAAGCTCAACTACACAATATATCCAAGTCTGAAACACCTATTGGTAGACTAGAAATCAATACTATAGTTTTGATCAACTAAATTTGACAAACAAGCTTGAGATAACAACGCTTGCGAGTTCGAACGAGCAATGCTCTAACATATCTTAGTATAACTAATCACAATGCCTGACTTATGATTTGGCATGACTAGTTTTTATTAATTGTTGTAACTGATCCTAAGTAATCACCATGTGAAAAGGCGAGGTGTCACACCCCGTCCTAAAAAGGAGAAAGTTAAACAAATTCTCGTTCTAGGTCTGCTTAAGATTTTTTTTCTTTTTTCTTTTTAATCTTTTTAAAATAAACATAACTCTTTAATGCTTTTCCATTTCTTATCTCGACAGTATCAGTACCTACCAAAAACGGTTAAACAAAGGCCACTATATGAAAATCTCCAAGAACTGCTATGATAAGCAAGGTTTGATTTTTATACAACAACACTTCATATGTCCAGTATACAAGCACTACTTATTTTCTACCAACTCCCTTATCTATAAGTTCGTTGGTACAGTGTATCGACCAGTACAAAGGTAAAGTCTAGTGGCATTTAAATAAGAAACCAGTGGCGGAACCAGAAAATGAATGTAGGGGTGTCTTGAAAACAAGTTGGCTTGACTAGGGCTGGCTTAAGCCTATTGTTTATGCTTGATTTTTTGTAACCAAAAGCAATTGCACTACAAAACGAAAGCTTTTTTTGGACTTAGGGCTGGCTTAAGTCAGCCCTAGTCACAACATAGATCCGCCCCTGTAAGAAACCACACCCTAGAAGAAAAAACACGAGAAATGCGTAAAAAATCAATGCTTCGATACACCAACGAACCAACTTGAAAACAACTCACTCGAGCCAGACGTATTACTCTCCTTCCCCGGTTTCGAGCCAGACGTAATACTCGCGTTGTTATCTCAACTGTAGCAGTTTATCCTGACACTAAAAAAAAACATCAAAATGAGTACAACCCAGTGGAAATTTACATAACAAAGCTACTTGTGGCAGATAATAGCTAAAATAAAGTAATGGCATAGTAGATATCGCAACACATCAACAAAGAAGATCCATTCTCATGAAGTTCCCATCCAAGCCATGAGTCTAGAATTAAAATAACACATTAACAAACAAGTGTGGTATGCGCTCGATCAAGTTTCCCTAAAATAAGATAATATATATAATATCAAAACGGAGTAACGCCGTCCTACTAAGATAATATTTAAACAGTGTAGCGCTGCACTACTATCTTAAAACAATAAATTGAATAATATCAAAACGGAGTAACGCCACCCTACTAAATAATATTTAAACAACGTAGTGCTGCCATACTAAACTTAGCGAGAAGCTATGGGGAATCACAGACACTCCTCACAGGGAAGTTAATCAACGCATACGACACCATACATACCCATCAAACATGCAATTTACACAAGATTCATTTCTATCAGTTCATAATCAAATCAGACTAGTAATTCAGATTAAAGACTACAAACCATTCTGCCTAAATTCCTACCTCGTTTTCGTAGTGCAATCTTACTCCCTTTAATCTTCTTCTTGAATTACCACACCCCTTAATTTCATACCGAAGCTAAAATAAAAAGAACTATAAGTTAAAAAATCAATTGATTCCAAACAAACATTTTTACTTTACTATATCTTTCTGTCTCTATGTCGTTTCAAAAATGCGCACCATCCTAACGTCCTTACTCAAATTATACAACTTTTCTAATTCAAACTAAGACTAATTCATAGCTAAACATATCCTACTTTATAACAAAAGTGACCAGTATCAATCACTCTCGTCTCTAGTTCCACTGATTTAATTCAATCAATTTCATGAACAAAACTATAAACTTATAGATCTGTAGCACCTGGAATTCACGCCTATAAAAGATTCAAATGATTTTCAGACTCACCTTAGGGTAGATTGAATACCTCCCCCCTTTAACTTCCTTCCACCGTTGTCAATTAGGTTCAGCAATATAAATTCTTACTTCTAAGTTCCCTGTTCCTCTCAGAAAAACTGACAGAAATTCTAATTTCGGATTTAATTCCTCTGGTCTAGGTCTACCAAACCAAAATTATAATCCCCTTCACATCTGTTCGTTTCCCCTCTTTTCTTTCCCATTTCTTTCTATTTCCACCCCTAGTGCTTCTACAGATGTCTTCTTTAAGGAGAAGAAAGAAAAAGAGATACTACACGTATCAAACCTATTAGATTAGTCATGATACAAAATAGTTATTTTTATTTGACAATGTTGACTAATGGAATACCTATCCATCGGTGCAACATAATTTAACTAATAGGAGACATTTGGTGACTCATTATAACTAAGTTAGTGAGCTACACATCAATCACAAACAATACTACCAGCATATCTATTTATGAATTTTCAACTCTATATATAATTATCTTTTTTATTTTTTTATTTTTTTGGTAGTCCTTACAGTCTACCAACCTAAATAAGAATTTTTGTCCACGAAAATAAAATAAAATACGGCGATATCTCAAAGGAAGAGTTCAGGGTACTGAGCGTGCATGATTGACTCTTTCTCCCATGTGGATTCCTCGGTATTGTGGTGAATCCAACGTACTTTCACCAAAGGTATCGTTTTGTTCCTTAAAATCTTTTCCTTATAATCCAAAATCTCCACCGGCCCTTCTTGATATGAAATATCATCTTTTAATTCCAAGGATTTCCAGTTTATCACATGGGAGGAATCATATTCGTAACCACATAACATGGACACATGGAACACATCATGTACTTGACCCATGCTTGTAGGTAAGGCTAGCCTATAAGCTACCTCACCCACCTTGCCAACTATCTGAAAGGGTCCTATAAACCTTGGTGCTAGTTTTCCCTTCATTCCGAACCTAGCAATACCCTTCTTCGGTGACACTCGTAGTAGTACCTCCTGCCCAATTTCGAACCGTAGCGGACGTCGACCATGATCAACATAAATTTTCTGTCGACTCTGAGCTATACGCAGGCGTTCCTTAATAATCTTAATATTCTCCGTCGTATCAGCAACGATTGTCGGTCCAGTTAACAAATTCTTTCCAACCTCTGCCCAACAAATAGGGGATCTACATGGTCTTCCATATAATGCTTCGAATGGTGCCATACCAATACTTGCTTGGTAACTGTTTTTGTAAGTGAATTAAGCCAGTAGAAAATGAGTCGCCCAACTACCTTGAAAGTCTAGCACACATGCCCTAAGCATATCCTCTGGTATTCGAATGACCCGTTCGGATTGCCCATCTGATTGTGGATGAAAATCCGAGCTGAGAGAAATGTTGGTTCCAAAAGCGTTCTGCAAACTCTTCCAAAATTGAGATGTAAATTGAGTACCCCTATCTGATACTATGGACGAAGGAGCACCATGTAACCGCACAATACCCGAGACATATAACTGTGCTAGTTTATCAACTGAATAACTAGTTTTAACAGGTAAAAAATGAGCTGACTTGGTTAGTCTGTCTACCACAACCCCTATGGAATCCATGCCATCACTAGTTCTAGGTAATCCACTTACAAAATCCATCGTTATATGCTCTCATTTTCATCCTGGTATTGGTAAAGGTTGAAGAAGTCCTGCTGGCTGTTGATGTTCCGCTTTTACCTGTTGACATGTTAAACACTTCTTCACAAACTCTGCTATATGTTTTTTCATCCCGGGCCACCAAAAATTCCGTTTGAGATCTCTGTACATCTTGGTACTGCCTGGATGGATGGTATAATGCGACCGATGAGCTTCATTCAGAATTTCTTTTCTCAGTTCCTTATCTATATCCCTTGGTACCTATAACCGATTCCTGAAACGAAGACTATAATCTGAATGTAATTTCCATTCTTCGTTCCCCTTGTCGTTAGCCATGTTTATATACTTATTAAAATCTTGGCTTTCAACTTGAGCATTTGCTATTCTCTCAATCAAAGAAGATTGTAAATTTATGTGTACCAAATATCCTTTCCAGTTCACATCATCTATCGAATTCTCTAAAGTATAACCTGCCACCATATCCAACAACTGCCATTCTTTAACCATCAAAAGAGCTAAAACTCCCTCTTTCTTTCGACTCGGCGCATCAGCAACTACATTTGCTTTTCCCGGATGATAAAATAATGTAAACTCATAATCATTTAAGTACTTTATCCATCGTCTTTGTCTCATATTCAACTCTTTTTGAGAGAACAAATATTTTAAGCTCTTGTGATTGGAATAGATTACAAACTTCTCTCCATACAGGTAATGCCTTCAAATCTTCAAAGAAAAAACAATTGCAGCTAGTTCCAGTTCATGTGTTGGATAATTTTTCTCATGAATTTTCAGTTTCCTAGAAGCATAAACAATGACCTTCCCATTCTGCATTAACACACAACCAAGTCCAACGATAGATGCGTCTGTATATATAACATAAGTTTCCCCTGGAGTCGGTATTGTTAACACGGGCGATATGGTTAATCGAGTTCTCAATTCTTGAAAAGAAGATTCACATTCATTAGTCCATTCAAACTTAACCCCCTTCTGTGTTAGACGAGTCATTGGTGAAGCAATACTAGAAAACCCCTCCAAGAATCGAAGATAATAGCCTGCGAGCCCTAGAAAACTTCGAATTTCTGTAACTGTCGTTGGTCGTTTCCACTTTGAAACACTATCCACCTTTGATGGATCTACTAAAATTCCTTCACTTGAAACAACATGTCTAAGAAATTTCACTTCGCTCAACCAGAATTCACACTTACTGAACTTTGCATAAAGGTGATGTTCACGCAAAGTTTCTAGAATATTTTCTAAGTGTTCTTCATGTTCTTCTCGCGTCTTGGAGTATATCAAAATATCATCGATAAAACGATTACACACTGACCCAAATACTTCCAGAGTACTCTATGCATCAAATCCTTAAAATCAGCTGGCGCATTTGATAAACCAAACTGCATAACAAGATATTCATAATGTCCTAGCCCAGTTCTAAATGATGTTTTTGGAATATCTTCTTCTTTGATTCGTAACTGATGATAGGCAGTCCTAAGATCTATCTTCGAGAAATGCGTGCATCCCTTCAGTTGATCAAGCAAATCATCTATTCTTGGCAGTGGATATTTGTTCTTAATAGTAAACTTATTCAACTTCCTTTAATCGACACATAACTTAAAGGAACCATCTTTATTTTTGATGAATAAAACCGGAGAACCCCATGGTGAAAAGCTAGGTCTAATAAATCCCAAGCTTGTTAGTTCTTCTATCTGTGATTTCAACTCTTTCATTTCCAACAGAGCCATACGGTAAGGAAAATTCGAAATAGGAGAAGTACCTGGCAGTAACTCAATAGCAAAATCTATATCCATCTTTGGCGGTAGCCCTGGTAAAGCTTCTGGAAACACATCCTTAAAGTCTTGCATAACTGGTATTGCATCAACCGATACTGAACATTCTACAATGCCAGCTGACAATCCTATCCTATTTAAACCACCAGTCTTTTTCAGCTTTTGAAAATGACTTTGTGGCTTTATGGAACCAGCAAAAACAAAGGGCAGAATACCTAGAATATGGAAGTTAATAGTTTTTGCATAACAGTCCACACTAGCATGATATTTATCTAACCAATACATACCCAATATGACATCAAAGCTCTGCATATCTAACACTACCAAGTCCGAAATTAATTCTTGATTTTCAATCATCATCACACAAGACTTGCAAATTTGAAATGGAAATGTGTTATTCCCTAAGGGTGAAGATAATGACAATGTCTTACCAACATGTGTCACATTTAACTCTAGCTTGCGTACAATGTCAGTACTAACGAATGAGTGTGTAGAACCAGAGTCGAACAGAACAAGGACTAAATGGAAGAACAGAAGAATGTTACCTTCCATTACTTGATCGGTTGCTAAACCATCCCCTTACATCACGGCGTATAATACGTACCCTTCTTGTATTGTTTTCTACATAGATGTACCTTCATGAACCACGGAATATACCATGCCTTGCGTGGGAGAGTTTACTTTAGGTAACTTGGGGCAATCCCTCACAAAATTTCCAGGTTCTTTATAATAATTAAAGAGGCTTTGGTTGAAATTTATGCGCCCCGGTGGCCGCGTTGGTTGTAGATGAACAAACCTTCCTGACAGTCGTAAAGACTGTCCTTGGAATCTGAGGGCATCGGGTCTGACATTGCTGGATGTTGATGGTACATACGATGATGGAATTGGTCGGGACGCTGACCCCAATTCCCAAGGTTGTCTAGCTGTCCTAACAAAGGTATGACTTGATAAGGATGTCATTTGTCGTTTTGCCGGATCTTGCCTTGCCTGGAATTGTGGTGGCATCTGCCTGAACCTTCTTGCTTGCTCTGAAGTTCGGTTTTCCTACTCCCTTTTAATGCTGAAACTTCTACTTAAAGCCTCCTGGAATGTCTTGATTTGAAAGGCTGCAAGTTGTTCACTGGTACGGGGCTTTAAAGCTCGTATGAAGTGTCTAGCATTTACTTCATCCTTGATTGTTATCTCTGGAGCATAACGAGATAATCTCCTATACTTATTTGCAAATTCAGCCAAAGACATATCCCCATGTTCGATATACATAAATTCTGAACGTTTCTGATCCCTTGACGCATCAGTGACATACTCCTCCAGAAACAAATCCTTGAATCTTTTCCAAGTAATTGGTTCAGATTCAGCGAGCTCTGCTGACTCCCACCAATATCGTGCTATGCCTTTCAGGTTAAAAGTTGCTATGTTTACCCAATCATACATGGTGCCCCCTACTCGTTTTAGTATGCGCTCTGCATCTCGTATCCAATTCTCGGCAATATCTGGATCCGGTGGTGTTCCAGAAAATTCATGTGGTGCAAGTTTAAGAAACCTGGTCAGCAAGTCATTGTTTTGGTCGTGACTACACCCCTGTACATTATTTCCCTGGGATACTTGTTGTGGATTATGAAACATTACTGGCGGTACTAAAGAGGTCTCTGATCTGGGCAACCCTTGTCTAGCAAAAATAACTCTAACTTCAGCATTCATCTCCCCCATTATTTTGGAAATCTCTTCCATTCGTTTCATATCAGACTCCCGAACAGAAACATCTTTATTACCCGCATCCAAACTTGAATTACCAGGCAGCTCCATTTGCTCTATGTCTAAACAAAAATGTATATATATTCAAAGTTAGTCAACTTATATCTCACACCATCAATAAGACACTCAGTATATATACATAGATATATAATGTCTATCATTTACACATATAGATATACTTAATATAACTTTCATTCACAACCCAAGTAAGATCTAATATTACGCTCTGATACCACTTTGTCACACCCCGTCCTAAAAAGGAGAAAGTTAAACAAATTCTCGTTCTAGGTCTTCTTAAGATTTTTTTTTATTTTTTTTTAATCTTTTTAAAATAAACATAACTCTTTAATGCTTTTCCATTTCTTATCTCGACAGTATCAGTACCTACCAAAAACGGTTAAACAAAGGACACTATATGAAAATCTCCAAGAACTTCTAGGATAAGCAAGGTTTGATTTTTATACAACAACACTTCATAAGTCCAGTATACAAGCACTACTTCTTTTCTACCAACTCCCTTATCTATAAGTTCGTTGGTACAGTGTATCGACCAGTACAAAAGTAAAGTCTAGTGGCATCTAAAGAAGAAACCACACCCTAGAAGAAAAAACACAAGAAACGCATAAAAGACCAATGCTTCGATACACTAACGAACCAACTTGAAAACAACTCACTCGAGCCAGACGTAATACTCGCCTTCCCCGGTTTCGGTCTCAACTGTAGCAGTTTCTCCTGACACTAAAAAAAACATCAACATGAGTACAACCCAGTGGAAATTTACATAACAAAGCTACTTGTGGCAGATGATAGCTAAAATAAAGTAATGGCATAGTAGATATCGCAACACATCAACAAAGAAGATCCATTCTCATGAAGTTCCCATCCAAGCCATGAGTCTAGAATTAAAATAACACATTAACAAACAAGTGTGGTGTAGGACCAGAATATCGCTACAACATTATTTCTGTGATATTAACAACACTTTTGCGAGCATCACAGAAGATCCTTTAACGACATTTCGCGAGCGTCACAGAAGAATCCAAAAGAAGCTGACGATAGAAGAAATACAAAGAGAGTATGTTTATCCCGCGATGGTTATCGATTTTGCGAGAGAGAATATTATAGCAATCGCGATAAGATCGCAAAGTATTTTCGAAAAAGAAGGAAAACTTAGCTGGCATCCACTATGTAAAACCCTCTATATTTGGTTTGTTAGGTTCAGAAAATGATGATGTCTTTTGGAGAGTTGATAAGATTTTGAGGAGAGAGAAACTCT
Organism: Papaver bracteatum; assembly: GCA_023529315.1. NCBI lineage: Eukaryota > Viridiplantae > Streptophyta > Magnoliopsida > Ranunculales > Papaveraceae > Papaver > Papaver bracteatum. The sequence goes on along the minus strand of JAJJWX010003727.1, from coordinate 285,233 downwards.
AGAAAGAAATTTGTACTTCTGAGTTCTTACGTCTTTTGTAAAGAATTCTAAAAGTTAAAATAATAAAAAAGTGTCGTAATTCATTCTCAAACATAATTCAATTTCTGTAGATTCTTATCAGGGGTGTAGTGTAGGAATTCCTGCAACTACATTTTGGCGCCCAAAAATAGGGAGAATCAAGCTAAGAAATCTCTAATCACAACTTGAAAATTTGAAGAAATTGTTAGAGTTGAAGAAATGGCTAGAAGGAGAAGAAATACATCAGAACCACCGACAACTGTGAGGAGAAGTAAAAGACTTGCAGGTGAGGGAACAGGTGAATTAGAAGAATCTTTAAGAATAAGGTCAGGAAGAAATAGAATGAGAAATGAAGCAGAAAGTTCAATTCAATAGCCGAATCAACAAACACAAACACGAGAATAGGAATGTGGATTATGATAGAGTGAGTGTGCATACTTGGAGGTCGGATTCGATAGAAGAAGCAGAAAATCGACAATTAAGAAATGAAGAAGAAGGAGAGAGAAATCAAGAAATGGTTGGAGGATTAATTCATTAAGGATGTGAAATAGTAGATGATTTGAGACAAAGAATACATGAAGAAAGAAGATTAGAGGCAGAAGAGCGTGCGAATTTAACAAGACAAAATCATGAGCTAAGAATGGAGAATTTGAGGTTACAAAGAAGGAGATCAAGAAGTACTGTTAGATAAAATTCAAGATCACTCAGAGAAGAATCAAGGCAAAATTCCCCAATGACAAATGTTAGAGAAGAAGTGCAAAATTTAAATGGAGAACAACGTCATAGAGAAGAAAAAATAATTGGAGATCGCTATAATCCGCATGACGAAGCATTGGATAATAGACGCAACAATAGAAATCAAGGAGGAAGAAACAACCAAAATGAAGAAGAAAATCCAGAAGAATGTAGGAGGATATTACATGGGCGAGAGAATCAAAGGAATCAAAGAATAATTCAAGAAGAAATTGAGAGACATTACGCTGAACAAGCACGCCTGGCTTGCGAGAGAGAAAGATTAAGGGCAGAAATAGAAGACCAAGAATTCCGAGAGGCAGTACAACAAAATAACCATGAAAATTGAGAAAGGAGATGTACACAAAATCGCTACAATGATAATATTCAGGAGGAGTATGATAGAATACAGGGGAGATTAGCAAGGCAGCGAAGAGAAATGGGGAGGAATGAAGAAATCCACAGAGAAGAAAGTAGACAGATGCGATTTCAAGAGGAGGGTGAAAGAGAAAATCGCAGAGAAAGACGGGATGACAATGAAGAAGAAGACACACAAAATCTCGCAAGACAAGAAAGGCAAGAACACAGAAGAAGGGAAGCTGCATTAAAAAGGCCAATGGAACAAAACTCAACTGAGAATGAGCAAATATTGAGAGAATTAGCAGAAATGCAAGGAATGATAAGCAATAGAAGAGAAGGAGGAAGAAGGCAGCTCGATGAAGCTATTGAAGAAGCTGCGAGAACTCCATTTACTCAAGAAGTACAATTAAGAGGAATACCTCCAAAATGCAACTTACCAGCATTAACCAGCATCTTTGATGGAACTACTTGTGTTTTTCAACACGTCAAGGCTTATGTTGGATGTATGCTACAATGGGAAAACCATGATGCTATACTATGCAAATATATTGCGTCTAGCTTAACTGGCGAGGAATTAAAATGGTTCGAGGGATTTCCAAAAAACACCATAACTTCTTTTGATCATTTACAAGCTACATTTCTAGGAGCTTACATTAGCAACAATTCATCGCGACCAGGTATTGAAGATGTGTTTAGGTTAAATCAGAGGGTTGGCGAGAGTCTGAAACATTTAACCATAAGATGGAAGATAATGTGCAGTGAGATGGCAGGAAGAGTTGACGAGAGATATCTTATCTTGTCTTTTATCAATGCAATGTTCGCGACCAATATACTGTACATACAAATTTTCAAAGTCAAGAATACAATCACTATGACCGAACTACGAGAACTACAAGAAGAATACATTGCTTTGGAGGAGAAACAAAATGAGATGGAATCATATCCCATCGCGAACATCAATTCCGGAGCAGCAAATGGGAGTTTACTTCCTAAAATGATAAACAATGTGGTGAGCAGCTCGCAAGTGCAACAAGAGAAAGTAGAAACTGATAACCAGCAGAAATTGGTAGTTATGGGCAGTAGAGATCAAGAAGAGTATGAAAGGGAGAAGAATTACTACAATCGCGGTGGAAATAATAAGATTCAAAGGCTTGATCATCCACAAGAAACTTATGGTGGACAGAGGCAAAACAATTTCAGAAGTCAGGGGAATCAGAAGATCATATGGGAAGAAATTAAGATGCCTCCTCTCAATGCTAGTATAGAAAAAATTTGGGAAGCTATCATTTTAATGGAAAATATACCATCTCCATGGAACATGGGAAAAGAACCACATCCTAATAATCGCAGTCAAGAATTTTGTCCTTACCATCATTTTCATGGCCACACAGTAAATGACTGCAGGAATGTAAAGAGAATAATTTTAAGGATGATTGAACAAGGAAAGTGGTAGGCTCGGAAAGATACCTACTATTGTGTATACTGCAAGTGCACAGTGTCGACAAGCAACACAGGGCAAGCACATGTCGAACCACAGAGACTTGGAGAGTGTAGAAGTTGATTCTAAATCCTGATTCAGAGAGTAACCAAAAGGGGTTTGATTTTGTCGATACGACGATATGATTTTCAAGTGACTGAAATAATAAAAGTAAAAGATACAAATAACAAGATATGTAAACAATGATAATATGGATACTAGGGTATTCAAATCCACCAATAACCTATGATATGCATTCAACTTGTAATATTATTCTTGTCCTTATAGTAGATTCAAGTCTACCGTATAACTAAGGTGTTTCTCCAATGGATAATTTAATCACAACTAAAGTATTTCTCCAAAGCATTAATTGTCTAATTAAGCACAACTAATCTAAAGATCAATATTTGGTTAAGCATGAGTTGTAGCATAATCAACATAGAGATATTCTAACTACAATGGATACATGGCATACATTGTGAGAGAAAGATGTTGAAAAACTTGGATTAAATTATATCTTTAAACAATTCTAAACTTTCAAGAACAAGATACAAGATATGAATACATACCAATGAGATTAGGGCTTCATCTAAACCCTAGTAAATGAAATTAGAACATGAAGAACATTACAACAAAATTGAAATTTGATAAACTAACATGAACAAGCTATTCTTGGATGAGTTTTCAACACAACAACCCTCTCTATTTATACACAAAAACTCCTCAAGCACTTGGATCCGAATTTTGGCACTCATCCACTCAACAAAACATGTTTTCTTAATTGATGAAATATATTTGGTTGTGGGAAACAAATTGGGAGTGATAGAGTGAGAGAATGGGGGTGAGGTGGATGTTTTGGAAAGAATACAATGGGGGTGAGGTGGATGTTTTGGAAAGAATCCAATGGGGGTGAGGTGGAAATGGATTTGGGTCTTGGGTTTTAGATCATGGGTTTTGGATCATGGGTTGTTTAATCCCATGAATTTGTAAACAGGTTGCCACTGATGCGCGAGCGGGTTGCAACGCTTCCAACTTTCTTCTCTTTTGTCTTCTCAATTCTTCCAAGCTTTATTTAGTACTTAAAAACACAAAATTAATTAATACAAATATTTATTCTTGAAAATGGTAAAAATGCAGAATTTGGGATAATATATGACTTTGAAGCGCGAAAGATGAGTTAAGTGCCAATGAAAAGGTGTATGAATATGCAATATTTGGCACTCATCAAATACTCCCAAACCTGAATTTTACTTGTCCTCAAGTGAAACAGAAATCCAGAAATCCTAACTATACCACTGTCGCTGGTCTCTCGAATGCATTTAGCGTATGCATTAAGCCTTTAAACCCCTAGGTGTCCCTAGTGGACGAGTTGTAGTCTCGTGAGGGCCTACCAAAGATGTACCCACAAAACCTTCTCCAATTTCAGAGCATCCATAGAAATGTCTTCGTCTTCGGTCTTCAACTGTAGATGATGAACTTCGGAATTTCGTAGAAGTATTATCATCTACAGGTTCAGGGAAAGATTGAAAGAGTATAGCCTCGTCAGTAAGACCATAAATATCTGCAAGTTAAAAGTGGTCGCTTGAATAAGCTGCGATAGAGTAAAAAGAATTAAGAGAGAAGGGAAATCAGTCATACCATAGAGTTGTTGGTTAGCTCTATCAAGATCAGAGATCTTTTTCTTATCAACTGAAGCTTCAGTCTCTAGTTTTTTATTCTTCTTGTGAAGCTCAATAACTTCAGATTCTAATTTTTCTTTATCCTGGCGAAGTTTAGCAGTCTTCTTTTCAGAGTTGGCACGTCTTTTATCTAAATCAGAAGCAACAGCAAAATAAGCTCTTCCAACATGCGAAAGAATAATGTAAATTAAGATCTAGCGATGGAGAAAATATATAAACAAATTAAAGAAATGAAAACATACCAAGGTACCAAGAGAATTTAAGAGACTATGAGTCAGCGATCGTGAGACTCCTTGGAGAGAATCATTATCCACCAGTATGGGAGCATCACAGACACTGGCAAGAGCTTGGGATGTCTTGTTAATAACTTCATCCTCGTCATTACAAGTTATGTTGTGGGAAATATCGCTAAAAATTCTGGATAAATGGGCCATTGAAGAATAAGATGAAGAAGAGTTCTTTATAGAAGGGAATCCGCTATCATTATTATTAAAATCTTCCTCATATTTATCCTTATCAAATTCAACATTTGGGGTTTCTGGAATAGGTTGAGGAGTTAAAGAGGAAGAGGGTCGGGTTTTCCTTTTCTTCAAAGGAGGATCGCCAGAATCTTCACCACAAGGGGCAGAAGATTTTCCTTTAGGAGGAACAACAGATTTATCCTTTGAAGGCTTCTCCTTAGTTCTCACGAGTTTTATTGGCGGTAGTTCTTCAATTTCCTACGAGCACAGATGGAGATAAGAAATAGGGGCAACAATATATTGTTAAAATTTATGAGGAGATATTTCTTACTTCATCCGTGAAAGATTTAAGAGCTAAGAAAGTGTTGGGTTTCCTAAGAGTTTGATAGATGAGTTTCATTCTATCAATCTGAGAAAGATCAAAATAGTCAGCGAGAATATAAAGAAGACAGTAAATGATAATAATATAAAAAGTTGAGAGAATATACTTCTTTAGATCTTTCAGGCCAGTTGAAGACCCATGGCTCATACTCTGAGAGATTCGCAGGTAATGGGAGAGAACCATATATATAAGGACCTTCAAGACATAATGGAAAGATGAACCACTTGTCATCGCTAGAATGGCGAGGACCTTGGTTGGTAGATGTATGAAAATCAATATCCAAAGATAAGAGCTTTGTCACCAGCGACCTTCTCTTTTTTCAAACGAACACCCCAACAGGTGTTATCCCTCTTCATAGGGACTATACTATAATTTACAAAGAAGTGGTCCATAGTATAATCCGCAGAAACAATGGGGACATCTTTAAATGGAGGATTCTTTGGAGCTTCAGGGTAGCGAGTTCCTTTATTAGCACCGCGAGAAGCATATTCAAGCAGCAATCTGATACAATCTCCACCTAGTTGATATATCGCTCGCGAGAACCTTTTGTCAGAAATTATTTGATAAAATAATGGAAGTTCTGGGTCATAGAGAGGAATGGGAAGACCAGCTTCAAGTTGTCCTAGCGATACTATAATTTTCTCGCGAGAACATCGATCATCGGTGAATAACTTAAGAGAGAGTTCAGATCTAGGATCTTGATCTGGAATGGTAGACAAGGTAAAACCTTTATTTTTTAGCTTTTCTCGCATCTCATTAAAAGCAGTCAAGTTTTTTGCACCAGCAACAACCATTTTTGAGTATGGGAATGAAAGAAAAAGTTGAAAGATAAGAAAGAAATTACAGCAATAACAGAAACGCAATTCGCGGAAGAACAATAAATTTGCAGAGAGGTTATGGAGAGAGAGAAGAAGAAAGTAAAAGAGAAAAAGAAAGGAATGAGAGAAGTATTTATAGAAGAAGAAATTTATCGAAAAAGATGAAGGAAATTAATGCAAAGAAAAGACGTGGGTGGTCAGATCGCAGCGGTTAGAAGGGACGTGTCAAAAATTTATTAGAGGAAAGAATACGTGAAAACAGCTGGCGAAGGACACGGAAACGTGTCAGAACAGAGAAGTCTGAAAAGATAGGCAGTTACGGCATTCTAAAAGGTTCTCATGATCTTCAATTCTTCACAGAAAAGACATGAGAAGAGGCAAGATGTAGGACCAGAATATCGCTACAACATTATTTCTGCGATATTAACAACACTTTTGTGAGCATCACAGAAGATCCTTTAACGACATTTCGCGAGCGTCACAGAAGAATCCAAAAGAAGCTGATGATAGAAGAAATACAAAGAGAGTATGTTTATCCCGCGATGGTTATCGATTTTGTGAGATAGAATATTATAGCAATTGCGATAAGATCGCAAAGTATATTCGAAAAAGAAGGAAAACTTAGCTGGCATCCACTATGTAAAACCCTATATAAAGGGTTCGTTAGGTTCAGAAAATGATGATGTCTTTTGGAGAGTTGATAAGATTTTGAGGAGAGGGAAACTCTAGAAAGAAATTTGTACTTCTGAGTTCTTACGTCTTTTGTAAAGAATTCTAAAAGTTAAAATAATAAAAAAAGTGTCGTAATTCATTCTCAAAAATAATTCAATTTATGTAGATTCTTATCAGGGGTGTAGTGTAGGAATTCCTGCAACTACATGTGGTATGCGCTCGATCAAGTTTCCCTAAAATAATATAATATATATACTAGTACGACCGTTGCCACGGTGGAAGGGCCGACCGAAAAAGAATCTGAAGATGGAGTTTAAATTTGATATTGTTGTTTGTGCTCGTTGCGTAGATTTTTTTACAACCTTTCCAACGAGATAAAATTTGTAAAATTCCAAGGCACGGATTTTTATATATGTTATATTAAAGTTGGCTTTCCAATTATACCCCTAAAAAAGTAGGATACACAAAGAGTTATAGTAATTGGACTAAAAAAGAGGGATAATCTTGTCTAGTGAAAATGTGACGGGAATCTGCAAGGAATATTCTTTCCCAATCTTTTTATGAAATTGAACATTTACGTTACTCTTCATTTAACAAAAAAGTGGTCATAAAAGGGACTCCCTCCCTACGGGCCCTTCGGGCCCTCCGGTCGGTCGGCCCAAATATCAAAACGGAGTAACGCCGTCCTACTAAGATAATATTTAAACAGTGTAGCGCTGCACTACTATCTTAAAACAATAAATTGAATAATATCAAAACGGAGTAACGCCGCCCTACTAAATAATATTTAAACAGCGTAGCGCTGCCTTACTAAACTTAGCGAGAAGCTATGGGGAATCACAGACACTCCTCATAGGGAAGTTAATCAACACATATGACACCATACATACCCATCAAACACGCAATTTACACAAGATTTATTTCTATCAGTTCATAATCAAATCAGACTAGTAATTCAGATTAAAAACTACAAACCATTCTGCCTAAATTCCCACCTCGTTTTCGTAGTGCAATCTTACTCCCTTTAGTCTTCTTCTTGAATTCCCAGACCCCTTAATTCCATACCGAAGCTAAAATAAAAAGAACTATAAGTTAAAAAATCAATTGATTCCAAACAAACATTTTTACTTAACTATATCTTTCTGTCTCTATGTAGTTTCAAAAATGCGCACCATCCTAACGTCCTTACTCAAAATTATACAACTTTTCTAATTCAAACTAAGACTAATTCATAGCTAAACATATCCTACTTTATAACAAAAGTGACCAGTATCAATCACTCTCGTCTCTAGTGCCACTGATTTAATTCAATCAATTTCATGAACAAAACTATAAACTTATAGATCTGTAGCACCTGGAATTCACGCCTATAAAAGATTCAAATGATTTAACACCTCCCCCCCCCGGTAACTTCCTTCCTCCGTTGTCAATTAGGTTCAGCAATATAAATTCTTACTTCTAAGTTCCCTGTTCCTCTCAGAAAAACTGACAGAAATTCTAATTTCGGATTTAATTCCTCTGGTCTAGGTCTACCAAACCAAAATTATAATACCCTTCACATCTGTTCATTTCCCCTCTTTTCTTTCCCATTTCTTTCTATTTCCACCCCTAGTGCTTCTACAGATGTCTTTTTAAGGAGAAGAAAGAAAAAGAGATATTACACGTATCAAACCTATTAGATTAGTCATGATACAAAATAGTTATTTTTATTTGACAATGTTGACTAATGGAAGACCTATCCACCGGTGCAACATAATTTAACTAATATGAGACATTTGGTGACTCATTATAACTAAGCTAGTGAGGTACACATCAATCACAATACTACCAGCATATCTATTTAATAATTTTCAACTCTATATATAATTATCTTATTTATTTGGTAGTCCTTACACGAGGGTACCCAAATTTACCTCAAGCTATAACTTTTCCTTCCTATAAGTCCTTTCTACGATGGACTGAGTCGAGACAGTACAACAAATCGGTTCACACTTCGTGTGATTGTCTATGGATACGAGATCAAGACAATACAACAACGAAGTGTGTTTACTTGATACAAAGGTTCGGACTTAACCAAACTCAATAGGATTGTGTATCAAGTAAATAGGAATTAACGTTTGTGAAATTTACTTTAATTATAATAAAACAATTATAATGCGGAAATATAAAGTAAATGACACATCAAGATTTTGTTAACGAGGAAACCGCAAATGCAAAAAAACCTCGGGACCTAGTCCAAAATTGAATACTCTCAGGATTAAGTCGCTATACAAAATAAACCAACTTCGTATAGTTGAAACCAAGCAACTAAACCTATAGTTCACCTAGTTCCGTCTGTATTCCCATGACTCTGACTTGTAAACAAGTCAGGTACTTGGACCAATTCCTTTGGTTCGTATTCCAAACAGTAAAGGAATGACAAATCTGTTTGGTATCAACTCTCTTCAACCAAGTGATATGAATTGGACAAAGGCTCTTATGTTTATCTTAACATAAACTCCTTTGCCAGGTTCCAAGATCTATCTTATGTTCAATCACAAAAAGGTAATCGTTAAGATTTTGCAATCAATACCTTTAATCCCAAGGAAATGTATTGATGTCGATCTACACAACTATTCTATCAAAATACCACAAGGATAAATCGATTATAGTTGGATCCTCTATTACCGAAACAAGTATTGTGCACACTAAAAATTTATATAACCAAGTTAGAAATCGTGTATCTCTTATTTGTCTTCAAATATTATTAGATCTTCAATAAACACATGCACACAACTACTTGAATCTCTTGTGATCAATCACACAAAACGGAGTCTGTTAACAATGGATTATCACAAGATCGTCTTTAGATCTAACAACAGTCTAAAGATCCATGTCGAAACTTTGAACTAGTTTGAGTGAATCTTATATCAGAAGATGAAAAAGCGGGGGTCTAACAACCATACCCAATATTTCGATTAGAAATCTGTATGGACAAACTCCAAGTTACTTTCTAGAGAATCAACTAGACAGTCAGACTCAATCAATAAAAAATATCTCAAGAAATTATTGTCTCAATTTGATCTATACTCAAGAAAATAGAATCTGCAAGTCTTTATCAAAGAGAGATAACTTGGATGGTACCAAAGACCAATATCCAAGTGTCAATCAATTTAAATCAACAACCAAAGAGGTCGGATATTCTAATTGATTGAACAACGCACAACCTGTATTATTTCAATTATATAATAAAATATAATGCGGAAAAGAAATAACACAGACACCAGAACCTAGTCCAGATTAAACATACACTGTATTAAGCCGCTAACGACACTAGCCTACTCCAAGCTAACTTCGGCCTGGACTGTAGTTGAACCCCAATCAATCTCACACTGATCTAAGGTACAGTTATGCTCCTATGCCTATAATCCCAACGGGATACTGCACACTTGATTCCCTTAGCTGATCTCACCCACAACCAAGAGTTGCTACTACCCAAAGTCGAAGACTTTGATAAACAAATCTGTATCATACAGAAAAGTCCACAGTAATAGATAGATTCGTCTCCCACGAGTACACCTATGAGTTTTGTTCCGTATTTTGATAAATCAAGGTGAACAGGAACCAGTTGATAAAACCAGACTTATATTCCTGAATAACATCTCAGCTTTATCAATCACCTCACAATAGTCTTAATCGACGCAGCGAAAAAAGATATTGTGGAATCAGAAACGATGAGACGAAGTGTTTGTGACTACTTTTATATCTTGCCTATCGGAGATAAAAATCTAAAGCCAATTATTACAATTGTACTCGTACGATAAAAATAGAAAGATCAGATCACACAACTACAAGAAAAGTAGTATCGGTCTGGCTTCACAATCCCAATGAAGTCTTTAAGTCGTTAACATGGTTTTAGCAGAAGAAAACCAAAAGTTAAAGGAGAATCGACTCTAGCTTAGCAGACTAGTATCACACAGAGTGTGTGGGGATTAGGTTTCTCAATTTCTAGAGTTCTCCCTTATATAGTCTCTCAAATCAGGGTTTGCAATCAATGTTAGCTTAGTAACAAAATATTCAATATTCACCGTTAGATGAAAACCTGATTAAATTCAAGCTAATATTTACCAACGGTTAGATCGAAAACATAGCTTGTTACACACACATGTAATGTATTTTTGTAAGCTTGTGAAAAACGTACCCAAACTTGTACATTAGTTGGTTCAACAATAGTTAACCAAATGGTAAGCCATATGATAACTTTCATATCAACCATATTTTTCTTCACTATAACTAGTCCAAATGACTCAAATAAAATAGTTAGAGAGTTGTTCAATTGTTTAGATATTTATGTACTACACAAGACACAATTGTAACAAAAACGATGTGATTCACTCGAATTGATTCATGAACTATAAAGCCACGGTTTCCAATAGCATTCCTTAGTTTATTAAGATAAGTTCACAAACATCGTTTTTAGACATAACCTACTAAAGTTCGCGGACTGGGTTTGCGGGCTTAAGTTCCCGGACGGAGTTCACAAACTCCAGCAGAAATTCTTGGGTTCGAGAACTATGCCAGTTCGCGGACTGGGTTCGTGGATTGAGTTTGTATGCTGAGTTCGCAGACTGAGCTCACGCACTACTACGGTTTCACTTGATCAACAAAGTTCGCAAACTTTGGTTCAAGCAATAAGGACTTATACATATATGTGTTTCCACAACAATGCTTATATTCTCCAATGGTTATAATGTCTAAAATCTCATTTCAATCATTGAAACATTCTCAGAGGGCGTTATATAGTTGTTATTCACAAACTATTTTTCGAGAGCGATTTCCAAAATGATTGAAACATAACATGGCTTTCGTCACTAGGTAAATATGAACTTGGCTAAAGAGAAATCTTTACCAACACATATTTCGAGAAATAAATAAGCGAGATATACTCATCTCGAAATATCCACATGTATATAATCTTAGTCTATATAGTAATTCGACTTTTATCTCAAGATAGGAGATAAAATAGATAGACTTTTGAGTGATAGATAAGTTCAAGTCTCCACATACCTTTTAGTCGATGAAGATCCAATGGTTCCTTGAGTAGTCATTTGTCTTGTATGATGATTGCCATGGAGTTCTTGAGCTCAACTACACTTTTTATCCTAGTCTGAGACCTTAGATATAGTAGACTAAAAATCAAGACTTTATAGTTTTGATCACTAACATTGACAAACATGCTTGAGATAGCGACGCATGCGAGTTCGACCGATCAATGCTCTAACAAAAGAGAAGATCCTCAAGCATAAAAAAACTAGGTGCAATCAAAGTTCAACCATCATTAGTCAATCAAATCAATATGAAAACTAAAGATAAACCGCCATTATCTAGTTTCCTACCAACGGTACGCACTAGAGCTTCTCAATCCCAAAGAAGACTTTAAATTGAGCGGCCGTAAGAGATTTCTCCTAATTAGGTTACTCTCCTCTACGAATTGGAGGCTTCACCAGTAACAGTACAACATGGGAAGTTTACTGTCACGAAGGATTAGTTTGCTAGAAATGCAAACTCAAAGTATTTATAGACAAGTAAGTTTGGACACCAAGGAATTTCCAAAACCAAAAATATTCTCAAGATATTCAATGTTTTCCAAATTCAGTTTTCATAATTCCTAAGAATGCTCTGTCCAAATTAATGATCGAAATCTCCATGGCTAATCTTTAACTAGCAAATGCACATTACTAATTCTTATTTTCCATATATAATTAAAAACCTTAATTAAAAGATTCTTAACTTATTTAAATTCGATCTTGGGATTTACTTCCTTCTTAGCTGTAAAGAAATATCTTTGAACAATAAAAGATATGCATTAATGCACGCGTTCAAAGTGTGTCGACATCTTTCTCTTGTAAGTCCTTTTTCATACTTACTCACTTGAAATCGATTTACCACGCTTCCAAACAAGTTTAGAATTGGTTCATCTGACTTTCAAGAATTATGTGATTGATCAAGTAACACTCAATCACAAATCATGGGTGTAACGGTTCTACCAAAACAAGTTTCGGTTCTACCTCCATGTGAGTACAGTGCATAGTCACACTAGATTACCAAACTTTGGTTGACTAGGTACTAGGATCGGTACCCCACATATATTTGGTATCTAACTTATATGTGTTGCACATGTCCATAGGATCGGTTCCCCTTTGCCTAAAAACGCGTTGCACATGTTCATAGGATCGGTTATCCTTTCTACTATAAACCTTACTGTACCTCATAAAAGGATCGATTCCCCTTTGTATGTGTTGCACCTCTTACTAGGATCAGTTCCCCTTTACCCAGTGTTAGGTCTTAAACACACAAACTCGATCATGCCCCAGGTGATTACTTAAGATCAGTTTCACTAATAAAAGTCATACCAATACATAAGTCAGGCCTTATGTGAATAGTTTTACCAAGAACACAACCAAGTCATGAGCGGTTATACTAATCACACAAATTGGTCGTTCATAAGATATGCAATGAACAACAGCCCCAATAACGCCAGGCGATTTCCTTTTCGGTTCACAACATAAGATCATGAACTTACTTCCTTAAAACATATGTAAAACATTGTTTCCTAGGATGAAATCCTCACCTCATACCCATACATAATCACAATAGCATTCATATGATTATGTTGATGTCTTATATACAAAGTTTAATGGTTAAGCAATAAACCTCATATCGTATTCCTTAATACTATGTCTATCTAGAGTGTTCATGCTTTACAGTTTTATGTATTCAATATGCACGAATTGAAAGATACGTTAGGGAATGAAACAGTTCAAGTCAAATATCACTAACCATAAGTGGAAGGATGATGTTGTGGTTGTAGCTCCATAATTCTTCACTTCTTAAAATCTTCGCAATACTTGTAATTATTAGAGAATAGCTCGGTTGAACCCACCAAGCGTTGGTATGTCAAGTTTGGTTGTCATATTTTAGTGAGCCAAAACTCATTTAAGAGTCTCTTGATTTAAATGTACTAGACTCAACTTCGTATAGGTTAGCTTGAAAGTATTAGGATGATACATTGCAAGTATTGCGAAGACTTGAAGAAGTGAAGAAGTACGGAGCTACAACCACAACATCATCCTTCCACTTGAGGTTAGTGATATTCGACTTGCACTATTTCATTCCCTAACGTATATTTCAAGTCGTGCATATAGGATCAGAATATCGCAATAAGGATACATTTGTGAAGTCTCCACCAACAACACATTGCGAATGTCGCAGGATGATTTGAGAAGTGACGTAGCATACAACGACAGTGTAAGCACGAGGAAAGTGTAAAGATCTAGCAAGATTTAGGACCTTTGCTGTAGTAGCAGGAAATCCTACACTATACCCCTCACAAGAATTCATAATAATCAACACATCTTTTAAAGATTAAGAACAACACTTTTATTAATTGATTCACAGAAATGCTATAAGAAATGGGAGAAAACAAGAATACAATCGCTCTTTAAACTTTCTCTCTCCTAAATGACTTGCTCAACACTCGAAAAAGATATCTCCTCACTCCTTACACTTGTTCAACTCTTTATATAGGGAATTACATAGTGGATGATAGCTAATCTGTCATTTATTTTAGGATCTGATTTGCGAAGTTCTCGCAAGAGTTATATTTATCAACCTTCGCAAGCATTATAATCATCGCAGGGTCATCACGTTTTTCTCATGTTTTTGCAATCGTCACATGTTACGTCACTCTTAAAATTATTCTCTGCGACGCTAGCAAAGTGTTGTTGATTAAACTTCGCAAATGCATCTTTTCTGCGATATTTTGATCCTACATCTTGCCTCTTCTCATGTCTTCTATGTGAAGGAGAGAATGCCATGAGAAACTGTTCTTCAAAATTCCGTAGCTGTTCATCTTCTCCTTCTTCATATTTTCCTACCGACAAGGCCCCGTGAATTAAGCATAATTGTTTACACGTGTTGAATATTCATAATCACTGGAATGTATGGTATTAATCGGTCATCTTCTTTTGTCTATTTAATGAAGGATCTGGAGGAAAAATAATTTATTTCTTTTGTTTCGTCTTCGTCTTCTTCATCTTCATACCCTCTGCAAATCTTCATCATCTGTAATTTTGTTTTTCTTTATCAAATTCATCTTCCTTCTACTGTTCTTCTCCGTTTTCATGGAATCTCCAAGGTTAGTTTTCCTTCTTTTGCTGAAACTGATTTTGTTTTATTGAATTCATCTTGTTTGTTCTTTCTATAATTCCCACACTGTTTCTGTTTCAGCAAAATCACTTCCAGTACTAAATTTACAATTTAAAATCCTAATGCTCCCAAAGGATCGCATCCCAAAGTTCTTGAGAGAAAAAGAAAGTCTGCGAATGACAAGGTAGTAAGAAACATGGATCTTTTTAATAAAAATATTGTTGCCTCTGTTTCTTATTTGAGCTATGACTCGCAGGGTGATGGAGATGCCACTAAACCTAGCAAGAAGTCTCGCCCACCTAAAGCTGTTGAATTTTCTGTTTCCTTTCCCAAACTTAGCCTTTCAGCTTCTTCTTCGCAAGCTGATCCTCCACTTCCTATTTGCGAAAATGTCACAGCAAGCTCAAACCTCGCAATAAGCTCAAATCATTATATGGATGAAATTCCCATTGCACAACCTGTTGCAAATGAAACTTTTCCTTCTCCTGTGACTAACACTCCTCAAATTACTCCTACCATAATCTCACCGGGTGATCTTCCTCAAATTTCACCTTTAGATGACATGTCTTTAACAAAAAGTGATGACCATCAACTTTCTGTTATCACTACTACTACTACTCCATTTGAGTCTCTCCCTTTTTCTAAGGAAACTGCGGATGGAGTGGATCTTACCTTCAAGGTTTTATCTGATCTCTTAGTTGGTGCCAAGAAGTCATCTGTGGACCCTGTCGAATCTGGTGTCTGCGAAATTTTAGGTAGATATCTTAGTTCTGATAGGACAGCTTCGCAAACACTCTTAGAGAAAGAAGTTGAAGTTTTGAAGGAGAATCTTTGTCTTAAAAAACAGAAGTTTCAGAATGCTTCTTTGGACTGCGAACTTCTTCGCAGGAAAAATAATGAATTAAAAGGTGTGAATTTCTTATCTTCGTTTTTAGCTTTCCTCTCAACAAATTTATTCTTTCCATGTTGTTCATTCTTAAATTCTTTTTTCGCTTGTTAAGCTTTAAACCAGAAATGAATAATGGAGAGATTTCAGTCTGAATCTGCTTCTGAAGAAATTCGCGTCGATAGAGATAGTTGTATGGATCAATATAACCGATTAGATAATCTTCACACATATTCAATTGATCAAATAGATAATCTTACTAAAGCAAATACTCAATTAGTTCAGGAGCAAAACTCATTAAGTAGCGAAATATCTCGCCTCTCTTATTCTTTGACTAAGGCTGACCTTGAGATGGAAACTTTATTAGATGAAAAAAGAACTCTATCTCAGGATAAGCGAACTCTTTTAAATATGGTGGCGATCTCCTCGCAAAAATTGAGTGTTCTTCAAAAAGTGTGTGATAGTCAAGAACAATCTCTTCGTTCGCTGAAAAATGAACTTAAAGAAGTAACAGAATCATCCATTGCTGAGAAAAATACACTCATTCAAGGTAGAATAACTTTAAGTGTAAAGGCCAATCAGCTTCAAGAACAATATTCCAAATTAGAAGAATCTCAATCTTCACTTGCGAAGGAAAATACTTATCTCATTTCTAAACAAAAGAAACTAAAATCTTGTCTAAAAGGTGTAGCTAGAGATAAATTTGATGATGCCATGAATCATTGGGAGAATGCTTGCTTGGAATTAATTCAAAATCTAATATCTCAAAAGGAAGGTAGTCATTTTGACTACCTCAAATATCTTTCTTTTGTTAAACTCTTTTGCAATATTTTCCTTGCGAAGTGCTCGCCTGAATAATTTTTTTTTCCGCAGAATCTGAAAGAAAGCTTCAATCTTCTATTACTTCCTTGGACTCTAAACTTGCAAAGCTTAGCAAAGAAAATGGATTACTTACTGCTCACCTTGCTCGCTCTCGTGATCAAGCAGAAAAAAATTATGATTATCTTGAATATTACAAAGATATGGAGATTAGAAACCGTGACATAGCTTTCCTTCACCAGGCTCATCTCAATGCTGAAGTTCTTGTGAATGAGGTTTTGATGTCCATATCTCTTTCTCATGTATCATTCAAACCTTTGGAAGTAGATGAAAATAAAATTCCTCTGGCTATTGATAGTGATCTTGATTATGGAAATGATGAAGATAATATTTCCCAAGAAGATGTAGAAGAAGAAGAAGAAGTCCCTAATAAAGAAGGAGATGCTGGTGATAAAATAACTGCTGGTGATAAGCCAAATGTGGAAGAAACCAGAATCGACCAGAATGAGAAGAACATTAAAAAAGATGATAAAGCTGGTGGAGATGATAAGGCTGGCGAGGACACTAATAATAAAGATGGCAAAGAGGATAATGAAGTCTGAGTTCTGATTTTATTTTCTTGAATTACTCCTTCTTCTCTTGTGAACAATGTACTTCGAATCTCTTTTGGAATCAATTTTTCTTTGGCGAGAAAGAACTTGCGAGAAAGTTGCGAGAAAGATAATTTCATTTTGTTTATAATTCCCATACTTGCCTCTCATTATGTTTCTAGCAATGAATGATCTGCATAAAGTATAGTTAGTATTTATAAATCTTTTGTGGTCTTATTTTGCCTTCCTAGTTAAAGGTCTTATTTTTCCATCTTTTCTCTTTTGCGACAAAATCACAGGACGCCTCTACACTTCCATATAGAAACCCATTGATCTTGCCTTAAGTTTTTGTTCTTTTGTAGTTTTGCCGCGATAATATGACATGCCTAAATTTTCTTGCGAAACTAAAGCCCTATGACATTTCCGACTTGCGACGAAATCGCATGACGTATTTACACTTGCATGCAATGACCCATTGATCTCGTCTTATCTTCTCTTTTGTATTATTGCATCTTCAGGAATGTTGCACGAATATGACAAGTCTTAATACTCCCGTGAGTAAAAAGTCTCATGACATTTGCATCTTAAGACACTTATCATCTTCCTAATGGAGGCGGCCGCCCTTATCTTCCCCCTGGTTTCCCTTTCAAGGAGACGTACATCGTCCATACAAGACTAGATCCTCTCATCCAGTCTTAACAACAACCAGTTTTATTCGCAGCCTCTTATCCATTTTGCCTATATGGCTTATGGTTACGAGACTGCACCCTAAGTGGGGTTTTTTTCGGGCCGAGTGCATCATAGCCAAGACTTGCCAAGAATGGCTAGGGTAGGTTCATCCGTCCCGGGCACTCTTGAATCAACCGTGTACCTCGGCGCCTTGGTGGTACTCTGAACCCCTTAGGAGAGTCCTTCTTACCTTAGTCTCCCAACTCAAATCATATGCTTAAGTTGAAAATCCAAGGTGCCTCTCCTGGATGGGCTTTCATTGACCCCGAATCTCCATGACTCAGGTTCCAGCAGCAGTGTGACCTTATCGCTGAGTCATGTAACAGATACCCCCTTTTATGACGTACTTTAGGTCTTACATTTGCCTCTTGCGAAATTTTATTTGCGAACTAGGGTGTACGCCATAAAGGTTCGTCCCATTCTAGATCGTAAATGATCGATTTTTGTTGTAATTTCTCAATTTCATTTTTATCATTAAGCAAAATATATTTTTGAAAATTTTGATATTTTTGCAAAAAATCAATCATACACCCTTTTTGTTTTTCTCAATATTCTTTCACTTCTCAGTTTGAATTTTTTACCTTTGCTGTTTTCTGCCTCTGTTCTTTGGTTGTTTTTCACTACAGTATTTTCTAATGCGACATTTTCATCATTTTTTATTTTCAACCAGCTTTGATTTCGCAGCATTCCTTCTTTCCTTTGTTCTACTTAATCGACCATCAATCTCTCACTTCTTTGTATTTCTTTGATGTTATACTTCCAATTCCCCTTCTTAGCAAGATTCCACATCAATTTCATAGCATTTCTTTCCTTCAACACAATCTCCCTTTATTACTCCAATGCCACTAGGATGTGGAAACTTAATGCACTGGTGGAACGTTGATGCCACACCTAAGATCCCATGTAGCCAAGGTCGACCAATTAAGGCATTGTAGGGAGACTACATATCGACAATACGGAATAGAATCTTGGAAGATATCCCCTTTAATGGAATTCACATTGTGATCTCCCCTTTAGGTTTATTGGCAGTGCCATTAAAACCGTAAATTTGATAGGTTGAAGGTATTAGATCCTCATCTCTGCCTCCCATTGTATTGTAAATATGATAAAACAGGATATCTACAGAACTCCCTGTATCAATTAAAACTCTATTAATTGCCCATGAATCTTCTGCCTCATCATCTTCATCTTCTCTTTGTTTTGGGTTTATCTCTAGTCTTACTACCAATGGATTGTCATGCATTTCGACAGGTTCAAGTACTTCTTGTGCAGTGAAAGAAATAGTCTACTTTTGCCACTCTTCTAATGGCGAAGCTTTCGCAATGTTCATTATTTCTCTCCCATCAGCATCTCTTGCGAAAACTCTGCTTAGGACATTGGAGTGGAAATCTTCGATTATTTTGTATGAATGTACAATAGAGTTACAAAACAAATTTTTTTCCTTCGCCCCAACTTCTATGACAAATGTTTCTCCTCCTTTTTTTGTATTAACCCTGCGAATCTCTGGTGGTGGTGGTAAGAGTTGAGATTAAGGATCCCCCATCAGAAAGTGATTTAGCTTTCCCTGGTCTATCATTCTGAGAATGATTCTCTTTATGTTTATGCAATTATTTGTAGAATGTCCATGAAAGTGATAATAAGAACAAAATTCTTGGCTCCTGTTATTTGAAAGTGGTTCTTTTCCCATGTTCCAGGGTGTTGGTATATTCTCCATTAAAATTATTGCTTCCCAAATTTTTTCCACACTAGTATTCAAAGGCGGCATCTTGATCTCCTCCCATGTCATTCTTTGACTTCCTGATCCTCTCTGATAGTTTTGTCTTTGTCCTCCATAGGTTTCTTGCGGATGGTCAAGTCTTTGAATTTTATTGTTCCCTCCTCGACTATAAAAAATTCTCTCTCTTTAGAATTCTTCTTGATCCCTGCTTCCCATAGCTACCAACTTCTATTGATTATCATTCTTATTTTCTTATTGGATCTGCAAAGTGCTCGCAACTATGTTTATCAATTTTGGTAGCAAACTCGCATTCGCTGCTGATGAGCTTGTATTCACAACGGGATATGATTCCATTTCATTCTATTTTTCTTCAAGAGAAATGTACTCCTCCTATAGCTCTCGTAATTTAGTCATTGTGATTGTATTCTTGATTCTAAAAATTTGAATGTATAGCAGATTGGTTGCGAACATTGCATTGATGAAGGACAAAATGAGATATCTCGCATCCACACATCCAACCATCTCACTGCACATTGTCTTCCATCTTATGGTTAGATGCTTTAAACTTTCTCCAATTCCCTGCTTTAATCCAAATACATCTTCAAAGCCTGGTCGCGAAGAGTTGTTACTTATGTATGCCCCTAAGAATGTAGTCTGCAAATAGTTGAAAGATGTTATCGTATTCTTGGGTAAACCTTCAAACCATTTCAGCGCCTCTCCTGTTAAACTTGATGCAAAATACTTTCACAATACATCATCATAATTTTCCCACTGTAGCATACACCTTACATACGCCTTGATATGTTGAATTGCACATGTTTTTCCATCGAAAATGCTAGTTAATGTAGGAAGATTGCACTTTTGGGGTATTCCTCCTAGTTGTACTTCTTGTGTGAATGGAGTTTTCGTAGCTTTATCCAATTATCTCCTACGTCCTTCCCTTCTATTATTCAGAATTCCTCTCATTTCTTCCAGTTTTCTTAAGATTTGTTCATTTACCCCGGACGCTGGTTCCATTGGTCTCTTCAATTCTGCTTCTCTTCTCCTGCGTTCTTGCCTGTCTTGTGCTGCGAGAGTTTGATTTCCTTCCCCAGTATTTTATTCTTGTCTTTCTCTGCGATCTTCTCTTTCATTTCTTTCATGAATTCGCATACCATTATATCTCTCATTTTCTCCTCTGCGATTTTGCTCACTCCTTATCATTTCTATTTGTTGCCTTTCGATTCTCCTTTGTATTCTATCATATTTTTCATTGATATTACCATTGTTGCGGATTTGCTCGCTTCTTCTTTATCGATTATCATGGTTGTTCTAACGCATTGCTTCTTGGAATTCTCTTTCCTCCACTTCTGCTCTCAATCTCTCTCTCTCGCAGGCTAAACGTGCATGTTCAGCATAATATCTCTTAATTTGTTCTTCAATTACTTGCTTATTTATGCGATTTTCTATCCTATGCAATATTCTTCTTCCTTCATCTTGGTTTTATTCATCACCTTTGTTATTTCGTTCCTGACGCTGCCTGTTTTGTGGAATGTATCGATCTTCAATTATTTCTCTATTTCCGCGACGCTCTTCCTCTAAATTTTGCACCTCTTGTCGAATATTTCCATCAACATTTTCTACAAATGAGTTTCGTCTTTCTTCCCTTCTAATTTATCTTGAACTTGATTTTGTGGTACTTCTTGACCTTCTATTTTGTAGTCTCATATTCTCCATTCTCAATTCAGGATTCTGTCTTGTCAAATTAGCACGTTCTTCTGCTTCTACTATACTTTCTTCATGTATTCTTTGTCTCAATTCCTCTAATGCTTCAGTTCTTTCATCTCCATGAATTATTCCTCCAATTGCTTCTTCAACACTCACTTATTGTCTTTCATTTCTTAAATGTTGCTCCTCTTCCGCTTCTCCTGCTGAATCTGACTTCCATGTGTGTATACTCGCTCTATCATAATCCATAGTTCTATTTTGCATTGGTGTATGTTGAATTGGTTGTTGAATTTTATTTTCTCAATAATTTCTTGTATTCATTCCTGACGGTTCTCCAGTTTCGTTTCTTCTTTCACCAGCAAGTCTCTTACTCCTCCTCACAGTTGTTGGTTGTCTTGAAGCATTTCTTCTTCTAGCCATCTCTTCAACCTCAATGAATTGTTGAAAATTATATGAAATCTATCACAAACTGCTCCAAATTATTTCAAATCACAATATTAATTTCCACACTATCAACAAGGACGTATCCCTGTTTCTAGCGCCAATATGTAGTAGCAGGAAATCCTACACTACACCCCTCATAAGAATTCATAATAATCAATGCATCTTTTAAAGATTAAGAACAACACTTTTATTAATTGATTCACCTAAATGCTATAACTATAAGAAATGGGAGAAAACAAGAATACAGTCGCTCATTAAACTTGCTCTCTCATAAATGACTTGCTCAACACTCGAAAGAGATCTCTCCTCACTCCTTACGCTTGTTTAAATCTTTATATAGGGAATTACATAGTGGATGACAGCTAATCTGTCCTTTATTTTAGGATCTGATTGGCGAAGTTCTTGCAAGAGTTATATTTATAAACCTTCTCAAGCATTATAATCATCACGGGGTCATCACGCTTTCCTCATGTTTCTGCAATCGTCACATGTTACGTCACTCTTCAAATCATTCTGCGACGCTCGCAAAGTGTTATTGATCAAACTTCGCAAATGCATCTTTCCTGCGATATTTTGATCCTACATTTGCGAAATTGTACATTTGTGAGATTGCGAAATACCGCAAGCCAGATCCTAAAATAAAGGACAAATTAGTTGTCATCCACTACGTAATTCCCTATATAAAGAGCCGAACAGGCTTAAGAGAAGAGAGAGATCATTTTAGAGTATTGAGCAAGTCGTTAGGAGAGAGAAAATCCAGAGCAATTGTTAATTTCTTAGTTTCATTTCTTTCCTTTCTTGTAAAATTTATGAGATTAATCAATAAATATTGTGATTGTTCATCCTAAAATGAATTGATTGTATGAATTCTTGTGAGGGGTGTAGTGTGGGATTTCCTGCAACTACATATTGGCGCTAGAAACAGGGAGGTGTTGTTCTTAGTGTGAAGATTAGTATTGTGATTTGAAAGAATTCGGTAAAAATTTCCATATAATTTTCAATAATTCATTGAGATTGAAGAGATGGGTAGAAGAAGAAATGCTTCAAGACAACCAACAACTGTTAGAAGGAGTAAGGGACTTGCTGGAGAAGGAAGAAATGAAACCGGAGAACCATCAAGAATGAATATAAGAAATGATGGAGAAAATCAAATTCAACAACCAATTCAGCGTACACCGGCACAAAATATAACTATAGATTATGACAGAGTGAGTGTACACACTTGGCGGTCAGATTCAGTAGATGAAGCGGAGGAAGAACGACAATTAAGAAACGATAGACGAGTAGAGGGAGATCAGGAAGCAGTTGGAGGAATAATTCATGGAAATGAAGAGATTGAAGCATTTGAGGCATTGAGACAAAAAATACACGAAGAAAGGAGAATAGAAGTAGAATAGCGTGGAAATTTGACAAGGAAAAATCATGAGTTGAGGATGGAAAACATGAGATTACATAATAGAAGGTCAAGAAGCACTACAAGATCAAGATCAAGATCAATTAGAGGGGAAGTAAGATGAAATTCGCCTGAAGAAAATGTTGATGGAAATATTCGGCAGGAGGCACAAAATCCAGATGAAGAACGTCGCAAAAATAGAGAAATGACTGAAGATCGTTACATTCCACATGGTGAAATTCACCAAAATAGGCAATGTCAAGAACGAAATGACCAAGATGATGAAGAAGATCAAGAAGAAGGAAGGAGAAAATTACATGGGAGAGAAAATCGCAGAAATCAACAAGAAATTGAACATGAAATTGAGAGACACTATGCTGAACAAGCACGTCTAGCTTGCGAAAAAGAAAGATTGAGAGCAGAAATGGAGGAAAGAGAGCTCCAAGAAGCAATACGCCAGAATAATCATGACAATCGAGAAAGAAGACGCGAACAAAATCGCAATAATGTTAACATCAATGAAGAGTATGATAGGGCACAAAGGAGAGCTGAAAGACAACAAAGAGAATTAGCGAGAAATGAACAAAATTGCATAGGAGAAATTGAGAGGCATAATCATGTACGAATTCATGAAAGAGAAGATCGTAGGGAAAGGAAAAATGAGGATGATGAAGGAGAAAATCAAGATTTCGCAAGACAAAACAGGCAAGAACGCAGGAGAAGAGAATCAGAATTAAAAAGACCAATGGGATCAGCGCCTGGAGTAAATGAACAAATCTTAAGAGAATTGGCAGAGATGAGAGGAATGCTAAATAACAGAAGAGAGGGAGGCAGAAGGCAGTTGGATGAAGCCATAGAAGAAGCTGTGAAAACTCCATTCACACAAGAAGTACAATTAGGAGGAATACCCCCAAAGTGCAATTTTCCTGCGTTAACTAGAATTTTCGACGGAACAACTTGTGCAATTCAACACATCAAGGCATACGTAAGGTGTATGCTACAGTGGGAAAACCATGATGTCGTGTTGTGCAAGTATTTTGCATCTAGTTTAACTGGGGAGGCACTGAAATGGTTTGAAGGTTTGCCCAAGAATACTATAACATCTTTCAACCATTTACAGACTACATTCTTAGGGGCATATTATATATATAGTTTCAGGAGAAAATACTCTTATGTGGTTAAAATATGTATCAAGCTCAAATTCTAGAGCTTCTGACCCCATAGAAAATATTTAAACCAATAAAAAACTTTTGTTTTTTCACACCACAAATCTTACAAATTTTCCACCCCACTTCTTTTTCTTTTCTCAAGATATTACGTACCTATTTTCACCTTTCGCCTCCTCTCTCTTCCTCCCTCTTTCTTCCCTTCACCGTTTCTTCTCTATTGTCTCTGTTTATTTTGCAGATTTGAAATCATCTAAAAGGAAACTAAAAGAGAAAAATCAATATAATTTGTGTTTTTGGAAAGAAAGACTCCTGCAGGTATACTTACCGATTACAATCTAGGGTTTTCGCACTTCGCTAGGTTTTAAATTGATGTAGCACTCATAAACATAATTTATTTTTTTCTGTGCAGGTCAAAACGTAGATCACTATAAATTAAAAATATATTTTAGTTTTCTGAGGGCTTCAAATGATGTTATGGAGGCACTATGAAAATAAGCATATCTTGATGGATTTGGTGAGTTTTGTTGTAACAGTTCACTCACTAACTTGATGGGGGTTTAGTTTGCGTTTGTTTGCTTATGCAAATGAATTCTTTTCAAATCAATGAAAAATTCGGAATACGAGATTGATCCTTGGTCTGCTGAGTGCTATGAATGAGTTTAGTTTATAGACATAAACAAAAATTATGTAGTTGGTATTCGCTTTTATGAATGAGTGTTGCACATTTTAGTGTATTGTTCACTTTGTGTGAATGTTATATATGCAATTTAGTGTACTGTATGCCTTTCCTTACTTTTCAAAGTTAATCAATCGTGTAGTTTTGTGAACAACTTAATATCGACAAAAAGTGAATTTAGGTAGTACATTAAGTTAGAGACATAAAAAAAGACGAGATAAGAAATAACTAAAGGGACCATAACTAAACAAAATACAAACAACTGATGTTTTTACATGGTTTTTAGGTTGTAAACCAAAATGTATGTTTGATTAAAGTTCTTAACAGGATTTGGTCACTGAGATTTTCCAAGAAAATGTGAAACATTACCGGCTATTATTATGGTTTTAATGATTCTATTTTCTGATTTACGGTTGTTGATTTTTGATTTATCTCAACGTGTGTTACTTTTGCAGTTGAGGATCATTCTATGAACCAAATGGAACAAGGGTTTGTTCCTTATATATGTTCTGTTACTTTGCTCTTGAATTAGTTGGGCTCTTGGAATGGTTTTTTATTATTGATTTTTTTTTTAGATGTAATTGTGTTTTAAATTTTGA
The DNA here is from genome assembly GCA_023529315.1 of Papaver bracteatum. NCBI lineage: Eukaryota > Viridiplantae > Streptophyta > Magnoliopsida > Ranunculales > Papaveraceae > Papaver > Papaver bracteatum. The sequence goes on along the minus strand of JAJJWX010003727.1, from coordinate 259,718 downwards.
AGCGAGGATTATTCACTAAATCAAGGTCTTAGAAAGTTGGTTGTTAAAGAGGTAGGTCAGTGAATAATTATCAAGGGACAAGGATGGCTTACATATTAAAACTATAGAATCTCAAACAGATCCAAATTGAAGTCAAGGAGGTGGGCAGGGACAACAGAATCGTGATAAGCAATTTCAAGGTCTTACATACAAAGTAAAATTATCAAGGGACATTATGTAATATTCCTTGCTCACACAATTTCCTAGAATCAGAAAGTGATGAACATGGAACAAGGTGGATACAATACAACAACAATCATGGTATATATGCGTTATCATGGTTTTACAGAGCTTCCAAATCAAAATTATCGAATTATACGGATTGTTGCTTGCTCAAATAAATCTTCTTCAAGCGGAAAAGTATGGATATTCTAACTGGGGACAACGAGGTGGGAGAGGTAGAGACAGTGACAATCATGGTAAGCGTTATTCAATTACAACAAATTTAAATTGTACAATGCTATGTATATTTGCTTATTCTCATTGCTATCTTGAACCAGAAAATGACGGGTTTTCTGAAGGACATAGGTAGACTGCATGTTTCATGAAAAGAATTGTTTATTATTTATAGGGTTATTTAACGTTTGGTACCCATCAAATGTCCAACACCTAGCTTTGGTACCCAATATTTGAAATATTATCGGTTGGTACCTTGACTGACTGTTGACCGTTGATGACTCTGTTAGACCGATATTTTATTTTATTTTCTCCAAATTTTGTTTCAAAAAATTTGATTTAACAAATTTACCCTTAATTATCTCTAATTCACACCAATCTTAATACTTTCCTCTTTTCTCTACAAATATAAACAAACCAAGTAGAAGAAGTCGAAAATACCAAATGAAAGGTGTTGTGGCGATTTTATGTTGATGATCGCCTTGTAGGAGCAGAATCTCGCAACAACAACGCTCTTGCGAAAACTTCTACCACACATGGCAAGTGTCGCAGATTGATTACCAAAACGACGCAACAAAGGACGGAAGACAAAACATGAAGAAAGACGTGAAGATTTTATAGAGAAAGCTCGCAAGAAATATAGCAAGAGAAATCCTGCGAGATATTATAGAAACCTGCGAGAAATCACATTGATGTTGCTGCGATATTACCGCAAGAGTTCAGATCCGAAATTAGGGGAAATGTGAGATGTCAATGAGCTGTCATCCACAATATAAATACCTATATAAAGAAGAGAGAAGGAGAGAGAAAAGGGAGAGATAATTTTAGGAGGAGAGAGAAATTTATTTTACAGAGAGGGTTTCCAGAGAGAGAAAATATAATTTCTTTATCATCTTCTTTTCCAAAACTAGATCTAGAATTCTTCCAAGAACTCCATTAATGGAGATTGTAGACGTAAATTAATGTAGTTCCAAATTATTATAGTGGAGATCCATGGATGTAGATCACATTGATCGAACCACGTAAAAATCTTGGTGTTTATTTATAATTTTAGTATTTTTATCATCATTTATATATTTAGATCTAGAAATTGTTATCAAGATTTGATATGGGGTGTGTTGTAGGAAATCCAGCAACTACATTTTGGCGCTAAAAACACTACCTGCTATTTGATAGATTGAAGAAGATTCAAAGAAATTAGCTATTGGAAGATTCATGTATTTTGCGATTATTGAATAGGGTGTATTTTGCGAAAATGTATTTTATCAAGTAGTGTCGGAAATCCCTCAAAATGATTTATTACTTGATTCATGTATTTTTGCCGTCTGTGTGGGATTGCCATACATTTCTCTTGAAGCAACTGGGAGCTATTAATAACATAAATGAGAAATTATCCACGCAATACATTTCACTTCATTTGCTGCGGAGTTTACAAAGGAAATCCTAAACAAGTTAGCGAATAAAGTTGCAGGGAAGAAATTTTTACGTTTTTATGTGAAAAAATTTCTATGAAGAAATAGATTGGAAAACTTTTTGCGAAGCTTACTACATTAATTCCAGCGAAGCAACCAAAGAAGTTGCGAGTAAATACAACCAAATTTACGTAGAAAAACTTTAGCAAAAGAAGTGTTCATAAATTAGAGGAAGACAAATTTTGGGAGGAATTAATGTAGTAGCTTCTTTTGCGTAGCAAAATTTTTGCTGAGACTTTGTTGTGGAAAAAGATGACTAATTTCCACATTTTTACAAAGTTCAGTGTCACTGGAAAAGAAGCGTCATTCCCGCGAAGAAATGGGAGATGGGAGCACAAAAAAGTAAGGAGAGTGATTATTCCATCGCAGCAACAGCGACACAAGAGAATTTCGCTGCAGCAAGAGTATTCAATCGCATCATTTCAAAGAAGTATAGTCATCAGGGAACAATAATATACTCATTTTCATGCTCCGATTATTATTTCGCAGGAATATTTATTGAACAAGGAAAAGAAAGAAAGATTATTGATGCAAGAGATGACTGATCCAACGGCTAGAGAGGCAAAAAAGCAGATAATAGCATCTGTTTCTCACATGAATCCAACTTATCCTTCATACTAGACTTAGGTGCTTGTGGAAGAGAATCATAATGTTGGAATATTTGAGAGATTTTCCGGTGCATGTCACTAAGATCTGCTGCTGCTGATAAGGGATATTATTTCCAACAAGTTTGGGGCATTTATTTGCTGCTGCGGATGTTGCTGTGAAGGCAAAACTGGATGATGCAGAACAGGAGCTTGTCGGTACATAGACTGTTGAGACTATTGCTATGATTGCCTGAGGACACTCTGTGGATGTTGTTGGACATTTGGTGTGAACTATGCAAAGGCGGACTGCGGGTTCTGTTGAAGACCCGACGGTGATTGCATCACAGAGGGCCGAGTCCGTTGAAGAGTGGATGACAGCGGACTCGACGGTGATTGGATCAGCATGGCTGAAGACCAAATGACATTTTCACGAGAGTCTGTAAAGTAGATAATCCAGCGGACTTGTAGCAGCAGCGAACATATATACAACTATTTGTTATTCCGGAGTTTCATGAAGTTATCCGAATTAAAGAAGCAAGACAAGCAAACATCAAATGAACATCAAATATCGTTGTTGACCCAGCTGTTCTATTCCCCGCTACAGAACAAAATGAACAGTATACGCCACACAAATTTCTGCGTCATATATGTCTGCAACATCAACCCAGAAACGCCAGCAGCTATAATGTGAAGAACTTTAAATTGCGTGAAGAACTTTATTGTTGAACAACAAAAATTATGAATGGTTAAGATTATGATAAGCAAACTTATAGATGGAGAACGAGACATTAAATGGAGTCAAATATATTTTGCGAATAAAGATCCCCCAGCGAAGAGAGCAGCATGAATTTCTACAGTAAACAAGCAAAGAAACAAAATTCAGCTTAGGAGTACGGTCACTTGCAAAAACAAATAATCTAATTGGGACTATTCCCAGAATGTTTGCATCGCAAACAGTTTTCTGTGACATATCATGACAACGCGAAGGAATTCATGGTTGAACTATTCATAGAGGAAAAAGAGGTAGCATGAGTATAGCAAAACAATTGCTAACTTCACCAGAAAATCATCAGCGAAGAATGAGTTAGAAGATACTCAGTTACGTTTCATCATCATTGTGTAATATGATGTTATGGAGCTGTCAGTAATCTAAAGAATAATAACTGCGACGAAAACAGTAAAGTTGATAATTGCGAAGCATCTCTTAATACAAATTTCTGGACAACAAGAATAATATAGGAGTGTAGATATGGTTGCATGAAATAAAAGAGAAGAAGCAGGGACGAAGAGATCTTATATACAAAAGATGTGCATGAAATAATAACTAGAGTGATTAATACCTTTTATTCGAAAAAAGAAGTTGGTACAGATGGTTTAAGGGGTAACAGGTGAGTTTTAGGTCGTATGATCAAATCCCATGTCTCGCAAATTTATTTTTGCGAGAAATCCTCCCATGTTTCGCATAATTATTTTTGCAAGAAATCCCAAATTGCGAAGGAACAAATTAGCGGTGGAAAAATAATTAGCGGGAAGAAGAAAACATTTGAGTAGAAATTACATCTAATTCCTCCAAGTTATTTCACGCAGGATTAAAATATACCAAGCCATTTCACGCAGAAAAATGAGCAGCGAGCAAGTGAAGTCCAATTTCCGCAGGATTCATTTATTTCAATTCGCCAAGATTGGTCAGAGGCAGGAATTTGATATTTCATTACTTCGCAAGATTCTTGGTTATTTCGCAAGAAGAAAATGGGAGATTATTTCGCAGACATATTTCGCAAAAGAAATGGATAATATTATACTTCCCAAAACAATTGATATGGCACAATATTATACAAGAGGCAGATCAAGAGTTAATTTCGCAAAACTTCATTTCTCATTTCTTCTCAATTTTCAAGCAAATCATATACTTCCCAAGAGACAACAGCAAGCCGCAAAAGATAAGTACCATTTCCTTGAATATTTTATCTATTGATTTAAAGATGCGATATATAATCGCAATATTTCAAAGAAGAGTTCTAAGATTTCAAAAGATTTTACAGCGAATTTACTTTCAAAAATGATATTATGAGAATGAAAGAAAGAATTAAAAAAATGCGAAATTATCGCAAGAAACGCGAATAAAATTTCGCAAGATTGAAATGAAATTTCATAAGATGGCGGAATTATCGCAAGAAATGAAAGAATAAAGAAATGCGAAATTATCGCAAAAGACGCGAATAAAATTTCGCAATAGAGAAATGCAAATGCATAAGACGGGCGAAAATCGCCTAAAAACATATAAGAATGGGACGAACCTTTATGGCGTACACCCTAGTTCGCGGATTCTACTCCGTAAGAGGCAATGTCCTTAAAGTGCGTCATAAGGGGGGTATCTCTTTGCATGGCTATGGGAAAGGCTATACCGCTGCTGGAACCTAGTCATGGAGATTTGGGATTATAGAAAATCCATCCGGGAGAGATAACTTGGATTCCCAATTATATAAGGTTATACCCTGGTTGGGCGCCCGATCGAGAGTTTCTCCTAAGGAATGCAACGTATGATCAAGGCGCCGAGGTACACGGTTGAGCTGTGGGTGCCCGGGATGGATGAACCTACCCTGGCCATCCACGGCAAGTCTTGGCTTACGATGTGTTCGGTCCGAAAAAAACCCCACTTAGGGTGGAGTCTTGTAACTATAAGCCATATAAGGCATAAAGGACAAGGCTGCGAAAACAACTGGTTGTTGGCAGAACCGGATGGGAAAGTGCTAGTCTTGTATGGCCGATGTATAATCCTTGAAGGGGCAACCGGGGGGAGATATAAGGGCGATACCCTCCATTAGGGAGCTGTGTATCAAAAAAGACGGCAATGTCATGGGACTTTATATTCGCAAGAATATTTAGGCCCGTCATATTGTCGCGTGACACAGACAACAATGTCATGGGACTTTATATTCGCAAGAATATTTAGGCCCGTCATATTGCCGCATAACTGGCCAAAAAGCCTAAAGAGAAATGTTAAGATGAGATCAATGGGTTTTTTCGATAAGATCAAAAGATGAGATAAATGAAATCAATAATAAGAGGATATAAATCGCAAAGACGTCATGCGATTTCATCGAAAAGACGGCAATGTCATAAGTCTTAAAAAGCAAAGAGAGATTAATCTCACAAGAAGGCTTAGATTTATCATATTGACGCAAAGATTAAAATTAAATGATAAGACAAGATCAATGGATTATTACATATAAAAGTAAGAATGTCCTGCGAACTTGTCGCATAAAAGTGGCATAATAAGACCTTTAACTAGGAGGGCAAAATAAGACCACAAGAGAGGTTATACCTATAAGCGTATAACAGATTGCTAACGACTTTATATTAGTCTTATTTCATTTATCATATTGCAGATCAATAACAAGAGGCAAGTATGGGAATGCATAGAATGGAAATTACTATTCATAATTCGCAGCACTATTCATAGCACTATTTGCGACACTATTCGCAGTACTATTTGAGCACTATTCATAATTCGCAGAAATGTTCAGAAATTCACAGAAATATTTGGAAATTGGCAGGGTTATTCATAATCACGCAGACTAATTCATAAACTCGAAGATATATCCAGAATTTCGCAGGAATTGTGATTATTTCGCAGAATGTGATTATTTTCTTAAAAATGGTTACCACTTGAGGCAGAGGCAAGATAAGAATAAAGAAACAATTTAATCATTCAACATTTTCTCAAGGATTCTCCTTCATAGATAAAGAATAGAGGCAGTTAGGGATTACCAAGAAATTTTTTTATGTTCTTTATCTTCTCAGCAAGAATCATTTCCAAAATGGATAATTTCGCATGAATAGAGGCAATATTTCTTATTCAGGGACAGATACTTCTTGTATTTCGAGGATTGAGTACTTTATACTTTATACTTCATACTTCGCATACTTCAAAAGATGATACTTCTAATTATTTCTCAAAGCTTCAGAACTTCGCAAAAGAATAGAGGCAAGTATATACTTTTTAAGTTTGGTATTCTTTCGCTTGTTCCTTCATCAACAAAGATCAGAGACTACTACAACTACAGATTTTTTCTTAAAAATTGCTCTTCAAGCAATATTAAAAAAAAGAGGCAAAATGTAGGAGCAGAATCTCGCAACAACAACGCTCTTGCGAAAACTTCTACCACACATGGCAAGTGTCGCAGATTGATTACCAAAACGACGCAACAAAGGACGGAAGACAAAACATGAAGAAAGACGTGAAGATTTTATAGAGAAAGCTCGCAAGAAATATAGCAAGAGAAATCCTGCGAGATATTATAGAAACCTGCGAGAAATCACATTGATGTTGCTGCGATATTACCGCAAGAGTTCATATCCGAAATTAGGGGAAATGTGAGCTGTCTATGAGCTGTCATCCACAATGTAAATACCTATATAAAGAAGAGAGCAGGAGAGAGAAAAGGGAGAGATAATTTTAGGAGGAGAGAGAAAGTTATTTTGCAGAGAGGGTTTCCAGAGAGAGAAAATATAATTTCTTTATCATCTTCTTTCCCAAAACTAGATCTAGAATTCTTCCAAGAACTCCATTAATGGAGATTGTAGACGTAAATTAATGTAGTTCCAAATTATTATAGTGGAGATCCGTGGATGTAGATCACATTGATCGAACCACGTAAAAATCTTGGTGTTTATTTATAATTTTAGTATTTTTATCATCATTTATATATTTAGATCTAGAAATTGTTATCAAGATTTGATATGGGGTGTGTTGTAGGAAATCCAGCAACTACACGCCTTATGTTTGATATCGAAGGAAACCATCACACTTTTTCTGCAATTTTTGGTCATGATTTCTCTATCTGCAAACCTAAACATTTTTCCCTCAGATAGTTTGATTTTTTTTCCCCATTGATTTAGATCGGAAAGCTGGGTTTTTAGATACTGGGATTGATTGAATATAATTGGATTGGATTGATTGAATATGATTGGATTGGATTGATTAGGAAGAGACTTGACGATGGTGGAACTGATTTTGTTTATTTATGTTGACTTGGAATCATTTAAAGATTATACATGACTTCAGTTTTGGGATAAACAATATTCCAAGACAAATTCGAAAGAAGGAGACACACAATAAGGTCCAAGTTCACTGCAATGAATTCTAACTTATAGAGCTACTTCTTCCAATTCAGTTCGTACCATCAACTTATTAAAAAATCAGTTCCTAATGAATTCTAATCGAGATTTGCACAGTAAGTTTTCTACCAAAACACCATTAAAGAAATGGGGGTTGCGGTTAGTTTGTGTGAATGAATGGGTTGTTTTCGAATTCGAAATTGCAGGAAGATTAAGTTATAAAAGGATCTAATTATTCCTGCACATCAAGCGTTTGAAGAAAGACCGCAATCAGTTCACATATGGACTGTGTAGAAGAATTGAAGTGGAATTTTGGTGTTTGCACACAATTTAAGTAATTAAGTATTAGCAGTGAAGCTTGATTTCCCATTATTGTCCCCATTTCTTGATGATATCAGCATACTATATTTGTTTGTTGTTGAAAAAAATTAAAGATTGGTTGTTACTTTTTAATGATTACGTGTTGAAAAGAGGAGGTTTTAACTAGTATTTTATAGGTTCATAAAATCACTTCACAGAATGTTTCAGGGTTTACAATAACGATTTGGGGAGTGAGATAAACAACAGGAAATGGGAAAACAAGGAGAAGAAGATTTTCATCGGGGGCGACTATGTAAATTGATATTAATTTTGAATAAAAATTATAGAAAATAGATAATAAAATAGTCAAATGGAGATTTTGACGGTCAATGGTTAGTCAAGGTATCAACCGATAATATTTCAAATATTGGGTACCAAAGCTAGGTGTTGGACATTTTCTGGGTACCAAACGTTAAATATCCCTTATTTATAATATTTCTTCATTTGTTTTTTCTTGTTGCTAATCTTAAGAATTGTGTTAATACTACTAATAATTGTTTTAGGCAATGAAGAAGAATATGATTGCCATGGCTCCCGAGGTAGAAAAGTTAAGAATGGAGAAGGATAATACAAGAATGACAATCAAATGATTGCCAAAACAATATTGAACTTTAAAAGCGAATTAAAAAGTTTCCCCTGACAGAAGCATTGTTTTTTGTTGTTGCTATTAATTTGGACTGATAGGATAACCACATTTGCTTGCAGCTCAACATAGGCTAGACATGCCTTGCAAAAAGAACAAGCTTCGCAGACGAATGGTATTATATAGGATGATTCTTAAGATCCAGATGCTCATGGGGAAGCTTTGCACTGTATCAGCTGAAACAAGTTAATAGATCTAAAACAAGTCAATAGTTGGTCAGGTAACGACAACAAATGGTGGTTACATGGATTCCACATGAACCACAACATTTTGTGGAGCAGAAAGAGGTTACCATACATGTATATTAAAGACATCTATACAGAATGACTTAAGTTTTTTTTTTTGAAATTCAGTGGAAGATCAGGATTGTTAGTCGGTAATAATTGGACACAAAATGTGTATAAATCCAAGTCAAATTGGCTTCGTCTGACCAGTTTTGTATACTCAAATATTTGGAGTCATTGTTTCGTTTTACCCATTCAATGGCGCCTAAAGATAATGTGTGAATGGTTCAATTAAAAAGCCCACGAGTTCGTGTTTGACAACTCGCTATAATTTCTACTACGACCAGGGGTACATGGTACCCGCAAGTGAAAACCAGTCATGCATGCCATGGACATGAAAATGGTTTATGTAACAAGGAACATGCTTAAATTATTGATTGAGTTTTAAATGTTGTGGTCACAGGACTCACCACTGAATGTTGTTTCAACTTTTTAAATCGTCTAATTATCAAACTGATCTAAATTTAATGAATGATAATCTTAACATTTGGTGTTTGGTTTATTCAGAAATAAGACTTCTACTGCAACACTAGGGGATAAAATGTCTCTGGTAGGTATAGAAAGTCTTAACCTTGATTAAGCTTAAGAGGGAAGCCAGAGACTAGACATTTGTTGTTGTAATGGACTTTTATTAGTTGACCGCATATATATGATACTATCATTTTTGGTAATTGAATATTTTTATTGCCTATTTTTTGTGTTCCAATCCATGCTTCAAATTATGAATTCCTAAAAACTCACTAGCACCAAAACATTCTTTTTCTCTACAAAATATCTAGGCCCATCCCATAAAAATCTTACATAATAAAAAATAATAATACCTTAACTAAAAAAAATCTTACCCGTCCCCACGAGAAAATACTTCCTTAAACTAAAAATAATAATACTTTAAGCAAAACAAAAAATTACACGGGTAATTTTCTTTTTTAAGTTTAGGCTTGGTCAACCAACTTGAGCCTGTGCAGCGCACGGGCGCACATCTAGTATAAGTAATAATTCTTCGCAACCCGGTATTGAAGATGTATTTAGGTTAAAGCAGAGAAGTGGTGAAAGTTTGAAGCATCTAACCATAAGATGGAAAACAATGTGTAGTGAAATGTCTGGTCGTGTGGATGAGAGATATCTCATCTTATCATTCATTAACGCAATGTTCGCAACCAATCTGCTATACATTCAAATTTTCAGAATCAAGAATACAATCTCAATGACTGAGTTGCGAGATCTGCAAGAGGAGTATATTGCTCTTGAAGAAAAATAAAATGAGATGGAGTCATACCCAATTGCAAATACAAGTTAAGCAGCAGCGAATGCAAGCTTACTACCCAAATTGAGCGAGCACTTCGCAGACACACCAAGAGAAGATAATGGAGAATGGTCAGCAGAAAATAGTAGCTATGGGAAGTCGTGACCAAGAAGAATTCGAGAGAGAAAGAAACTTCTATATCCGAGGTGGAAACAACAAAATTCAAAGACTTGATCAGCCACAAGAAACCTATGGAGGACAAAGGAAAAATTATCATAGAGGATCAGGAAGTCAAAAGATAATATGGGAAGAGATCAAGATGCCACCTTTGAATGCTAGTGTGGAAAAAATTTGGGAAGCTATAATCTTGATGGAGAACATACCAGCACCCTGGAACATGGGAAAAGAACCACTTCCAAATCACCAAAGTCAAGAATTTTGCTCTTACCATCATTTTCATGGACATTCAATAAATGATTGAAGGAATATAAAAAGGATCATTCTCAGAATGATAAATCAAGGAAAGTTAAATCATTTTATAATAGGGCACCCTCAATCTCAACTCTTAACACCACCACCAGAAATTCGCAGAGTAAATACAACAGAGGGAGGAGAAACATTTGCCATAGAAGTTGGAGCGAAGGAGAAGAATTTGTTTTGTAACTCTATTGTACATTCGTATAAAACAATTGAGGACTTTCATGACAGTGTTCTAAGTAGAGTCTTCGCAAGAGATGCTGATGGAAGAGAGATAATGAACATTGCGAAAATTTCGCCGCTAAAAGAATGGCAAAAGCAGACTATCTCTTTCACCGCAGAAGAAGTTCCCGCAGGGGGAGAACTACATGTCCATTAGTGGTGAGAATAGAGATAAACCCGAAACAAAAAGAAGATGAAGATGCATATGAGGATGATGAACCTGAAGATTCGCGGGCAATCAATAGAGTTTTAATTGATATTGGGAGTTCTGTGGATATTCTGTTTTATCATACTTATAAAACTATGGGAGGCAGAGATGAAGATTTAGTAACTTCAACCTATAAAATATATGGTTTTAATGGTACTGCCAATAAGCCTAAAAGGGAAGTTACTATGCGAATTCCATTGAAGGGGGTATCTTCTAAGATTCTATTCTGTGTAGTCGACGTAGAATCGCCATACAACGCCTTAGTTGGCCAACCTTGGTTGCATGTGATTCTAGGTGTGGCATCAACTTTCCACCAGTGCATCAAATTTCCTCATCCCAGTGGTATTGGAGTCATAAAGGGAGATTGGGTTGAAGGAAAAAAGTGCTAAGAAATCGATGTAGGGTCCTGCGAAGAAAGAGCTGCCAAGAAGGAAAATTGGAAGTATAACATCAAACAAAGACAAAGAAGTGAGAGGTTGATGGTTGATGCAATAGAACAGAAAGAAGAAGGAATGCTACAAAGTCAATACTTGCTGAAAATGACAAGTGGCGAAAATATCGCAGAAGGAGAGACTGTAGCGAAAAGAAACAAAAGTACAGAGGCAGAAAGCAATAAAGGTAAAAAACTTAAACTGTGAAATGAAAAAAAAAATTATTGAGAAAAGAAAAAGAGATGTATGATTGATTTGTTGCAAAAAAAATTAAAAATATATTTCACTTAATAACAAAAATGAGATTGAGAAATTACAACAGAGCTGAAATGCAAAAAAAAAAAAAGAATAATCCTTAGAATGGGACGAACCTTTATGGAGTACACCCTAGTTCGTGAATAAAATTTCACAAGAGGCAAATGTAAGACCTAAAGTGCGTCATAGAAGGGTATCTATTGCATGACTTAGGGATAAGGGTATACCGCTGCTGGAACCTGAGTCATGGAGATTTGGGGTCAATGAAAACCCATCCAGGAGAGTCACCTTGGATTCTCAACTTAAACATATGACTTGAGTTGGGCGACTGAGGTAATAAGGACTCTCTTAAGGAGTGTAGAGTATGATCAAGGCGCCGAGGTACACGGTTGAGCCAAGAGTGCCTGTGGCGTATGAAACTACCCTGGCCATTCTTGGAAAGTCTTGACTATGATGCACTCGGCCCGAAGAAAACCCCACTTAGGGTGTAATCTCGTAACCATAAGCCATATAGGCAAAAGGGATAAGAGGCTGCGAAAATAGCTGGTTGTTGTTAGGACTAGATGGGAGGATCTAGCCTTGTATGGAAGAAGTACGTCTCCTTGAAGGGGCAACCAGGGGGAAGATAAAGGCGGCACCCTCCATTAGGGAGATGATAAGTGTCTTAAGACGCAAATATCATAAGGCTTTTTACTCATAGGAGTATCAAGGCTTTTCATATTTGTGCGACAATCCTGAAGAGAAAACAATACAAAAAAGAAGATAAGACTAGATCAATGGGTCATTGCATGCAAGTGTAAAGACGTCCTGCGATTTCGTCGCAAGACGACAATGTCATGGGTCTTTAATTTCGCAAGAAAATTTAGGCATGCCATATTGTCGCAACAAAAATGACAAAAGAACAAAAAGTTAAGGCAAGATCAATGGGTTTCTGCATGAAAGTGCAGAGACGTCCTGCGATTTTGTCGCAATGACAAAAGGTGGAAAAATAATACCTTTACTTAGGAAGGCAAAATAAGACCACATCAGAATACAAGGAAGAATGCAATCTTAAAATATGTGATTGCGAGATTACGCAAAAACAATTGCGAGATTGTCACAATAATCTTACTGAACAAAGGTAACTTGCTTAATTTCTCATTTGAAAACAAATAACAGAGGAAAGTATGGGAATGCATAGAATGAGGAAATGTTATTTGTCTCCACATGATAGATTTATACATAAAATAAAAAATTAATTATATAATTGGTTAATCATATTGTAAGAAAGAATAGTTTTTCTAACACATTCAAGAAGAAACAAAAGAAAAAGAACTTGTATTGAAGATTGGAGAAATTTGCAGTGATAGATTATAAATGTACAAGAATAGAAGATCAAAGAGCAAATGTACAAGTTTTACAAAAAGTTGAACAAGGAAGCACAAGGAAGCAAAAGCTACTTCTTGCTTGATTCTTCATTATCTTCATCAGATTCTTCACCAGATCTTTCTCCTTTATCTTCATCAGACTTTTCTTCTTCATCTTCTTCAGAATTTTTTTCTTCATCAGCATCACTATCAAAGATAACCAAGTCATGAACATTCTCTGGAACTTCGTCTGAGAGGCAAGGATATGTAGAATGAGGAATACCATTATCATCACAAATTGTTTTAATAGTTTTATTGCGGAAAAGAACAACATCATTCTTGAAATTCGCAACGGTGATCTTTAGTTGGTTCTTCAACCTAGAACACTTCTCATTACGAGAAGAAAGATCTTTTGCGAGCTTCGCTTTCTAATTCTCAAGCTTTTCAATTCTCTGGCGATATCTCTTTTCAGCTTCTGCGAAAATATAACAATAAATGAACAACCTGATGGAAGTTTATGAAAAACAAACAGTTAAATAAGGAAGAACATTTAACAACCTTGTATGTTAGAATCATATCTCTAACCAAGACCGTTTGCTCAACTTGAAGATTAACATTTACACCTAAGTTATTTCTGGCGTTATCTAGAACTTTCGCAGCCCAAGCGAATTCATCGTCATTTTGTATTAGAAGACCGGAGCGAACTTGACTCTCTTTTTCGCTAAGTATAGTGTTTTGGCGAATAACTTCATCTCGTTCAATTTGAACCTCAAGAAGATTTTTATGAAATTTTGCTAAAGTTTGAGCACCTTAGAGAGCAATACGATCTTTTTCATCTATGAGATCACTATACTTGGTCCTTAAACTATTGATTTCTTCTTTGGAATTATGAAAGAAACGTTTAAATTTATTGGCTAAACCCAAGATGGATCTATGTTCAATTTCTAAGAAACGAAGTTTGGATCTGAGTTCATCTACAGAAAGGGATTTAATTTTGTCATTTGAAAAACTATTCAAAGAGTTATTAAGATGATCAAGAAGGGCGTCATCATCCATATGATGGGGAAATGAGTAAAGAAGAATAGATTCATCAGAAAGACCATAAACGTCTGCGAAATGGTAAATTGTATAAGAAAAGATAATGAGAAAATGAAATGAAGAAAAGGAAGAAAAAATTATATACCATAGAGTTGCTTATTGGCATCTTCCACGGCCCATCTATCTAACATTTTTGGTGATATGACACATGGTATCGCCAATTATTATGGAAATGAAGCTCTTAATGGGGTATCTCAGGCTCTTGCCAAGATCTGCGATGCTCCCATATTGGTTGATAATGATTCTCTCCAAGGAATCTCAAGATCAATAACTCTCAGTCTCTTAAATTCTCTTGGTATTTTGGTATGTTTTCACTTCTTCACCACATTTATGCATTCATTTCCTCGCAAAGTTTTAATTTACATTGTTCCCTCGCAGACTGGAAGAGCTTCCTTTGCTATTGCTTCATACTTGGAGAAGAGGTGCGCATCTTTTCGCAAGAAGAATAATGTTCATCGCTAGAAGAATGTGGAATTGGAATCTGAGTCTGCTAGTCTTCGTGGGCAATTGGAATCTGGGTCTGCTGACCTTCAAGAAAAGATCAAGCAGTTGGAAACTGAACTTTATTTCTCACAAAACAAGCCTCCAAGATGCGAACAATCTTTATGGTAATAAATCTCTTTTTTTTTTCTTTAATCTTGTATTCCTTTGCATTTTTTATTATTTTTCTTCTTCGCGGATGTTTACGGCCTTTCTGACGAAGCTGTATTCCTTCGTTCTTTTCCAAATACAATAGACGATGATACTCTTTTAGATCTTCTCAATAAATCTTTGAATAATCCCTCTGATGATAGAATTAATTCTCTTTCCATAGATGAACTCAGGTCTAAGCTACGCCTCTTAGAAACTGACCATAGATCTTGCATAGAGCTTATCAATAACAAATTCAAACGCTTTTACCACAATTCTAAGGAAGAAATTAGAATGTTAAGGGCCAAGAAAAATGATCTCTCAAACGATAAAGATCGTATCTCTAGACAAGGATCTCAAACTTTAGCGGATTTTCATAAAACCCTTCTTGAAGTTCAAATTGAGAGAGATAGACTTATCTGCGATAAAGAGATTCTTGTTGAAAGAGAAAGCCAAATCCGTTCCCGTCTTCTTATTAATAATGATGATGAATTTTCTTAGGATGCAAAGATTCTTGACAATGCCAGAGCTAACTTAGGTGTAGATGTTAGTCTTCATGTTGAACAAGCGGCCTTAATTAAAGACATGATTTCTGAAAGAGAAGGTTGCTAATTGTTCTTCCTCATTAATTTCTTGTTAGTTATTAATCTTCTTATCTTTGCAAAATTTTCAATTTGTTGTTATATACTCGCGGGAGATGAGAAGAGATATACTGAAATAATTGGAGAACTTGAAGCTGATAAGAATCAACTCGCAAAGACTCTTGCTGCTCGCAATGAAAAATATTCAAGATTGAAGGACCAATTAAATATCTCTACTTCAAATTTTAGTAATATCATTGTTGGTGTTCGCAATGACTCTGTCAATAGGGTTTGTGATGATCATAACATCTCTCACTCTTTGTATCCTTGCCTTACTGAGGAAGTTCCAACGAATATTCCAAACCTTGTTATCTCTGACAGTGAGGCGGAAGAATCTGGTGAAGATGAAGGACATAGTGAAGACAATGGTAAAGAAGGAGAAAAATATGGCGAGGATGATGATGGGTCTAATTAGTCTTGTCTTTCCCTTTTAGTCCCTCTATAATATTTGTTCATCTATCTCTTTATCCTTGTAATATAATGTAGCGAATTTCTCCAGATTCTAACATTCCTTAGTGTATAAATTTCTTTTGCTTCTATCTGTATAAATTAGAAAACAATTATTTTCTACAATATAGTTAATCAACATGATTATTAATCTTAAACTATCTGTATAAGTGTATCATATGATAATGTCTACATAAATTTATCATATAATGATGAATAACAATTCTATCATTCTGTTCATTCCCATACTTGCCTCTGTTATTCATCTGCAATATCAAATAAATTGAGTAAAGTTTAGACATTAGTTGTGATTAAAATCTATTCAATTATTTTTACCTCAATCTTTGCAATAACATCGCAAGTAACAGTTGCATATTTTTATGATCTCTGCGTAAATATCGCAAATCTTAATATCGCAAGTCTTATTATCTCTGCGTCAATATCGCAATCGTTCAATCTTGAATTCTTGTGGTCTTATTATGCCTTCCTAGTTAAAGGTATTATCTTTCCACACTTTGTATTGGCGACAAAATCGCAGGACGTCCTTACATTTGAATGTAAAAACCCATTGATCTTGCCTTATCTGTGTTTTGTCACTTTCTCTGCGACAATATGACAAGCCTAAGTTCCCTTGCGAGAATAAAGCCTCATGACATTGCCGTCTTGTGATGAAATCGCAGGACGTATTTACACTTTCATGTAAAAACCCATTGATTTCATCTTAACTTTTTCTCATGGCTTGTTACCTCTATACAAATTTCGTCACGCGATAATATGACAGGCCTAAATGTTCTTGCGATCATAAAGCCCCATGACATTGCCGTCTTTAGACACTTATTAGCTCCCTAATGGAGGGTGCCACCCTTTTATTCCCCCTGGTTTCCCCTTCAAGGAGGACACATCGGCCATACAAGACTAGCTCCTCCCATCCGGTCTTAACAACAACCAGCTGTTTTCGCAACCTCTTATCCTTTATGCCTATATGGCTTATAGTTACAAGACTTCACCCTAAGTGGGGTTTTCTTCGGGCCGAGTGCATCATAGCCAAGACTTTCCAAGAATGTCCAGGGTAGTTTCGTACGCCTCGGGAACCCTTGGATCAACCGTGTACCTCGACGCCTTAGTCATACTTTGCACTCCTTATAAGATATCCTCGGTCGTCCAACCAGGGTATAACCTTATATAGTTGGAAATCCAAGGTACCTCCCCCTGAAAGGTTTTCTTTAACCCCAACATCTCCATGACTCAGGCTTCAGCAGCAGTATAACCTTATCCCTGAGTCATGCAAAGAGATACCCCCTTATATGACGCACTTTAGGTCTTATATTTGCCTCTTACGAAATTTTATTCGCGAACTAGGGTGTACGCCATAAAGGTTCGTCCCGTTCTTTTATTTCTCTTGCGAGTATTGCAACTCTGATGAAATTTCTTTTCTTTGTTCTTCTCTTTATTTCAATTCTTGTACAATTTTTTAACTTCATCTTTTTCATTCAAACAAAATATTCTTTTGAGATCTTTTCTTAAATTTCATCATTTTACCTTTTTACTTACTACCTTCTGCTTCTGCTTTTTTGTTACTTTTTTTTATTTTCTCTCCATCTGCGAGACGCTCGCCATCTTTTGTTTTCATCTCATGTTGATTTTGCAATGTTCCTTCCTCTCGCCGCTCTATTGTATCAACCATCAACTTATCACCTCTTTGTTTTTTCTTGATGTTTCGTTTCCAGTTTCTACTATTTTATGCCCTTTCCTCGCAAGATTCCATATCAATTTCATAACATTTCTTACCATCAACCCAGTCTCCCTTTATTACTCCAATACCATTAGGATGAGGAAATTTAATACATTGGTGGAAAGTTGACGCCACACCTAATATCCCATGTAGCCAAGGTCGGACAATCAGGGCATTATAAGGTGATTCAATATCCACAACGCATAATAGAATCTTAGAAGATAACCCTTTTAATGGAATTCGCATTGTAATTTCCCTTTTGGGATTGTTGGTAGTACCGTTGAAACCATAAATCTTATAGGTTGATGGTATCAGATCCTCGTCTTTTCCACCCATGGTTCTATAAGTATGATAAAATAAGATATAAAATGAACTTCCAGTATCTATTAGAACTCTGTAATGGCCTAGGAATCCTCAGTTTCACCATCATCATTTTCTTCATCTTCTTCTTCTACTTGTTTTGGATTTATTTCTAATCTTACCACCAGTGGGTTGTCATGCATCTCGCCAGGCTCTGGTACTTCTTGTGCGGTGAAAGAAATAGTTTGCTTTTTCCACTCCTCTAATGGCGAGACTCTCGCAATATTCATTATCTCTCTTCCATCTGCGTCTCTCGCGAAGACTCTGCTTAGAACATTGTCGTGGAAATCCTCAATAGTTTTGTATAAATGTACGATGAAATTATAGAACAAATTCTTCGCCTTGGCTCCAACATCTATCACAAATGTTTCTGCTCCTTTTACAGTATTCACTCTGCGAATATCTCAGTGCTTTGTGGTAATCTTGAGATTGCGGATGTCCTATTAGAAAATGATTTAACTTTCCCAGATCAATCATCCTCAAAATTATTCTTTTTACATTCCTGCAATCGTTTATTGAGTGACCATGAAAATGATGGTAAGGACAAAATTCTTGATTTCGGTTGTTTTGATGTGGCTCTTTTCCCATATTCCAGGGTGATGGTATATTTTCCATCAAAATGATATCTTCCCAAATTTTTTCTATGCTAGCATTCAAATATGGCATATTAATTTCTTCCCATATTATTCTCTGAATCCCTTGCCCTCTGAAATTATTTTGCCTCTGACCACCATAAGTCTCTTGCGGCTGATCAAGTCTTTGAATTTTATTATTTCCACCGCGATTGTAATAATTCCTTTCTCTTTCATACTCCTCTTGATCTCGACTTCCCATGGCTACTAACTTTTGCTGGTTTTCAATCACCACTTTTTCTTGTTGTGATTGCGAGGTGCTCGCCACGTTATTAATTATCTTAGGAAGTAAACTTCCATTTGCCGCTATTGAGATGGTGTTTGCGACTGGATATGATTCCATCTCATTTTGTTTCTTCTCTAAAGCAATGTATTCTTCTTGTAGTTCTCGCAATTCAGTCATTGTGATGGCATTTTTGACTCTGAAAACTTGAACATATAGTAGATTGGTTGCGAACATAGCATTAATGAAAGATAAAATGAGATATCTCTCATCTACTCTACCAGCCATTTTGCTGCACATTGTTTTCCACCTTAATGTTAAGTACTTCAGAATTTCGCCAACCCTCTGTTTTAACCCCGAACACATCTTTAATTCATGGACGTGCAGAATTGTTACTTATGTATGCCCCTAAAAATGTTGTTTATAGATGAGTGAAAGAAGTTATAGTATTCTTGGGTAAACCCTCAAACCATTTTAGCGCCTCGCCAGTTAAGCTTGATGCAAAGTATTTGCATAACACAGCATCATGGTTCTCCCATTGTAGCATACACCTAACATAGGCTTTGATGTGTTGAATGGAATATGTAGATCCATCAAAAATACTAGTTAATGATGGAAAGTTGCATTTTGGGGGTATTCCTCCTAGTTGTACTGCTTGAGTGAATGGAGTTTTTGCTGCTTCTTTAATCGCCTCATCAAGCTGTCTTCTGCTTCCTTCTCTTCTATCATTTAACATTCCCCTCAATTCTGCTAATTCTCTTAAAACTTGTTCATTCCCAACTGAATTTTGCTCCATTGGTCTTTTCTGTGCAGATTCTCTTCTCCTGCGCTCTTGCCTATCTTGTGTTGC
Organism: Papaver bracteatum; assembly: GCA_023529315.1. Taxonomy (NCBI): domain Eukaryota; kingdom Viridiplantae; phylum Streptophyta; class Magnoliopsida; order Ranunculales; family Papaveraceae; genus Papaver; species Papaver bracteatum. Next base: position 240,021 of record JAJJWX010003727.1, on the reverse strand, counting down.
GAGGTTTTGATTTCCATCTCCACTATTTTCTACTTGTCTTTCTCCGCTATCTTCTCTTACATTTCTTTCGCGAATACGCACACCGTTATATCTCTCATTTTTTCTTCTGCGATTTTCTTTTGCTCTCCTCTGCACCCTATCGTATTCTTCATTAATATTATCATTATTGCGGTTCTGTTCACGTCTTCTTTCTCGATTTTCATGATTATTTTGGCGAATTGCTTCTTGAAATTCTTGCTCTTCTACTTCTGTTCTCAATCTTTCCCTCTCGTAAGCTAAGCGTGCTTGTTCATCATAATGTCTCTCGATTTCTCTTTCAATTATCTGTTGATTTCTTAGAGTTTCTCTTCCGTGCAATATCCTCCTTCCTTCCTCTTGATCTTCTTCACCATCTTGGTTATTTCGTGCATGACGCTGCTCATTTTCTTTCCTTTTGTTGTTTGGTTGAATTTCATCTTGTGGTATGGAATGATCTTCCCTTATTTCTCTCCTTTCACGCCGTCCTCCATTTGGATCATGATTTTCTCCTTCAATATTTATTATAGGTGATCTTCTTCTTATCTCACTTCTAATTATTCTCGAACTTGATCTCGTTGTGCTTCTTGATCTTCTATTTTGTAACCTTATGTTTTCCATTCTCAATTCATGGTTTTGCCTTGTTAAGTTTGTACGTTCTTCCGCCTCCAATCTCCTTTCCTCTTGTATTCTTTGTCTTAAAACCTCTACTGTTTAATTTTCATCATTTCCATGTATTAATCCTCCATTTACCTCTTGGTTTCTTCCCTCTCGTCCTTTATTTCTTAATTGTCGATCTTCTGGTTCTTATATTAAATCTGATCGCCAAGTATGCACGCTTACTCTATCATGATCCACAACTCTATCTTGTATTGATGTTTGCTGATTTGACTGTTGAATCTGATTTCCTCCATCATTCCTTGTTCTATTACTTCTTCCATTTCATCTGTTTCTCCACCTGCAAGTCTTTTACTCCTCCTTACGGTTGTTGGTGGTTCTGAAGTATTTCTTCTTCTCCTAGCCATTGATTTTAATGAATTGTTGAAACTTGCGTAAAATCCTTCACTAATTGTTCCAAATTCCTTCTAATCACAGTGTCAATTTTCACCTTTTTCTTCAAACAATCATCAATTCATCCCTGTTTCGGGCGCCAAAATGTAGTTGCAGGAAAACCTACACTACACCCTTGATAAGAATTTACAGTAATTAACATATATTTGAAGATTAAAAACAACACTTTCTTATTTGATTCTCAAAAATGTTTACAAGGAATGGAAGAAATCAAGAATACAACCACTCTCTTGAATTTTCTCTCTCTTCAAGACTTTCTCAACACTCAAAAAAAAATACATCCTCCCCTCTCTGAATCTACTGGGTTTCTTTATATAGGGTAGTTACATAGTGGAGGACAGCTAAGCTGTACTTTAATTTCGGATTTGCCTTGCGATATTATCGTAGTAGTTATAATACTAATCCTCGCTGATATTTTTAAAACTCGCAGTATCATCATGCTTTTCCCGTGTTTTGGCCATCGTCACCCATTACTTCATTCTTTCTGTCATCTGCAACGCTCGCAATGTGTTGTTGATTAACTCGCAAAGCTGTCGCTGTAAATATCGCAGGAGTAGTGTTGTGGCGATATTCTGATCCTACAATTACAGAAATGACGTGACAGATGATGACAGCTTAAATGCGAGAAAGATGTGAAGACCTAGCGAGATTTAGGAGTAATTATGAAATTTAACATTTGTATAGTTGCGAATATCGCAAAGCCAGATCCGAAAATAAAGGACAACTTAGATGTCATCCACCATGTAATTTCCTATATAAAGAGCCGAATAGGCGTAAGGAAAGAGAGATCAATTTTAGAGTGCTGAGAAAGTTTTTAGGAGAGAGAAAGTCCAAAACAGTGTTGTATTCTTGATTTCATTTCGTTCTTGTAACATTTCTGGAACCCATTAATAAAAAAGTGTTGTTTTTGATCATAAATATGTGTTGATTATATGGATTCTTGTGAGGGACGTATTGTGGGATTTCCTGCAACTACATATTGGCGCTAGAAACAGGGAGGTGATTGAATTGTGATTTGAAGGAGTTTGGGGTAATTGGTGAAGAATTTTTCATAGTTTTCAACAATTCATTAAGATTAAAAAGATGGCTAGAAGAAGAAATGCTTCAAGACAACCAAAAACTGTTAGAAGGAGCAAGAGGCTTGCTAGAGAAGGGAGAAACGGAATTGGGGAATCATCTAGAATGAACGCAAGAAACAATGAAGAAAATCAGGTTCAACAACCAGCTTAGCGTATGCCAATACAAAATAGAATTGTAGATTACGACAAAGTGAGTGTACACACTTGGCGATCAGATTCAACAGAAGAAGTGGAAGAAGAGCAATAATTAAAAAATGGTAGACAAGAAGAGAGAAACCAGGAAGCAGTTGGAGGAATAATTCATGGAGATGAAAGAATTGAAGCATTAGAGGCATTAATACAAAGAATACATGAAGAGAGAAGGTTAGAAGCAGAAGAACGCACAAATTTGACAAGGAAAAACCAGGAGATGAGAATGGAAAACATGAGACTACAGAATAGGAGGTCAATAAGTACCACAAGATCAAGTTCAAGATCAATTAGAAGTGAAGTAAGACGAAACTCACCTATGACAAATATTGGAGAAGGAAATCGAGAAGAAGTACGAAATACAGTCGAGGAACGTCATGAAAGAAGAGAAACCAGGAAGCAGTTGGAGGAATAATTCATGGAGATGAAAGAATTGAAGCATTAGAGTCATTGAGACAAAGAATACATGAAGATAGGAGGTTAGAAGCAGAAGAACGCACAAATTTGACAAGGAAAAACCAGGAGCTGAGAATGGAAAACATGAGACTACAGAATAGGAGGTCAAGAAGTACCACAAGATCAAGTTCAAGATCAATTAGAAGTGAAGTAAGACGAAACTCTCCTATGACAAATATTGGAGAAGGAAATCAAGAAGAAGTACGAAATCCAGGCGAGGAACGTCATGAAAGAAGAGAAATAACTGAAGATCGTTACATTCCACATGGCGAAAATCTCCAAAATGAACAAAACAACAGAGATCGGGGGAATAGGCAACGTCAAGAACGAAATAACCAAGATGGTGAGGAAGATCAGGAAGAATGAAGGAGAATATTACATGGGAGAGAAATTCAAAGAAATCAACAAGTAATTGAAGATGAAATTGAGAGGCATTATGCTGAAAAAGCACGCTTATCTTGCGAAAGGGAAAGATTGAGAGCAGAAGTAGAAGAACAAGAGCTCCAAGAGGCAATTCGCCAGAATAATCATGACAATCGAGAAAGAAGGCCTGAAAAAAATCGCAATAATAGTAATATCAATGAAGAATATGATAGAGTACAAAGAAGAGCTAAAAGGAGAAAAAGAGAATTGAGGAGGAATGAACAAAATCACAGAGAAGAAAATGAGAGGTATAATCATGTACGAATTCATGAAAGAGATGAAAGAGAAGATCGCAGGGAAAGACAAGGAAAAAATGATGAAGAAGAAAATCAAAACAGGCATGAATGCAGGAGAAGAGAAGCATAATTAAAAATACCAATGGAAGTATATCCTGGTGTAAATGAGCAAATCTTAAGAGAATTGGCGGAAATGAGAGGAATGCTAAATAACAGAAGAGAAGGAGGCAGGAGACAATTGGACGAAGCCATAGAAGAAGCTACAAAAACTTCATTCACACAAGAGTTACAATTGGGAGGAATACCCCCAAAGTGCAATCTTCCATGGGTTAACTAGCATCTTTAACGGAACAACTTGTGCAATTCAACACATCAAAGCTTATGTAAGGTATATGTTATAATGGAAAAACCATGATGTTGTGTTGTGAAAGTATTTTGCATCAAGTCTAACGGGAGAGGCGCTAAATTGGTTCGAAGGTTTACCGAGGAATACTATAACATCTTTCAACCATTTGCAAACTACGTTCTTAGGGGCGTATATAACTAACCATTCCTCACGACCTGGAATTGAAGATGTATTTGGTTTAAAACAAAGAATTGGCGAAAGTTTGAAGCATCTAACCATAAGGTGGAAGACAATGTGTAGCGAAATGGCTGGCCATGTGGATGAGCGATACCTTATTCTATCATTCATTAATGCAATGTTCGCAACAAATTTGTTGTATATTCAAATTTTTAGAATCAAGAATACAATCACAATGACTGAGTTGCGAGAGCTTCAAGAAGAGTACATTTCTTTGGAGGAAAAACAAAATGAGATGGAATTATACCCAATTGCGAACACAAGTTCAAATACGTCGAATGCAAGTTTATTGCCTAAATTGATAAATACAGTGGCGAGCACTTCACAAGTACAACAAGAAAAGATGAAGGGTGATAATTAACAGAAGATGGTAGCTATGGGAAGTCGTGATCAAGAAGAATTTGAAAGAGAAAGAAACTTCTATAACCGTGGAGGAAACAATAGAATTCAAAGACTTGATAATCCGCAAGAAACTTATGGGGATCAAAAGCAAAACTATCATAGAGGACAGGGAAGTCATAAGATAATATGGGAAGAAATCAAAATGCCACCTCTGAATGCTAGTGTAGAAAAAATATGGGTAGCCATAATTTTGATGGAAAACATACCATCACCATGGAATATGGGGAGTGAACCACCTCCAAGTCACATAAGTCACGAATTCTGTTCTTATCACCATTTTCATGGACATTCAACAAATGATTGCAGAAATATAAAGAGAATCATCCTCAAAATGATAGATCAAGGAAAACTAAATCATTTTCTAAAAGACCAATCTCAGTCTCAACTATTACCACCTCCACCAGAAATTCGCAGAACAAACACAATAAAAGAAAGAGAAACATTTGTAATAGAAGTAGGGGCGAAAGCAAATAATTTGTATTGTCATTCTATTGTACATTCGTACAAAATAATTGAAGACTTTCATGATAACATTCTGAGCAGAGTCTTCACAAGAGATGATGATGGATGAGAAATGAAGAACATTGCGAAGATTTCGCCGCTAAAAGAATGGAAAAAGCAAATTATCTCTTTCAATGCAGAAGAAATACCTGAGGGTGGAGAAATGCACGATAATCCATTAGTGGTAAGATTGGAAATTAACCCAAATCCTAAAGATGATGAAGCTAAGGACTCATGGGCAATCAACCGAGTTTTAATTGATACTGGAAGTGCCGTGGATATCTTATTATATCATGCTTATAAAACTATGGGAGGGAAAGATGAAGATTTAATACCTTCAACCTACAAAATCTATGGTTTTAATGGTACTGCCAATAAGCCTAAAGGGGAGGTCACTATGCGAATTCCATTGAAAGGACTATCTTCTGAAATTCTATTATGTGTTCTCTATGTGGAGTCACCTTATAATGCTTTAATTGGGCGACCTTGGTTGCATGGGATTTTAGGCGTAGCATCGACATTTCACCAGTGCATCAAATTCCCTCATCTCAGTGGAGTTGGCATCATAAAAGGGAATTGGGTTGAAGGAAAGAAGTGTTATGAAATCGATGTAGAATCAAATGAAGAACGAGCTGAGAAGAAGGAGAATTGGAAGCATAGTGTCAGAGAGAAACAAAGAAGTGAGAAATTGATGGTGGATGCAATAGAGCAAAGGGAAGAGGGAACCCTGCGAAGCCAATGCTTGTTGAAAATAAGAGGTGGCGAACATTTCTCAAAAGATACAAAAGTAGCAGAAAACATCAAATGTAAGAAACTTAAAATGTGAATTGAAAGTAAAATTGCGAATAAAAAGAATGATGTATGATTGATTTGTTGCAAAAAAATTCAAAAAATATATTTTACTTAATGACAAAAATGAGATTGAGAAATTACAATAGAGCTGAAATGCAAAAAAATAATAATAATAATAATAATCAGAAATGGGCGAACTTACTATGGCGTACACCCTAGTTCGCGAAATCACAATTTCGCAAGAGGCAAATATAAGACCTAAAGTGCTTCATAGAAGGGGTACCTATTGCATGACTCAGAGAAAAGGTTACACCACCCCTGGAACCTGGGTCATGGAGATTTGGGGTCAATAATGCCCATCCAGGAGAGATACCCTGGATTTTCAACCAAATCTTATGACTTAGGTTGGACGATTGATGGTCTCTTATAAGGAGTGCAAAATGTGATCAAGGCGCTGAGGTACATGGTTGAGCCAAGAGTTCCTGGGTCGTATGAAATGCACCTGGACATTCTTGGCAAGTCTTGACTATGATGCACTCGGCCAGAAGAAAACCCCACTTAGGGTGCAGTCTTGTAACCATAAGCCATATAGGCAAAATGGATAAGATGCTTCGAAAACAACTGGTTGTTGTTAACACCGGATGGGAGGAGCAAACCTTGTATGGTAGAGGTACGTCTCCTTGAAGGGGCAACCAGGGGGGAGTTAAGGGCGGCACTCTCCATTTGGGAGATGATAAGTGTCTTAAGATGCAAATATCATGAGGCTTTATTTTTGCAAGAAAATTTAGGCTTGTCATATTTGTGCGACAAGCCTGAAGAGGCAATAATACAAAAGAAAAAGATAAGGCGAGATCAATGGGTCAATACATGAAAGTGTACAGACGTCCTGCAATTTCGTCGCATGACGGCAATGTCACGGGGCTTTATTTTCGCAAAAATATTTAGGCTTGTCATTGTCGCAACAAAAATGACAAAATAAAAAGTTAAGGCAAGATCAATGGGTTTATGCATAAAAGTGCAAATACTTCCTGTGATTTTGTCGCAATGACAAGAGGTGGAAAAATAAGACCTTTACTTAGGAAGGCAAAATAAGACCACATCAGAATAACAAGAAAAATTGCAATCTTAAAATATATGATTGCGAGATTATGCAGAAATAACTGCGAAGTATGGGAATGCATATACTGAAAGATTTCGCAGCAATCTTAATGTACAAAGGTAACTTGCTTAATCTTTCATTTGAATACAAATAACAGAGGCAAGTATGGGAATGCATAGAACGAGAAAATGTTATTTGTCTCCATATGATAGATTTACGCATAAAATAAAATATTAATACTTGTATATTGATTAACCCATATTACAAAAGAAAGAATTGTGTTCTCTAACACATGCAGGTAGAAACAAAAAGAAATAAGAACTTGTATCGGAAATTGAGGAAATTCGCAGTGATAGATTACAAAAATAGAAGATTAAAGGACAAATATACATACATTACAAAAAATCAAAGAAGGAATCAAAAATTACTTCTTGCTTGATTCTTCATCATCCTCATCAGACTCTTCTCCTTCCTCACTAGCGTCAGATTCTTCTTCTTCTACATCTTCATCAGATTCTTCTTCTTTGCTAGCATCACTATCAGAGATGACCAAATCAGGAGTCTTCTTTGGGACTTCATCTAATAGACAAGGATATGTGGAATGCGGAATGTTATTGTCATCACAAACTATTTTGATAGTTTGGTTGCGAAAAATAGTAGCATCATTTTTAAAGTTCGCAACAGTAATTTTCAATTGGCTCTTCAGCTTATAAAATTTATCATTTCGAGAAGCAAGATCCTTTGCGAGTTTCGCTTTCTCATCTTCAAGTTCTTCAATTCTTTTGCGAAACCTTTCTTCAGCCCCTACAAACATACAACAGCGAATTAGTAACTTGGTGGAAATTTATGAGAGATAAATAATTAACAAGGAAGAACAGTTAACAACCTTCTCTGTCATAGATCATATCCCTAATCAAGGCTGTTTGCTCTGCTTGGAGACTAACATTTACACCTAAATTATTTCTGGTGTTATCTAGAACTTTCGCAGCCCATGCGAATTCATTATCATTATGCATTAGAAGACATGAGCGAACTTGATTCTCTCTTTCGCTAAGTATAGCGTTTTGATGAATAGCCTCATCTCGTTCAATTTGAATCTCAAGAAGAGTTTCATGGAATTTCGCTAAAGTTTGAGCACCTTGGAGAGCAATACGATCTTTTTTATATATGAGACTACTATTCTTGGTCCTTAAATTATTAATTTCCTCTTTAGACTTAAGATAGAAACGCTTAAATTTATTAGCGAAGCCCAAGATGGATCTATGGTCAATCTCTAAAAGGCGAAGTTTGGATCTGAGTTCATCTACGGAAAGGGACTTAATCTTGTCGTTTGAAAAACTATTTAAAGAATTATTAAGGAGTTCAAGCAGGGTATCATTATTTATGGGTTCGGGAAAAGAATGAAGAATGGTAGCTTCATCAGAAAGACCATAAACGTCTGCGAAAATGGTAAATCATATGAGGAAAGATAATGAGAAAACGAAAGGAAGAAAAGCTCTATACCATAGAGTTGCTTATTGGCATCTTGAAGACTAGATATTTTGTTCTTCTGAGTGGAATTTTCAGAATCCAACTGCTTATTCTTTTCGCGAAGATCATCAGTTTCAGCCTCCAGTTCTTCGTTTCTCTGGCGAAGTAGAAGATTCTTTCTTTCAAGAGCCCCACGTCTTTTTTCCAAATCTAAGGCAACATCGAAAGAAGCTCTTCCAGTCTGCGAAAGAAAGCAAAAATTATCAAGATAGATATAATTTTGAATTATAAATATGAAGAAGAAACAAAGAAATGAAAGCATACCAGAATACCAAGTGAGTTCAAAAAGTCAGGAGTCACTGATCTAGAAACTCCGCGAAGAGAACTATCACTATCCAATAGAGTGGAGTCACAGATATTCGCAAGAGCTTTACATGTATTGGTGAGATTGTCATCACCAACTCCTTGCAAAGAATCAGAAAAGATGTTATACAATTGTGCCATTGAAGACTCAGAAGAGGCACCTTACTTTACGAATAAAGCATCATCATCTATACTCTCATCAGAGTGGGAACTTGAGGGAGAGGGAGTGCGAATTGTTTTCTTCTTTAAAGACGGGGCAGCGGATTTTTCCTTGCGAAGAATATTTCTACCCTTGCCTTTGGTATTTGCAGTATTAGAGTCTTCTTCTTCCACAACTACAATGCAAATCTACACACACGAATGAAGATAAGAAACAGAGGCAAAAATATTGTTAAAAATGATAAATGAAAGTATTTCTTACTTCATCCGTGATCGAGCGAAGTGCTGCTAGGGCGCTTGCCTTGCTAGTCCTCTTGTAGCTTCTTCTCAACTTTTTAATATGAAGTTTTCGCAAAGTTAATAAGTATAAATAGGAATGAAGATAATAGACTGAACGAAAAAAACATACCTCTTTCTCTTTCTCAGGCCAATTAAATACCCAAGGTTGGTAAGTAGTGAGATTTGCGGGAAGCACGCTTGAACCAGAAACATAAGGGCCCCTCAAAATCAGTGGAAAGACGCACCACTTTTAATCTTTGGATTAGCGAGGAGTTTTATTTTTTCCAGAATGCCAATCAATGTCATGCATAAGCTTTTTATCATCATCAACATTTTCCTTCCTCTTCAAGCGAATACCCCAGCGAGTTTTGACGTTCTTCATAGGTATTAGATCATAATTATCAAAGAAGCTTTCTACATTATATTTTTCGGAAATAATTTCTAATTCCTTAGAAATTCAGGATCCCTAACATTTTTTGAATAAAGAGACCCTTTTCCAGCACCACGGTTGGCGAATTCAAGCATTAAGCGAATGCAATCCCCACTTAATTAATATATTGCCCGCGAGAATTTCGCGTGGGAGAGTATTTCATAGAATAAAGGAAGGTTAGGATCATAAAGAGGGATAGGAAAGCCAGCGAGAATTTTACCCAGCGAAAGTATGATCTCTTTATCATCACAATGATGATCAGAAAATAATTTAGCAGAAACAATGGAGGTAGCCTCTTGATTAGGAATGCTGGATAGTATAAAACTTTCTCTTTAAAAACTTTCTGAATTCCTTCAAAATAAGTTTTAGCCTTATGACCACTTGGAGGCATTTTAAGTATGGGAATGAAGGAGAAGTTAAAACTCGAAAAAGGGAGAAACATAAAAAATTACAGCAGCAGTAGGTGAGGAATCTACGGAGGAATAGTAAAATTGCAGAGAAGTTGAAAGAAGAGAAGAGAAGAATGAGAAGAATATTTATAGAGAGAAGAAGTCTCGAAAAAATAAAAACATTTAATGCGAAGAGAAGACGTGAACGGTTGAGAAATGGCGGCTGATAGAGACGTGTCAAAAAGTGGATGGAGAAAGAGATACGTGTAATAAGTTCTGCGTAAAATACAGAATCATAATAGTACAGAAGAATATGCAAAAATGAACAGCTGCGGCATTTTGAAGTACAAATTCTCATGACATTCTCCTCTTCGCAGAGAATACATGAGAAGAGGCAAGATGTAGGATCAGAATATCACAACAATAATACTCTTGCAAAATTGTTAATAACAACACTCCTGTGAATGTCGCAGGATGATTACAGAAATGACGTGACAGATGACGACAGATTAAACGCGAGAAAGATGTGAAGACCTAGCGAGATTTAAGACTAATTATGAAATTTAACATTTGTATAGTTGCGAACATCGCAAAGCCAGATCTGAAAATAAAGGACAACTTAGTTGTCATCCACCATGTAATGCCCTATAAAGAGCCGAATAGGCGTAAGGAAAGAGAGATCAATTTTAGAGTGCTAAGAAAGTTTTTAGGAGAGAGAAAGTCCAAAACAATATTGTATTCTTGATTTCATTTCCTTCTTATAACATTTCTGGAACCCATTAATATAATAAAGTGTTGTTTTTTATCATAAAGATGTGTTGATTATATGTATTCTTGTGAGGGATGTATTGTGGGATTTCCTGCAACTACATTATGAACGACCAATATGTGTGATTAGTATAACCGCTCATGACTTTTTTGTGTTCTTGGTAAAACTATTCACATGAGGCCTGACTTATGTATTGGTATGACTTTTATTAGTGAAACCGATCTTAAGTAATCACCTGGGGTATGATCGGGTTTGTGTGTGTCTGACCAAATTTTGGAGAGGGGAACCTATCCTTGTATGAGGTGCAACAAGGTTTATAGAAAAAAGGGGAACCGATCCTATGAACATGTGCAACACGTTTTTAGGTAAAGGGGGACCGATCCTATGGACATGTGCAACACATATAAGTTAGATACCAAATATATGTGGGGAACCGATCCTAGTACCTAGTCAGCCGAATCTTTGGTAAGCTAGTGTGACGATGCACAATACTCACATGGAGGTAGAACCGAAACTTGTTTTGGTAAAACAGTTAGACCCATGACTTGTGATTGAGTGTTACTTGATCAATCACATAGTTCTTTAAAGTCATATGAACCAATTATAAACTTGTTTGGAAGTGTGGTAAATCAGTTTCAAGTGAGTAAGTATGAAAAGGGACTTATAGGAGGAAAGATGTCGACACACTTTGAACACGCGCATTAATGTGTATCTTTTATTGTTCAAAGATATTCCTTAATAGCTAAGAAAGAAGTAAATCCCAAGATTGAATTTAAATAAGTTAAGAATCTTTTAATTAAGGTTTTTAATTATGCATAGAAAATAAGAATTAGTAATGTGCATTTTCTAGTTAAAGATTTTCCAAGGAGAATTCGATCATAAATTTGGACAGTGCATTCTCAGGAATTATGAAACCGAATTTGGAAAATATTGAATATCTTGAGAATATTTTCGGTTTTGGAAATTCCTTGGTGCCAAACTTCCTTGTCTATAAATAATTTGAGTTTGTATTTCTATCAAACTAATCCTTTGTGACAGTAAACTTCCTTTGTTTTACTGTTACTGGTGAAGCCGCCTATTCGGAGAGGAGAGTAACCTAATTAGGTGAAATCTCTTACGGCCGCTCAGTTTAAAGTCTTCTTTGGGATTTAGAAGCTCTAGTGCGTACCATTGGTGGGAAACTAGATAATTGCGGTTTATCTTTAGTTTTCATATTGATTTGATTGACTAACGATGATTGAACTTTTATTGCACCTAGTTTGTTTATGCTTGAGAATCTTATCTTCTGATATAAGATTCACTCAAACTAGTTCAAGGTTTCGACATGGATCTTTATACTATTGTTAGATCTAAAGACGATCTTGTGATAATCCATTGTTAACAGACTCCGTTTTGTGTGTGATTGATCACAAGTCAAGTAGTTGTGTGCAGGTGTTTATTGAAAATCTAAGAAGATTTGAAGACAAAGAAGAGATAAAAGATTTCAGACTTGGTTTTATAATCTTTGGTGTACACAATACTTGTTTCGATAAAAGAGGATTCAATTAATAATCGGTTTATCCTTGTGGTAGATTGGATTGATTAATTGCGTAGATCGGCATCAACACAATTCTTTGGACTAAAAGTGTTATTGGCTTAATCTTAACGATTACCTTTTGGTGATTGAACATAAGATATATCTTGGAACCTGGCAAAGGAGTTTATGTTAAGATAAACAGAAGAGACTTTGTGCAACTCATATCACTTGGTTGAAGAGGGCTGATACCAAATAGATTTGTTGTTCCTTTACTGTATGGTATATGAACCAAAGGAATTGGTCCAAGTACGTGACTTGTTTATAGGTTGGAGGCGTGGGAATACAGACAGAACTAGGTGAACTATAGGTTTAGTTGCTTGGTCTCAACTATACGAAGTTGGTTTATTTATATAGCGGCTTAATCATGAGAGTATTCAATTATGGACTAGGTCCCGAGGTTTTTCTGCATTTGCGGTTTCCTCGTTAACAAAATCTTGTTGTGTCATTTACTTTATATTTCCGCATTATAATTTTTTTATTATAATTAAAGTAAATTGCACAAACGTTAATTCCTATTTACTTGATATGCAATCCTATTGAGTTTGGTTAAGTCCGAACCTTTGTATCAAGTAAACACACATCGTTGTTGTATTGTCTCGATCTCGTATCCATAGACAATCACACAAAGTGTGAACCAATTTGTTGTACAATATACATGTCGCTAAGATTACATCGAAATTCTCACAAGAGTAACTGAACTTAAAGATGACAGAGAATGTGATCGGGTTTCTTAATTGTATGAGAGTTAAAGTAGGATTTAACCATGCCAGTGGAAAATGAGGTGCAGATTGAATTCAGTATTAGAGTTGTGATCCCCTATAGTGGAGAATACCCATGTTACATCATGAGAGGCACCGACCTTCATTTCTTTGTACGTGTCCAAATATATGCTTTAGAGTGTGTGTCACCGTACGTAAACTCCGGGTAGAATGGTGAGCTACCCAACCTCCCACCAATAGAAGCACTATTTTGATCTCTTGAGTGCTATTTTATCAATCATGATGGTGACATCGAATTGCTAACTTACATACCACTTGTAATCTTGTTCGCAGTTAGCACCATCCACTTTATCTCTCTCTACACCAACAGGTCCATAGAAACACCATCATCATCAACAAGAGGAGCATCACAAATTCGAAGGAAAGTTGAAGACGTTCAAGGTTTACAAGTAACGGTACAGAAATGAGCAGATTTCATATTCAAGTAAGGCAACAAGACAAGGAGCAGAATTCTTACGAGTTGAAGCCTTATGTACAAGAGCGAAGATTATCAAGATGAGAGTTCAAGAAGTTTATGATACCGAGACATACAAGTTATGAAGAATAAGTGGTAAAGTACTTACACCATGGCCTTTGTACTTGCATTTTTATTTGTATTTTATTTTCTCTTGTCTAAAAATAAAAAAATATTGAGACATGGTTATCATTATGCTGGTTCCCTTATCAAAAAATCTAAAACAAAAAAAATATGAAAAAAAAGAAGAAAAAAAGACAAGAGAAAAGTTCATTAGGTTCATCATTAGTTTTATTTTTGTTAGTTTGTTTTCATTTAGTATTTTATTTATTTATCTTGCATTTCATATATATATATATATAGAAGAAAAAAAAAAGAGAAACGAAAAGAAGAAAAAATATTTATTGCATCATATTTTGTTTTGTTTAGTTCATTTTTGGTTTTGTATTCATTCAATAAATCCAATGGAAAAAGAAATATCCATAATGAAGTTTCAACCAACAAGGAATAGAGGAAAGAATCACATTGTCAAGATTCTACGAATTTCAAGATTTCATCATCAAAATTTGAAGACGGAAGACGAAGATGAAGACAAAGATTGAAGAACGAAGACGTTTCTATGGATGTTATGAGAGTGGTGCTAACTGCACGTCGAACGGATAACGAGGTAAGTAAGCATATTTCAACCTTCGTTAAGTGGTTGATTTCCTTTCTTAGAGATCTCCAGAAAAATGGGTTTTCAAAATGATAAAAGATGTGGGTTTTTCAAAACAATTCGGAGGGTTTTGCCTTCCTACTATTCAACGTGTCGCATGATTCTCTCTTTATTCCAACATGGACACATGTGTGACCCATAAAGAGCTGTTTATTATTGAGTGCAATTTCATAAAACCCTTTCTTGTGAGGCAAAGTCGAGACTTTCGATCACTCTCGAACCCGAATTTCTTTCGATAAGGGATGGTTATTTCTCTCTCAACTTTTAAGGATGAGATTGTGTTCATATATATGTCTAACTTCTTATGACTAGTGTGCAGAATCTCTATATCTTCTTAGTGTGTTGCATGCTATCATTTCGGAGAACTAGTAAGTTGGAAAAGTAGGTTTTGTAGGTATACCTCTTGTAAACCTTCATGAGACTAAAACTCGTCCTAGGGACACCTAGGGGTTCAAAGGCTTGTTATACGTGCTAAGTGTGACCGTAGCCTCGACGAAACGAAGTTGTATGTATGTTTTAGAATTATTTTGTTTGATTTGCTCGAGGACTAGCAAAGTCTAAGTGTGGGGGAATTTGATAGGTGTCTAAAACACCTAATTTTACATTTAGTATTTATGCTTTCTTTGCTATTATCCTTGCGAATTGTATCTCTTATGTTTCGTTTTTAGTTATCAGATGCAATGGAGTCATTTGGAGTAAAAAGAGAAGAAATCATCCATTTTGAGCGTAAAGAGGAAAAAAGGCATTTCACGAGTGCAAGCACTACTGGGAATAAAGTGGAGGATAAAGGACAGTCATTTGGTGGTTTGAATCCAATTGTTGGATGCCTATATCAATTTTACCCATTACCAAATGCTAAAAGTTGGAGAAGATTTATCCCTCCCTATCATTAGCTCTTCTTTGTTTCCCATCTATGAATTCAGAGAAAAGAAACCATTGACGGCTGCCATTGGCGATTTCGGTTCAGATCAACATAAAAAATGAAATTAGGGTTTGATTCAAGAGTCTGAGAAGGTATTGAGAGAAAGAATGGGCTAAGCTTGATTTTAATTTGTGGGGATTCAGTTGTAGAAGAACAAGGAAACGTGTTCTATTGTGGTTGAGGATTTGAAGATGAAGTTAGGGTTCCTCTAGAATAGAAACAAACTGAAGAATGGGTCTCAAAAATGAAGGGTTTTGGTTCGATCGAGAAACCTGGGAAGAAAAACTCATTGTTTCTGTGAAGTAACGGAAGAATAAAGAGAAGTTTGAATCGAGAAATCAGATATGAAAAAAGGGGATCTGGGAATTGTTAAATTGACGAGTTCTGGGTTTATTCTTGAAGAATTGAGGGCTCGAGCTGAGCAAGGAAGATGGGTTGTGCTTGTAATCATGTCTCGACAAACAAATCATGGGACTGGTGGTATGAGGATGGAATTGAACATGGGAAATGACCGAGTACTGATTGGTGGTGTTTGAGTCTGTGAAACTGGGAATTACAGGTGCAGGTAGTGAATTGCAGTTCATATTGGCTCAGGTGATGTTATTCTTCTATGTTGAATGTATGAGCAGTTGGTGGCGATATTAAGCTTGGTGATGAACTGGTGCTCTGGCTAGTGGTGGTTCTGCTGTGATGGAGATGGTGGTAAGCTGAAATGCAGTACATGGAAGACTTGGATTTTCTTAGATGTATGCCTAGGATTTTACATGTGATGATATGTGCAAAATGCTGCCATTGTAATGGGTTATTAAGAATGTTTTGTTGAGGCGCTACAAGGTGATACTGTCAGTGAATATGTGGTTGCAAAATTGGAATTATCTATCTTTGTGGATGTGTGATTTGTTGCTAGGAAATAGCAGGTGAAGCTGAGAGGAGACTGGTGTTGGTGGAATGTTCTGCAGCTGGTATTGAAGCTTGAGTTCTGGGTTGAGCTTGAATTGCAATGGAAAGAGGTGGCTGAGTCAGGTGGTGCTAAGACAATGAAGCTGCAGCTGGTGTTTGGTGATGACAGAGGTGGCTCAATATTGAAGGAAATGGAATTATAGAAGAATAAGGTTACTGGTCAATTGGTGGTTGTGTTTGGATGGACTGGAGCTGTTGCAGGAATGGATTATGCAGCTGCAGACTAGTATTATGAGGCATAAGGAAGTGCAGTGAGTTATCTAGATTTCATGGAGATGATGGCGCGAGGACATGGACATGATAGTTTTATTGCTTCTTCTTGTTTATGAACCCCATTGATATGATTAGATAACTCTCTTTTGGTTAATGAATAAGTTGGAATTCCAACCATGATATTTATGAAATGAATTAGTTTTGTCTCTGTACTTTGTTGCTTATGATTCACTATTAATATTGTTATATGATTTGAATGGTTATTTAGTCGAGTCACGAATCCATTGAGTTTGCTTTCATCTATATTGCTAGATTAAGGTTATTATACGCAAAAGTGATAATTCCTGATTGCAAGTAGCATAATTGTGAGTATTGCTTGTAGTGATGCATCCTAGTAGTCACAAGTGGATCATAACCTTTGTTAAATCGGATTAGTGCTTTTACACGTTAGATTGATTTGATTAGTCTTATTCCAAAGAACTTAGTGCTTTTAGGGAGTTAAACTTAATTGTGTTTTTACACTTTAGGTTGCTTTCTAGGAAGAATTCACATATGCATCTTTTAATGTGGTTTTGATGAAATCAGGGAATTAACGGGATATACTTGCGATCAAGATATCCTAGGACTTTTAATAAAATTGAGATTAAATATCAATTCTAGTTATTGTTACGAATTCATGTTTGTGAATGAAAACTAGTCCTTGACCAATATCTTCATATTATTGATTTGCTTGTTTATTTCATTATTTTCTTTAGTATTTGTTTTAATTTATAAAAATCAGAAATCCCCCTAATGTTTTAGATAGGAAAAAAAAAACATATTGACAACCCAAGACCTCTCTGTGGGAATGATCCTTTCTTACCCTTGCTATATTATATATTTTGAGTAGTGAGAAAGTAATTTATTTTTGACGCATCCGACAATGATCACATGCCGCAAACCCTAATTAGGGTTTTGGGCTGGTCACCTGTGCGTGACTTTAACTAATCGGTTTGGAAAATATGCTCCTCCTTTGGGGAGACTGACCGTGTGGGGCCTAGGTTAGGTCGACGGTGAA
Organism: Papaver bracteatum; assembly: GCA_023529315.1. NCBI lineage: Eukaryota > Viridiplantae > Streptophyta > Magnoliopsida > Ranunculales > Papaveraceae > Papaver > Papaver bracteatum. Next base: position 222,640 of record JAJJWX010003727.1, on the reverse strand, counting down.
CATATGTGTACCTGTTTGATGGTCCTAGGCGCGATCTAAGTCATACAAACATGCTGTCTAAGTTGGATGGTTGAGATCAATTTAAGACGCTAGTGGAATTTCCGCGACCCTTGAAAAGCCTCACGCCCATCATGTTTTGGGCAAACGTTCATGGCTCTATGGCCATCACGTGAGCAAGCAGATCAGGTAGGGACATAGTGGGCCCACCAATATGTGCATTAGTGCTTCACTGATCATTCGCGGGATGATCTAGGCTGTCCAACCAAGCTGGTGAAGTTGGACGGTCGTGATGATTTTAAGACTGCCTTGAATAGTCTAAGCTCGTCGAGCTTCTTACAAAGCTGCACAACCTCCCTATTTTAGGGCTGGCGTTTGACGTGCTAGGAGGAGTTCGTGTGATGTTCGAAATGCTAGGGCATAAACGAGCCCGCCGGTGGTCATCATGATGATCGCCTATTCTTGCCAGGGTTTTTCTAGGCTTGTTAAATTGCGCGGCCAACTTGTATGGCCGTGATCGTTTCTGAGACTGATTCGGACAGTCTAGATTTTCCTTAAGGAAATTAAATGCGTTTGATCGAGCTGAAAGTGCATCGATTTCGAAAATCCTCTTTGCCAGAGAGTAGCCAGTACGGGTATTTCGTGCATGTCTCGAAATTGGCACTTGGAGATTCATGTTACTCTGCTGAGAGTGAACACTCGGTCGTCATGTCATGCTAATAATGAGAGATAGGCTAGGAACAACATAGGAAACACTAGACTAATCGTGCATTAATTAATAATGCTAAAAAATTCACAGAATATTTGGGATTGTTGCTACATGCACCATTTTGGTGAATTTTGTGTATTTATTAAATTGCTTCGAATAAATAAAGTGACAATGTACTCATCACTTATCAAACGGCTGTACCCTTTGCATAATGTCAGCGCATTATCAAACGGCTTTACCCTTTGAAGGATATCAGCGCATTAAATTTGGTTTTACAATTTTATCCCTGAACTAAAATTCACCATCAACAAGGTGCGGCAAGGTTTATAGAAGAAAGGGGAACCGATCCTATGAACATGTGCAACACGTTTTTAGGCAAAGGGGAACCGATCCTATGTACATGTGCAACACATATAAGCTAGATACCAAATATATGTGGGGAACCGATCCTAATACCTAGTCAGCCGAATCTTTGGTAAGCTAGTGAGACTATGCACAGTACTCACATGGATGTAGAACCAAAACTTGTTTTAGTAGAACCGTTACACCCATGACTTGTGATTGAGTGTTACTTGATCAATAACATAGTTCTTGAAAGTCAGATGACCCAATCTAAACTTATTTGGAAGTGTGGTAAATCATCTTCAAGTGAGTAAGTACGAAAAATGACTTACAAGAGGAAAGATGTCGACACACTTTGAACACGCGCATTAATGTGTATATTTTATTATTCAAAGATATTCCTTAACAGCTAAGAAGGAAGTAAATCCCAAGATCGAATTTAAATAAGTTAAGAATCTTTTAATTAAGGTTTTTAATTATATATGGAAAATAAGAAATAGTAATGTGCATTTGCTAGTTAAAGATTTTCCAATGAGATTTCGATCATAAATTTGGAAAGTGCATTCTCAGGAATTATGAAAACCGAATTTGGAAAATACTGAATATCTTGAGAATATTTTCGGTTTTAGAAATTCCCTGGTGTACAAACTTCCTTGTCTGTAAATACTTTGAGTTTGTATTTCTAGCAAACTAATCCTTCATGACAGTAAAATTCCTCTGTTGTACTGTTACTGGTGAAGCCGCCTATTCGGAGAGGATAGTAACCTAATTAGGCAAAATCTCTTACGTCCGCTCAGTTTAAAGTCTTCTTTGGGATTGAGAAGCTCTAGTGCGTACAGTTGGTGGGAAACTAGATAATTGTGGTTTATTTTTAGTTTTCATATTGATTTGATTGACTAACGGTGGTTGAACTTTGATTGCACCTAGTTTGTTTATGCTTGAGAATCTTCTATTCTGATATAAGATTCATTCAAACTAGTTCAAGGTTTCGACAGGGATATTTAGACTATTGTTAGATCTAAAGACGATCTTGTGATAATCTATTGTTAACAAACTCCGTTTTGTAAGTGATTCATCACAAGAGATTCAAGTAGATGTGTGCAGGTGTTTATTGAAGATCTAAGAAGATTTGAAGATAAAGAGAGATTGAAGATTTCATACTTGGTTTTATAATCTTTGGTGTGCACAATACTTGTTTCGATAAAAGAGGATCCAATTAATAATCGGTTTATCCTTGTGGTAGATTGGATTGATTAATTGTGTAGATCGGCATCAACACAATTCTTTGGATTAAGAGTGTTGTTGGCTTAATCTTAACGATTACCTTTTGGTGATTGAACATAAGATATATCTTGGAACCTGGAAAAGGAGTTTATGTTAAGATAAACAGAAGAGCCTTTGTGCAACTCATATCACTTGGTTGAAGAGAGTTGATACCAAACATATTTGTTGTTCCTTTAATGTTTGGAATACGAACCAACGGAATTGGTCCAAGTACGTGACTTGTTTACAGGTTGGAGGCGTGGGAATACAGACAGAACTAGGTGAACTATAGGTTTAGTTGCTTGGTCTCAACTATACGAAGTTGGTTTATTTTGTATAGCGGCTTATTCTTGGGAGTATTCAATTCTATACTAGGTCCCGGGGTTTTTCTGCATTTGCGGTTTCCTCATTAACAAAATCTTGCTGTGTCATTTACTTTATATTTCTGCATTATAATTGTTTTATCATAAATAAAGTAAATTGCACAAACGTTAATTCCTATTTACTTGATATGCAATCCTATTGAGTTTGGTTATGTCCGAACCTTTGTATCAAGTAAACACTCATCGTTGTTGTATTGTCTCGATCTCGTATCCATAAACAATCACACGAAGTGTGAACCGATTTGTTGTACTGTCTCGATTCAGTCTATAGACAATCACTTTCGAAGAAAGGACTTATAGGAAGGAAAAGTTATTTGGAGGTATATTTGGGTACCCTCGCCTTTTCATTAATGTCTCATCCTAATACTTTCAAGATAACCTATATGAAGTTGACTCTAGAACATTTAATTAAGCAACTCTTAAATGAGTTTTGGATCACTAAAATATGACAACCAAACTTGACATACCAACGCTTGGTGGGTTCAACCGAGATATGCTCTAACAATCTCCCCCTTTGTCAATTTTAGTGACAAAACTCTTACAATCATATGGATAAACAAATTACAAGAATTCATTACATGTACGCTTGATTCCCGAATTCAACAACACATAACCTGCATTCATTCAATCCTTTAAAATGTCGTTGTTGACATTATAATAACAAAGCTCATACTCCCCCTAAAGGTGAGATAAATATATTTTCAATCCACGCGTCTTTGTTACACCAATCATATGATATGTTACTCCCCCTTAGTCTGTGCTTTTCCTCTTTCGTTAGATAAACGTTCAAGCACCATTGTCCTCTTCCTTAGTGACACCAATAAATATAAAATTGATACCAGCATCACCTGTTTACTCCATATATTTATCCCCCTTTTTCTCACAAAAATGACAAATAAACGAAAAAATAAAGGGCAACACGAAAAGGATCTTACAAATCTCAAAATAGACTTGCAACCTGTTGAGTCAAGCACGAGGGTTCCACATACCATTTTTGAAAACCAATATCAAAACCTAAACTACAAAGTAATTATGTTTTGATATGTCATCATGGAAATAATTTCCCGAAGCAATTTTCCCAACTAGTTTAGCAAACCAAAAATCAACTAAGCACCTTAGTTCCTTTGCTAAACCGATTGTATAAATACAACCGCTTCATTTGATAAGACCAAAACAAAGATAAACTCCATTTTTCTCATCAGGTTCTAATTATCCATATAACTTAGACCTTTAGATTTTAAACAAGCCAAATACTAGGTTAGTTAACTAGCATTTCCTTGTTTAGGTATTCAGCTAGACTTGAATAACCGAAACCTCCACTTTGATAAGTCTAACTAAGATCAGAATTAACTTAGTTTATCTTATCCGGAATCGAATTGGACTAAGCAACTCATCCCGTCAATATATTCATTCGTTAAGCCATAAATAATTCATACAAACCAATAAATTAACTTGCATAATTATTCACCTCAACCGGAAGCAATTGAAATAACATATATTAAAGTTCCACTATTGCACCGAAATTTTGTAAGACTAAACAATTGATACTACACAATAAAGCAAAATAACAATTGTTTTACTTAACTGAAAGTAATTGAAATAACATAGATATTAAAGCACCACAATTGCACCAAAATTTTGTAAGCCTAAACAATAGATATCACACAAGAAAGCAAGATAACAATAGTTTTACTTAACTGGAACAAATTGAATCACGCATACATCCATACGTTCATAATGGAATAAACACATCAATTGTACCGACAATTTTGTTTAATCAAAAGCAATATATATATATCAAATAAAAACAGGCTTTTCTTAAACATGAAAACAATTAACTAACAAGATTGTTACCTCAATTTCGCATCCAACTTCTCCAAAATAATCGCATCTTTTTCTTCCAGGGAATATTGATATCGAAATATCATTATGTTGTCGTCCTTATGCAAAACCAAAAGAATAACAACAACCAAACTTTACCAGAGAAAGGTTGAAAGTCGGTTTTAACAGTTGCAAGCAAAAGTTGTGAAAAAACATGGGTCTAACAACCACACCCAATATTTCGATTAGCAATCTGTATGGACAAACTCCGAGTTACTTTCTAGAGAATCAACTAGATAGTCAGACTCAATCAATAGAAAATATCTCAAGGAGTTATTATCTCAATCTCTCAATTTGATCTATATTCAATAAAATAGAATCTGCGAGTCTTTATCAAAGAGAGATAACTTGGATGGTACCAAAGACCAATCCAAGTGTCAATCAATTTAAATCAAAAACCAAAGAGGTCGGATATTCTAATTGATTGAACAACGCACAACCTGTATTATTTCAATTATATAAAAAAAATATAATGTGGAAAAGAAATAACACAAACACTAGAATTTTGTTAACGAGGAAACCGCAAATGCAGAAAAACCTCGGGACCTAGTCCAGATTAAACATACATTGTATTAAGCCGCTAAATACACTGGCCTAATCCAAGCTAACTTCGGTATGGACTATAGTTGAACCCCAATTAATCTCACAATGATCTAGCGTACAATTATGCTCCTACGCCTATGATCCCGGCAGGATACTGCGCACTTGATTCCCTTAGCTTATCTCACCCACAACCAAGAGTTGCTACGACCAAAAATTAAAGACTTTAATAAACAAATCTGTATCATACAGAAAAGTCTACAAGGATATATAAATTCGTCTCCCACGAATAAACCTATGAGTTTTGTTCCGTCTTTTGATAAATCAAGGTGAACATGAACCAATTGATAAAACAAGACTTATATTCTCGAAGAATAGCTCAACTTTATCAACCACCTCACAATAGTCTTAATCGACGCAACGAATAAAAAATTGTGGAATCACAAACGATGAGACGAAATATTTGTGACTACTTTTATATCTTGCCTATCGGAGATAGAAATCTCAAGATAATTATTACAATTATACTCATACGATATAAAAAGCGAGATCAGATCACACAACTACAAGAAAAGTAGTATCGGTCCGGCTTCACAATCCCAATGAGGTCTTTAAGTCGTTAACCTGGTTTTAGAGGAAGAAAATCAAAGGTTAAAGGAGAATCGACTCTAGCTTAGCAAACTAGTATCACACAAAATGTGTGGGGATTAGGTTTCCCAGTTGCTAGAGTTCTCCCTTATATAGTCTCTCAAATCAGGGTTTGCAATTGTAGTTGCAGGAAATCCTACACTACACCCTTAGTAAGATTTCACAAAGATTAAGACATAATTTGAAGATAAAGAACAATATTTTTATTAATTTGATCCAGAAATAATTACAGGAAATATAAGAAATCAAGATTACAACCGCCTTCTCTAAGTTTTTCTCTCTCTTCAAGATTTTCTTATCACTCAAAAATTATCTCTCTCCCTTCTTAAATCTATTGGTCCTCTATATATAGGGTAGTTACATAGTGGATGACATCTAAGTTGTCCTTTAATTTCGGATCTGGACCGCGAGATATTCGCAACAGCTATAATATCCACTCTCGTAGGTACTTTAATCCTCGCAGAATCATCACGCTCTTCTCGTGTTTTGGATATCATCATTCATTACGTCACTTATTAGATCATCCTTCAGCACTTTTAGTATGTTGTTAGAGAATCTCGCAGCATAACTCGTAGGAATGTCGTTAATTCTCGCAAGAATAATATTGTGGCGATATTCTGGTCCTACAGCCTCTTCTCATGTCTATTATGCGAAGAAGGAAAGGTCATGATAATAAAAATGCCTCAACTGTTCATATTTCCATTTTATTTTCACTCTGGCACATTTCTACATCCTTCGCTAGATTTATCACACGTATTTCTTCTTCCGTTCAATTCCTGACACGTCTTTTTCAACTGTTGTGTTTCAATGTTCACGTCTTCTCTTCGCATTAAATGCATTTATCTTCTCGAGATTCTTCTTCTTCTATAAATACTCTCTCATTCTTTTATTTCTTTCTTTTTACCTTCTTCTTTCTTCGCTCTGCAAATTTACTGTTCTTCCATAAATTCCGGATCTGCTACTGTTATAATTTTTCTTTCGATCTTTTACTCTTTCAATCTTCATTCCCATACTAAAGATGGTTGTAGCTGGTCGCAAATATGAGGCTACTTTTGAGAAGATTAAAAAAATTTTTCAAGATAAAGGTTTTACTTTATCCACCATTTCCAATCAAAACCCTAAGTCTCAACTTTCTGTTCCATTATTATATGATTTTCCATGTAATCGCGAGAAAATCATAGTCTCGCTAGGTCAGCTTGAAGCTGGTCTTCCCATTCCTCTTTATGACCCTAATATTCCTTTATTCTATGAGATACTCTCTCACATAGAGTTCTCGCGAGCAGTCTATCAGCTGGGCGGAGATTCTATTCGTTTAATGCTTGAATATGCTACTCGCGGTGCTGGTAAAAAATCTTGCTATCCTGATGCTGCGAAGAATCCAAATTTTAAAGATATTCCAATTGTTTCCGCGAATTATATCGTGGAGAATTTCTTTGAAAATTACAAAATAATCCCTATGAAGAAGGGTAGCACTTGCTGGGGTGTCCGCTTACAGAAGAAGGATAATATCGCTGAAGATAAAGTTCTTATGCTAGATATTGATTGGCATACAAGTACTAATCAAGGCCCTTGCCACTCTAACGATGACAAATGGTTTCTTTTTCCATTATGTGGGTCCTTACATTTATGGTCTTCATACATTGCCTGCAAATCTCTCAACATACCAACCGTGGGTTTTCAACTGGCCTGAAAGGACTAAAGAAGTATGTTCCCTCCAATTTTTTACATAATTATCATTATTATCTTCCTCATATTTTCATACTCTCGCTGACTTCTTCACTTTTTCCAGATTGACAGGCTAAAACTGAACTATCAAAAATTTGGGATACCCAGCACTCTTTTAGCCCTCAAATCTCTCACAGATGAAGTAAGAAATATTTCTTTATAAACCTTAACAATATATTGTTGCCTCTATTTCTTATCTTTATATGTGTTCGCAGGAAATCGAAGAAAGAGAACCTGTGAAGATAGTGAAGACTAAAGGGAAAGACAAGGATGCTTCTCGCAAGGAAGAATCTATTGTTCCTCTCAAAGAGAAGTCTACTGCTCCTCGCAGAGAAAAATTTGGTGCTCCTCTTTCGAAGAAAATAAAAACCCAATTCTCTTCTTCTTCAATTCTTCAAGTTGACGCAGAAGACTCAAGTGGTAATTCTGATGATTTTAATGCTGGCGTCCCTTCTACCACAGAGTCTTCCCAATCTGATTCCTCTATGACTCAACTGTCCAAGATCTTCGGCGATATTACACGTGGTAACGCAAATGATTATGGAGATAAAACTCTTAATGGGGTATCCCAGGCTCTCGCTAAAGTCTGTAATTCTCCGATACTGGTTGATAACGATTCCCTCCAAGGAATCTCAAGATCAATATCTCCCAGTCTCTTAAATTCTCTTGGTATTCTGGTACATTTTCATTTCTTTATTATACTTATGTATTTATATCCTCGCCAGCTTTAATTTACATTGTTCTCTCGCAGACTGGAAGATCTTCCTTTGTTGTTGCCTCAGATTTGGATAGGGGGTGTGCATATTTTCGTGAGAAGAATGCCGTTCTTCGCAAGAAGAATGTGGATTTGGAATCTGAGTACGCTAGTCTTCGCGAGCAATTGGAATCTGGGTCAACTGACCTTCATAAAAAAAATCAAGCAATTGGAAACTGATCTAACTTTCTCGCGAGAAAAGGTCGCAAGCCTCCAAGCTGCGAATGATCATCTCTATGGTAAGAAATCTTTCTCTTTCTTTTTACCCTTGTATTCCTTTGTATTTTGTTCTTATTATTCTTCCTCCCATTATACGATAAGTGTGATAAAACAAAATATCTATTGATCTTCCAGTGTCAATCAAAATTCTATCAATAGCCCATGAATCATTTGTTTCAACATCTTTATTTTCTTCTTCATCATCTTCTTCTTCTTTGTACCTTGGATTTATTTCTAATCTCACTACTAATGGATTATCATGCGTTTTACCCGGCTCTGGTGCTTCTTGTGCAGTGAAATAAATAATTTGCTTTTTCCACTTCTCTAATGTCGAGACTCTCGCAATGTTCATTATCTCTCTTCCATCCATGTCTCTCGCAAAGACTCTGCTTAGAACATTGTCATGGAAATCCTCTATTGTTTTATAAGAATGTACAATGGAGTTACAGAATAGATTCTTTTCTTTATCCCCCACTTCGATGAAAAATGTTTCTGATCCTTTTGTGATATTTACTCTGTGAATTTCTGGTACTGGTGGTAATTGCTGAGGTTGTGGATGCCCTGTTAGAAAATGATTCAACTTTCCCTGTTCAATCATCCTCAAAATTATTCTCTTTACATTTCTGCAATCATTTATTGAATGGCCATGGAAGTGGTGATAAGGGAAAAATTCTTGATTTCGGTTACTTGGATGTGGCTCTTTCCCCATATTCCAGGGTGATGGTATATTTTCTATTAAAATAATAGCCTCCCAAATGTTATCAATACTAGCATTTAGAGGTGGTATTTTAATTCCTTCCCATATTATCCTCTGGCTTCCTTGCCCTCTAGAATAATTTTTCCTTTGTCCTCCATAAGATTCCTGAGGCTGATCAAGTCTTTGGATTTTATTATTTCCACCACGATTGTAATAACTCCTTTCTCTTTCCAATTCTTCTTGATTGCGGCTTCCCATAGCTACTAATTTCAGCTAATTATCATTCACCATCTTTTCTTGTTGTGGCTGCGAGGTACTCGCCACTGTGTTAATCATCTTAGGAAGTAAACTTCCATTTGCTGCTATTGAACTAGTGTTCGCGATTGGATATGATTCCATCTAACTTTGCTTCTCCTCCAGTGCAATATACTTTTCTTGTAATTCTCGTAGCTCTGTCATTGTAATTGTATTTTTGATTCTGAAAATTTGGATATATAACAGATTGGTTGCAAACATGGTATTGATAAAAGATAAAATGAGATATCTCTCGTATACTCAACCAGACATCTCGCTACACATCATTTTCCATCTTAATTTCAAATGCTTCAAACTCTCTCCAACTCTCTGTTTCAACCCAAATACATCTTCAATCCCAGGTCGCGAAGAATTGTTACTTATGTATGATCCCAAGAATGTAGTATGTAAATTAATGAAGGAAGTTATGGTATTCTTGGGTAAACCCTCAAACCACTTTAACGCCTCACCAGTTAAGCTGGATGCGAAATATTTACACAGTACAACATCATGGTTTTCCCACTGTAGCATACATCTAACATAGGCTTTAATATGCTGAACAACACATGTAGTTCCATCCAAAATACTAGTTAACGCTGGAAAATTGCATTTTGGAGGTATTCCACCTAATTGTACTGCTTGAGTAAATGGAGTTTTCACAGCTTCTTCAATGGCCTCATCAAGTTGTTTTCTACCTCCTTCTCTTCTACTATTTAATATTCCCCTCATTTCTGCCAATTCTCTCAGGATTTTCTCATTTCCACCTAAATCATGCTCCATTGGTCTTTTCAACGCAGCCTCCCTTCTTCTGTGTTCATGTATTTCTTGTCTTGCGAGATTTTCTACTTCTTCTTCAGTGTCTTCATTCTGCCTTCTTATGCGGTTTTCTCCTTCACCTTCCTCTTGAATTCGCAATGGATTATTCCTTCCATTTTCTTCTCTATCATTTTCTTCATTTCTCACCACCTCTCTTCGCTGTCTTTCTATTCTCCTTTGTATTATATCATACTCTTCATTGATATTATCATTATTACGGTTTCTTTCACGTATCCTTTCTCGATTGTCATGATTATTCTGACGTATTGCTTCTTTAAATTCTTGTTCTTCTACTTCTGCTCTTAATCTCTCTCTCTCGCAAGCTAAACGTGCTTGTTCAGCATAATGTCTCCCAATTTCTTCCTCTATTATTCTTCGATTTCTTTGAATTTCTCGCTCATGTAATATTCTTCTTTCTTCTTCTTGATTTTCTTCTCCATCTTGGTTATTTCCACCATCTTGTTGAACCTGATTTGTCTTGAGGGAGTGTTATTGCGAGGAACATAACGATCATTTGTTATTTCCTTTCCTCTATAATACTGTTCCTCGTTTGGATTCTGCATTTCTTCATGAATATTTTCACCGACATTCCTTATTGGAGAATTTCGCCTTACTCCTTCTCTAAACGACTGTGAACTTGATCTTACAGTACTTCTTGATCTTCTTCTTTGTAACCTCAAATTCTCCATTCTTAACTCGTGATTTTTCCTTGTTAGATTCGCACGCTCTTCAGACGCTAACCTTTTTTCTTCTTGTTCTCTTTGTCTTAATTCCTCCAATGTTTCATTTGCATCATGTCCATGAATTAATCGTTCATCTACTGTGTGATTTATTTCTCCCCCCCTTTCATTTCTTAATTGTCGATTTTCTGCTTCTTCCACTGAATCTTATCGCCAAGTATGCACACTCACTCTATCATAGTCTATAGCTCTATCTTATATTGGCGTTTGCTGATTTGGCTGTTGAACCTGATTTTCTCCATCATTCCTTGTTCTGTGCCTTCTTGTCCTCAATCTTGAAGATTCTCCCATTTCATTTGTCTCTTATCCTGCAAGTCTTTTACTTCTTCTAGCCATTAGCTTTGATGTATTACTGAAAATTGCTTAAAATCTTCCACCAATTACTCCTGATCTCTTCCAACCACAATGTCAATCTTTACTTTTTCAGTCCCTGTTTCTAGCGCCAAAATGTAGTTGCAGGAAATCCTACACTACACCCTTAGTAATATTTCACAAAGATTAAGACATAATTTGAAAAAAAAGAATAATATTTTTATTAATTTGATCCAGAAAGAATTACAGGAAATATAAGAAATCAAGATTACAACCGCCTTCTCTAAGTTTTTGTTTCTTTTCAAGATTTTCTTATCACTCAAAAATTATCTCTCTCCCTTCTTAAATCTATTGGTCCTATATATATAGGGTAGTTACATAGTGGATGACAGCTAAGTTGTCCATTAATTTAGGATCTGGCCCACGAGATATTCGCAACAGCTATAATATCCACTCTCGCTGGTACTTTAATCCTCGCAGAATCAACACGCTCTTCTCATGTTTTGGCTGTCATCATTCATTACGTCACTTGTTAGATCGTCCTTCATCACTTTCAGTATGTTGTTAGATAATCTCGCATCATAACTCGCAGGAATGTCGTTAATCCTCGCAAGAATAAAATTGTGGCGATATTCTGGTCCTACAGCAATCAATGTTAGCATACTAACAAAGCATTCAATATTCACCGTTATATGCAAACATGATTAGATTCAAGCTAATATTTATCAACTGATAGATCGAAAACATAGATTGTTACACACACATGTAATGCACGTTTCTAGCCTTGTGTAACCGTCCCCAAACTTGTACATTAGTTGGTTCAACAATAGTTAACCAAAGGGTTAGCCATATGCTAACTTTCATATCAAACATATTCTTCTTCACCATAACTAGTCCAAATAACTCAAATGAACTAGTTAGAGAGTTGTTCAATTGCTTGGATCTTTATGTACTACACAAGACACAATCGAAGCAAAAACGATGTGATTCACTCGAATCGATTCATGAACTATAAAGCCACGGTTTGCAATAGCATTCCTTAGTTTATTAAGATAAGTTCACAAACATCGTTTTTAGACATAACCTACTCAAGTTCGCGGACTGGGTTCGTGGACTTAAGTTCCCGGAAGGAGTTCACAAACTCCAGCAGAAATTCTCGGGTTCGAGAACTACTCCAGTACGTGGACTGGGTTCGCGGACTGAGTTTGTATGCTGAGTTCGCAAACTGAGCTCATAAACTACTCCGGTTTCACTTGATCAACAAAGTTCGCAAAATTTGGTTCAAGCAATAAGGACTTATACATATATGTGTTTCCACAACAATGCTTATATCCTCCAATGGTTATAATGTTTAAACTCTCATTTCAATCATTGAAACATTCTCAGAGGGCGTTATATAGTTGTTATTCACAAATTATTTTTCGTCAGAGCTATTTCCAAAATGATTTAAACATAACATGACTTTCGTCACTAGGTAAAGATGAACTTGGCTAAAGCAAAAGCTTTACCAACACATATTTCAAGAAATAGATAAGCGAGATATACTCAACTCGAAATATCACATGTGTATAATCTTAGACTATATAGTAATACGACTTTTGTCTCAATATAGGACATAGAGTAGATAGACTTTTGAGTGATAGATAAGTTCAAGTCTCCACATACCTTTTAGTCTATGAAGATCCACTAGTTCCTTGAGTACTCCTTCGTCTTGTATGATGATTGCCATGGAGTTCTTGAGCTCAACTACACTTTCTATCCTAGACCGAGACCTTAGCTATAATAGACTATAAATCAAGACTTTATAGTTTTGATCACTAATATTGACAAACATGCTTGAGATAGAAACGCATGCGAGTTAGACCGAGCAGTGCTCTAATAATCTCCCCCTTTGTCAATTTTAGTGGAAAAACTATTAATACATATGGAATGCAAAAAATATATAAATAAACTTTGTAGCTACTATTCCACATGTCTAACCTTCAACATTACTCGAAATCTTCGTCACTTCCAAGTACTCTAATGATCCCAAAGGCTGTAAGTTTAGCATCATCATTGTTGAAAATCTATAGCTATAACAATGAGAAAAAAAGAGTTCTCAATCATTGTTATACAGTGTCATAGTATCATTACACAGCGTCAAAGTCCAATTGCATCACAACTCTAACAACAATACTATGGTGATACTTCACTCCCCTTTAGTAAATACTCCATCTTACATGGAAACCACTCCCCCTTACATAATAATCCGAAAACCATATGTATTGTACTGTGAACTACATATTAATTCTCCCCTTTTTTGTCAATAAAATTGGCAAAGGTACAAGAACGGGATCCTAATGAAATTTCCATAAGAGACATTTCATGACCAAAGGTAAATGTATATCATCTTGTTTAGATGTAATCATAAATCCGAAGCTAAATGCATTCATCAAGGAGTTCATACAGATACAAGATAACCCCTATAATATTCCACAGCCGCGCACTCCCCACAAAGATTTGGAAATTAAGCGCAAGTTCAAAAGAAATCTCCCCCATAAAATGTCATTCCCAAGGGAACAACAAGAGCGACCTAAATTTCAAAAGAAAAGAAGGATTTCTTTGGACTCAACAAATCACGTACAAGTATGAATTTGGAATCCAAAAAGAAATATTTAATGAAATTAACCGTAAGTGAACCATGATCAATTTGACTAAATATGCTTAACACAAGTAAACTTATGGAGACTTAAGAAATCAATTAGATTAATCACAAGAAAACTCACAAATAATATAATTTCCATACTCAACCAAACTAATTACAAAAGTAATCAATTTAATTGGTCACTCTCGACATAAGAAAAATCTATGGAGCAATGACTAAGTTAATCATGAATAACCAACTCAGTCAAATAAATGCTCAAACATAAGAAAACTTATGGAGTGCTAACTAAATAACCACACAAGATGATTAATTTAGTTTAACATACTCGACGTAAAGTACCTTACGGAACACAACTAAGCTAATCACAAAAATAATCAACTTGGTTGTCTAGTGCTCGACATAAAACACAATACGGAGTCTCACAGTAATACCCAAAAACTGGATCAGGGAAGATCAATTACTGCGGAATACACAAATATTCATTCTATGTTTCTATCACCATTTGCACAATGACATACAATAGACATAATCCTTGAATCACAAAAGATTTTAACCTATCTTATATCAATAATTGACAATATAGGCTTAACTTTTGTGTTTGTCAAAAGTCTATTCATTCTTTTATCAATACTTTCATATCAATTCACGAACGACTTTACTTTTGATAAAGTATGGGACAATCAAGTTCACGGACGTAAACACACATATCCCATAACAATATTGCAATATATAAAACCATAAAGATTAATACTGCAAAAATCATCTTCCAAACAAGTTTAGAATTTAAACCAATAAATCTAAAAACAAGAAGATGAAAACTTTGGACATAGCTATGTGTGATCACAATAATGGCTATTCCAAACCACTAGTTATTCTTCTAAACAAAACAAGAAAAATAGAAGATTTACTAGGCAATAAGACATTTGTAGAATTCTTTATCGTCCCCGAACTCCTTGTCGTCAACAACCATTGGAATATAAGGTTCATTAAGGTAGGAGTTTATATCAATAAACCTTCTTGGTTGCTGTTATAAAACCAGGGCCTTCTGAATCTCATGAGTCTTATACACAAAAGCCTTTATTTGTTGAATCTCCTTTCGCATCTCCTTCAACACTTCAAGAACATCAGAAAACTTCTGAGAAATTGAAGGAACGGCTCTTGGCTTCCTCACATTCCTTATCTTCCTTTTCAATGTTGGAGGTAATGGAGATTTTTCTTTTTCCTTCTTGATTGATGGCTTAACAATCATATTACCATTTTATCCATCAGAAGACATCATACTTGGAGTTTCCATGAACGTATGGGTTTGTGAGAGGAATTCACAATTAACTCAACAAGTAGTCTTGAGATAAAAAGAGGTTTTATAGAATGAGAAAGGAATGTAGGGTTCGAAACCTTTAAGCAGGTTCGTAAACGACTAACTCTCAGTTCTATGAAGAGTGGAATTATCGATAATACCTTTTCTTTTTGTTTGATAGACACAAAAAGGAAACAACTAACAAAAGAAGAAAAATAAACTATAGTTGCAGGAATTCCCACACTACACCCTATTCAAGAATTTATCAATATTTATGACATAATTTGAAGATTAAAGACACTTTTTCATTAATAAGATCTTAAGGAATTTTACAAGAATCAAGAACACAGAACACTTGATAAAGATTTTCTCTCTCCTAAAAACCTTCCTAACCCTTCAAAATTCATCATCTTCTCTGGAACTATTCATTTCCTTTATATAGGCATTTACATAGTGGATTACAGCTCATGACAGCTCATTTACAACTAAGATTCCCTTTAATTTCGGATCTAGGTTCCTGCGATAAATCGCAGGTGGCACCGCCTTAATATTTCGTAGGTCATATCGATTCATCGCAAAAATGTCACGCTCTTCTCATGTTTCTGTCGTTTTCATCCGATATGTCATTCCTTACGTCATCTTGAGATGTTTCGCAGAATATCATTGATGTATCGTAGAACCGTTGTTTATTATTGATGTATCGCAGATCTGTTGTTTATTTCACAGAAATATTGTTGTAACAATATTCTGATCCTACATCTTGCCTCTTATCATATCTTTTCTGTGAATAAGATAAATATCATGAGAACTTAAGTTTCTTGATTTGCCGCAACTCCTTGTCTTTTCACATTCCCTTTATTCTAACACGTCTCTGCATCCATCTCTAGATATTCTACGCGTGTTTTTCTCTCATTTATCCCTTGACACGTCTTTTTTCAACCGTTGAATTCTGACCATTCATGTCTTTTCTTCATTAAATGCATTGATGTTCTCGAGAATCTTCTTTCCTTATAAATATCTTCTTCGCTAATCTCCCCTCTTTTTTTACTCTCTCTTTTTCTTTTCTTTTTACTTCTTCTCTCTTGCAACTCTCACTTGTTCTTCATCTTCTTTCGCAAATTCCGGATCTATTACTGTTTCAATTTTATTTCTTTATTCTTCTTCATCTAAATCATCATTCCCATTCTAAAAAATGGCCCCTGCTAAAAAATTAGGTCAACCCACTTTCAAAAAACACCAGCAGAAACTTCAAACTTTAGGTTTTGCACTTTCTGAGATCCCTGGTCAATCTTCAGACTCTGATCTCTCCATTGATCTAGCTTTAAGATTTCCTTCTTCTAATGAGAAGATCCTTATTTCACTAGGTCAATTAGAAGCTGGCCTTCCTATCCTTCTTTATGACCCAGAACTCCCTCTTTTTTATAAAATTATTTCTCATGCTAAACTTTCACGAGCAATCTTCCAGTTAAGTGGAGATTGTATTCGTCTCATTCTTGAATATGCCTCCCATGGAGCTGGTAAAGGATCTCGCTATCCTGATTCTGCGAAACATCCTAATTTTGAAGATATCCCAATTATTCCAGCGAAATATACCGTGGAGAATTTCTTTGCGAATTATCAAGTAATTCCCATGAAGAAAGAGAGCACGTGTTGGGCCGTTCGTTTAAATAAGGATAAAAAAAGTTGCGAAAGATAAAATTCTTATGCAAGATATAGATTATCATTCAAGTAGAAACCAAGGTCCACGCTTCTCAAAAGATGACAAGTGGTGCAAATTTCCTCTCCTCCTTGAAGGTCCATATATTTTTGGCACTCTTGATATTCCTGCGAATTTTTCGAATCTTTCGTCGTATCGTCCTTGGGTTTTTAATTGGCCTGAAAAGAATTCTGAGGTATATCTCGCAAAGTTTATCATTATTCGCAAATTTAGATAAATATATTATTCTTACTAATTATTGAAATATCTTTTATCAGATTGAAAAAATGAAGGCTAGTTACGCCAAAGATCTTGGGAATCCCAATCTCCTACAAATTTTGAAAACCTTCACAGATGAAGTAAGAAACATTCTTTTATAACCCTTAACAATATATTGTTGCCCCTGTTTCTTATCTTTATGTGTGATTGTTTTCAAGGAAATTCCATTTGTCGCGATGGTTGAAGCCAAAGATAAAGGCAAAAAAGTATTAACTCCAAATGAAAATTCTGGTGCTTCCCCTCGCCGCAATAAAAATCAAACCACGGACGGTCCTCCAGAGAAGAGAAGAAAAACTCAACCACTTCTTCCACTTAGAGAAACTTCTATTATCGCTAAAAAAGATAATGAACTTGAAGAAAATGATGGGGTAAACCATGACGTCACTGTGGGCACTTCAACACATTTTTATTCCACAAGAATTAGATCTGCGATGGGTTTCTCTCAACCTGAGACTCCAATGGATCAACTGTCAAATATTTTTAGGAATCACATGCAAGGTGTTGGTGAGGATGATATCACTCGTACTTGCGATTATCTCTCGAAAATCTGCGATGCTTCGATCTTGACTAATAATAAAGATCTTAAAGGAGTTTCAAGATTTATCGACTCAGGTTTTCTTCACGCGCTAACTTCGCTGGTATGCCCCTTTCCTTTATTTTTCTTATAGTAAATTTTACATTTATCATGAGTATCGAAGATCTTTTACTCATCCTCATTCATTTTCTCTTTTCTATCGCAGACTGCTAGAGCTTCTTTTTCTGTTGCTTCAGAATTATAAAATAGATTATCAACATCGCAGAAAAGGCTTACTGATTCACAATCTGAATCTACGAAACTTCGTGAGAAAAATAAACAATATGAAGCTGAAATATCCCTTCTTCGCGAAAAATGTAAACAATTGGAAGTATCTGGAAATACTGAGCTCCTTAATAAAAACAAATCGCTTGAAGTAGAAATTTAAGTTCTTCAACAGAAATTAGTTGACAAGGAGAAATTCTGCAAACAAGTTATTGGTATAAATCTTTTTTCTCTTTAATTTTTTTTTTTACTTTTCTTTATTCTCGCTATTTTAGCTTATTTGAGCAATCATTTTGCAGATGCCTAAAATCTTACTGATGAAGCTCTTATTCTCAATTCTTTTGATGAACCCATAGATGAAACCACTCTTCTTCAGCGTCTTAATGACGCTTTAAATAATTATTCAGACGAAAAAATTAATACTTTGTCCCTTGATGAGCTTAAACATCATGTTTCCCTTATGAGAATGGACTATAGATCTACCTTGAGTATATCCAATAGTTTAAAGACTTGCATAGATGAATTTAGATAAAAAATCAAAGTCTTAAAAGCCAAGAAGAGTGAACTTGAGAAGGATAAAGAACGCATTACTCTTCAAGGCACTGAAGCTCTATCAAAATTTCGCAATACCCTTATTGATACTGAACTTGAGAGAGATAGACTTAAGGATGAAAATATTAAACTTCTTAAGAGAGAAAAACAAATCCGTTCCCATCTTCTCATTCAAAATGATGATGAATTCGCATGGGCTGCGACAATTCTCGATAATGCTAGGAAAAACTTAGCGATAGATGTCAGTCTTTATACCGAGCAAGCAACATTGATACAAGAAATGATCCATGAAAGAGAAGGTTATTTATTGTTCCTCTAATATTTTTGTATTTCTTGTAGATTCTCAACCAGTTTCTAATTTATTGTTGTATCATCGCAGAATCTGAAGGAAGATATTCCAAAAGGGTAGCAGAGCTCGAGGAAGAAAAAAGTGGTCTTGCGAAAAATCTTGCTTCCCGTAAAGAAAAAATCTCAAGACTGCGAGAGAAAATAAAGATATCCAACTCAAACTTGCGTAATAACCTTCTCACCGTTCGCAATAATGCAATTGAGAAAGTTTGCAAAGATAATGATCTTCCTCTTAGACTATATACTTGTCTTATGGATATAATCCCAGCCAGTTCAAGTACCGCTATTTCGATAAAGGAGGCTGATGCGATTTAAAGTGAGAGCGAAGATGAGGAACGAACTAATGATGAAGATGGTGAAGATGAAGATGAAAGTAATGATGGAGATAAATCTCAATAGTTTTATTTTTTTTTTGATCTTCTCATTGTATTCCTCCCATTCTTTCTTGCGATAATTATCTCATGCGACAAAATGTAATATTCTCGCGAATTATCTCGTAACTTCAGATGTCTTTCAATATATATAAATTCTTTTTTGCTTCTATCTGTTTGTTATTTACATGAATTTATCATATAATGATGAATAACAATATTTTCCATTCTATGCATCATTCCCATACTTGCCTCTTGTTATTAATCTGCAATATGATAAATGAATTATTGCAAATATTTCTGCGAAAAATATGTTATATGCTTCGCAGATATAATCTCTCTTGTGGTCTTATTTCTCCTTCCTAGTTAAAGGTCTTATTATGCCAATTTTATGCGACAAGATCGCATGACATTCTTATTTTTACATGTAATAATATCCATTGATCTTGCCTTATCATTTAATTTTAATCTCTGCGACAATATGATAAATCTAAGCCTTCTTGTGAGATTAATCTCTCTTTGCTTTTTAAGACTTATGACATTGTCGTCTTTCCGATGAAATCGCAGGACGTCTTTGCGATTTATATCCTCTTATTATTGATTTCATTTATCTCATCTTTTGATCTTATCGCAAAAACCCATTGATGTCATCTTAACATTTCTCTTTAGGCTTTTTGGCCAGTCACGCGGCAATATGACGGGCCTAAATATTCTTGCGAATATAAAGTCGCATGACATTGTTGTCTGTGTCACGCGAAAATATGACGGGCCTAAATATTCTTGCGATTATAAAGTCCCATGACATTGCCGTATTTTTTGATACACAGCTCCCTAATGGAGGGTATCGCCCTTATCTCTCCCCCCAGTTGCCCCTTCAAGGATTATACATCGGCCATACAAGACTAGCACTTTCCCATCCGGTTCTGCCAACAACCAGTTGTTTTCGCAGCCTTGTCCTTTATGCCTTATATGGCTTATAGTTACAAGACTGCACCCTAAGTGGGGTTTTCTTTGGGCCGAACACATCGTAAGCCAAGACTTGCCGGGGATGGCCAGGGTAGGTTCATCCATCCCGGGCACCCACATCTCAACCGTGTACCTCGGCGCCTTGATCATACTTTGCATTCCTTAGGAGAAACTCTCGGGCGCCCAACCAGGGTATAACCTTATATAGTTGGGAATCCAAGTTATCTCTCCCGGATGGATTTTCTATAATCCCAAATCTCCATGACTAGGTTCCAGCAACGGTATAGCCTTTCCCATAGCCATGCAAAGAGATACACCCCTTATGACGCACTTTAAGGACATTGCCTCTTACGGAGTAGAATCCGCGAACTAAGGTGTACGCCATAAAAGTTCGTCCCATTCTTATATATTTTTAGGCGATTTGCGCCCGTCTTATGCATTTGCATTAAAAATTCTTATATGATTCGAAATCATCATCTTTTTCTTTTAATAGAAAAATTCTTATTTTTGAGCAAAGTTTTTCTTTTAATATTCTGTCTGCACATTTTTTTTTACTGTTCTTATTTTTCGATTATTCGCAACATGATACTTTTGCACTTCTTTTCTTCTGTGACGAATGATTATTCGCAATTTCTTGATACTTGTTTATTTTCTTGCGAGAAATGATTTATCGCAACACCTTATACTTGTTTGTTCTCCTGCGAAGAATGAAGATTTCAACTTTTTCCCATATTCGCATGATTAATCACCATTGATTCTTTTGGGACAAACTAATCTTGTAATATATCCTTTCCCCGCAACTCTATATTGTCCACCATCAATTTTTCAGCTCTCTGAGTTTTCCTCCTGTTATGTTGCCAATTACGATTTCGGGTATTTCTTTCTTCGCAGGTATTAATGTCAACTTCATAACACTTTTTGCCTTCAAAACAATCACCTTTAATTATCCCAATACCATGAGGATGTGGAAATTTATGTATTGATGATAATTTGATGCTATGCCCAAGATTCCATGGAGCCATGGTCTTCCAATTAAGGCATTGTAAGGAGATTCTATATCCACTACGCAAAACTTGATTTTTGAAGATATCTTGTTCAACGGAATTTCCATAGTAATTTCTCCTTTTGGCTTGTTTGCAGTGCCATTAAAACCATAGATCTTGTAAGTTGAAGGGATTAACTCATCATCTCTTCCACCCATTGTGCGATAAGTATGATAAAATAAAATGTCTACCGAGCTACCAGTGTCAATTAAAATTTTATCTATTGCACAAGAATCACTTGCTGCGTCACCATCATCTTCTTCTCCTTCTTCTCTGTATTTTGGATTTATCTCTAACTTCACCACCAATGGGTTGTCATGCATCTTCCCAGGCTCTGGTATCTCTTCTGCAGTAAAAGAAACAACTTGTTTCTGCCATTCTTCTAACGGAGAAATCTTCGCAATATTCATCACCTCTCTTCCCTCTATATCTATTGCAAATACTCTGCTTAACACATTGTCATGGAAATCCTCTATCGTTTTCTACGAATGTACAATTGAATTGCAAAATAGATTTTTTGCTGTAGCTCCTACTTCAATGACAAATGTTTCGGCTTCTTTTGCAACATTAACTCTGCGAATTTCTGGTGCTTGCGGAAATTGCTGCGGTTGTAAATATCTTGCTAGAAAATGATTTAATTTCCCCTGTTCAATCATTCGCAAAATAATTCTTTTTACATTTCTACAATTATGCACAGAATGACCATGAAAATGATGATAAGGACAAAATTCTTGATTTTGGTTGTTGGGATGTGGTTCTTTCCCCATGTTCCAGGGTGAGGGTATATTCTCCATCAAAATAATCGCTTCCCAAATCTTGTCTATACCGGTATTTAAAGGTGGAAATTTGATGTCTTCCCACATATTCCTCTGACCTCTTTGCTCTCTTGAATAATTCTGCCTCTGTCCCCCATAAGTCTCCTGCTGTTGATCAAACCTTGGGACCTTAATATTGTTATTGCGATTATAAAAATTTCTCTCTTTTTCCAATTCCTCCTGATCTCTACTCCCCATTGCTACTATCTTATGTTGATTATCAGTCTCCCTTTTCTCTCTCGGATTTTGGGAAGTACTTGCTACTGTATTAATCATCCTTGGTAACAAACTTCCATTTGCTGCGGCTAAATTTGTGCCTGTGAGAATTGGATAAGACTCCATCTCATTTTGTTTTTCCTCCAAAGCGATATATTCTTCCTGAAATTCTCGCAGTTCTGTCATGGTGATTGTGTTTTTAACTCTGAAGACCTGGATGTATAATAAATTCATCGCAAACATAACATTTATGAAGGACAAAATGATATATCTTTCATCTACTCTTCCTGCCATTTCACTACACATTGTCCTCCATCTTATTGTTAAGTGCTTTAAACTCTCACCAACTCTCTGTTTCAATCCAAACACATCTTCAATTCCAGGTCGCGTAAAGTTATTGCTGATGTATGCTCCTAAGAAATTAGTTTGCAAGTGCATGAACGAAGTTATTGTATTCTTGGGAAGACTTTAGAACCACTTCAGTGCTTCGCCAGTTAGACTTGACGCAAAATATTTGCACAAAACGACATCATGGTTCTCCCATTGTAGCATACATCGGATATAAGCTTTGATATTTTGGACAACATACGTAGTCCCATCAAATATACTGGTCAACACCGGTAAATTGTATTTTGGAGGTATCCCTCCTAATTGTACCTCTTGAGTAAATGGAGTTTTCGCAGCTTCTTCGATTGCCTCATCAAGTTGTCTTCTTCCTCCTTCTCTTCTGTTATTTATCATTCCTCTCATTTCTGCTAATTCTCGCAAGATTTGTTCATTCCTATCAGAATTTTGCTCCATTGGCCTTTTCAACGCAGCCTCTCTTCATCTGCGTTCATGTCTTTCTTGTCTTGCGATGTTTCGCGCTTCTTCTCCAACATCTTGGTTTTGCCTTCTTCTGCGATTTTCTTCTTCTTGCAAGTTAATTTGTCTTTCATTCTCTTTTCCGCGAATTTCATCATCCCTTACTGTTTCTCTTCGTTGCCTTTCTATGTCTCTGCGAATTCTCTCATATTCCTCATTGAGATTATCATTATTACGATTTTGCGTACGTCGTCGTTCTCGATTATCATGATTATTCTGACGCAACGCTGTTTGAATTTCTTGTTCTTCTACTTCTACTCGCAATCTCTTTCTTTCTCCCGCTAAATGTACTTTCTCAATATAATGCCTCTCAATATCATCTTCGATCATTCTGGGATTTCTTCGAATCTCTTCATCACGTAACATTCTCCTTCTCTCTTCTTGATTTTCTCCCTCATCCTGATTATGTCTAATGTCTAAAGTTTCACCGCGTGGAATATAACGATCATTTATCAAATTCTCGCCAATATTTTGTATAGGGAGATTTTGTCTTGTTTCTTCTCTATATGATCTTGAATTTGATCTCATGCTGCTTCTCGATCTTCTGTTTTGCAACCTCAAATTTTCCATTCTTAATTCATGAATTTGCCTTGTAAGATTGGCACGTTCTTCTGCCTCTAATCTTCTTTCTTCCTGTATCCTTTGTCTCAAATCATCTACTTCTTCATGCTCTTCATGAATTAGTCCTCCATCCATTTCTTGATTTCTTTCCTCTTCTTGATTTTCCTCTTCTTCTATTGAATCCGACCTCCAAGTATGCACACTTACTCTATCATAATCCACATTTCTATCTTGTTCTCGTGTTTGTTGATTCGGTGGTTGGATTGAATTTTCTGCTCTATTTCTCACTCTACTTCTTCCTGATCTGATCCTTAAAGATCCTTCCAATTCACATGTTCCTTCCCCTGCAATTCTTTTACTTCTTCTCACTGTTGTTGGTGGTTCTGATGTATTTCTTATCCTTCTAGCCATTTCTTCAATTCTAATAATTTCTTCAAATCTTCAAGCTGTAATTTGAAATTTCTCAAATTGATTCTCCCTGTTTCTAGCGCCAAAATGTAGTTGCAGGAATTCCCACACTACACCCTGTTCAAGAATTTATCAATATTTATGACATAATTTGAAGATTAAAGACACTTTTTCATTAATATGATCTTAAGGAATTTTACAAGAATCAAGAACACAGAACACTTGATAAAGATTTTCTCTCTCCTAAATACCATCCTAACCCTTCAAAATTCATCATCTTCTCTAGAACTATTCATTTCCTTTATATAGGCATTTACATAGTGGATTACAGCTCATGACAGCTCATTTACAACTAAGATTCCCTTTAATTTCGGATCTAGGTTCCTGCGATAAATTGCAGGTGGCACCGCCTTAATATTTCGTAGGTCATATCGATTCATCGCAAAAATGTCACGCTCTTCTCATGTTTCTGTCGTTTTCATCCGATATGTCATTCCTTACGTCATCTTGAGATGTTTCGCAGAATATCATTGATGTATCGTAGAACCGTTGTTTATTATTGATGTATCGCAGATCTGTTGTTTATTTCACAGAAATATTGTTGTAACAATATTCTGATCCTACATAAACTTTTCCTAAAGGCCTGAAAAATACAATCATTGTCTCTTTTAATCAGGCTTATGAGACAAGATTTCAGACACAACACAATCAAGTTGCGTTGTGGTGAACAACAATTTGTCCACCATTTTCCTATAGAGAGGGATCCACAGACCTTTGTCTATCAAGAACATTTGACCATATTTTCTTTTCTAATGGTCATAGTTTATCCTTGGAAACTAACTTCTTAGACGAAGATAAAATCTTACATACCTCAGTGGTCTTCTGATCCAGTTTAAGCTTTCTTGCTAAATGATTTGCTCTTCGTTGAAGTTTATTGACGTGCCTTTGTTGGTGTTTGATTTATAACACTTTGAAAGTTCATGACCCTTTAATGAAAAATATGAGCACGTCAAGCTTGGATAAAAATCAGGCTTCTAAGATGTGCAAGCAGCTAGGCACATAGTGGAACCTGAAACATTATAAACCGAGTTTCCAAAGAATGGGTCAACTTTATCTTCCAGAATAGTTGGATTATCTTCTGAAAGAATATCAAGATTGATATCTGTGTTGATACAATTATCAAAATCAATATTTTTACCAAGAAGTGCAACACTTGATTTCTCATCTTCATTAGAGTCATAATTGTCAGACATTTCATCAAGAGTTGCAGCAAGACCTTTGTTCCCAGTGTATTTTCTACGATTTGGACACTCGTTTGCGAAATGACCAAATCCCTTACACTTAAAGCACTGAGGCATATCATCATCATCAGTTTCATCAATATCCCTGTTTTTAGTAGGAATACGATTATGAGGTTTGACTGATGACTAATAACCACACCTAATATTTCAATTAGGAATCTGTATGGACAAACTCCGAGTTACTTTCTAGAGAATCAACTAGACAGTCAGACTCAATCAATAGAAAATATTTCAAAGAGTTATTATCTCAATCTCTCAATTTGATCTATACTCAAGAAAATAGAATCTGCGAGTCTTTATCAAAGAGAGATAACTTAGATGGTACCAAAGACCAATATCCAATGTCAATCAAACTAAATCAATAACCAAAGAGGTCGGATATTCTAATTGATTGAACAACGCACAACATGTATTATTTCAATTATATAACAAAATATAATGCGGAAAATATATAACACAGATACCAGAATTTTGTTAACGAGGAAACCAAAAATGCAGAAAAACCCCGGGACCTAGTCCATATTAAACATACACTATATTAAGCCGCTACAAACACTAGCCTACTCCAATCTAACTTCGGCCTGGACTGTAGTTGAACCCAAATCAATCTCACACTGATCCAAGGTACAGTTATGCTCCTACGCATATGATCCCAGCAGGATACTGCGCACTTGATTCCCTTAGCTGATCTCACCCACAACCAAGAGTTGCTACGACCCAAAGTCGAAGACTTTAATAAACAAATCTGTATCACACAGAAAAGTCTACAAGGATATATAAATTCGTCTCCCACGAATAAACCTATGAGTTTTGTTATGTCTTTTGATAAATCAAGGTGAACATGAACCAATTGTTAAAACCAGACTTATATTCCCGAAGAACAACTCATATTTATCAATCACCTCACAATAGTCTTAATCGACGCAGCGAAAAAAATAATTGTGGAATCACAAACGATGAGACGAAGTGTTTGTGACTACTTTTATGTCTTGCCTATCGGAGATAGAATTCTCAAGACAATTATTACAATTATACTCGTACGATAAAAAAAGCAAGATCAGATCACAGAACTACAAGAAAAGTAGTATCGGTCTAGCTTCATAATCCCAATGAAGTTTTTAAGTCGTTAACCCGGTTTTAGAGGAAGAAAACCAAAGTTTAAAGTTGAATCGACTCTAGCTTAGCAAACTAGTATCACACAGAATGTGTGGGGATTATGTTTCCCAGTTGATAGAGTTCTCCCTTATGTTAGTCTCTCAAATCAGGGTTTGTAAATATTCAATATTCACCGTTAGATGAAAACCTGATTAGATTCAAGCTAATATTTATCAACCATTAGATCGAAAACATAGCTTGTTACACATACATGTAATGTACGTTTCTAGGCTTTTGTTACAGTACCCAAACTTGTACATTAGTTGGTTCAACAATAGTTAACCAAATGGTTAGCCATGTGATAACTTTCATATCAACCATATTCTTCTTCACCATAACTAGTCCAAAAGACTCAAATGAACTAGCTAGAGAGTTGTTCAATTGATTAGATCTTTATGTACTACACAAGACACAATCGAAGAAAAAATGTGATTCAGTCGAAGCAATTCATGAACTATAAATCCACGGTTTTCAAATAGTATTCCTTAGTTTATTAAGATAAGTTCACAAACATCGTTTTTAGACATAACCTACTCAAGTTCGCGACTGGGTTCACGGACTTAAGTTCCTGGACGGAGTTCACAAACTCCAGCAGAAATTCTCGGGTTCGAGAACTACTCCAGTTCATGGACTGGGTTCGCGGACTGAGTTTGTATGCTGAGTTCGCGGACTGAGCTCATGCGCTACTCCGGTTTCACTTGATCAACAAAGTTCGCAAACTTTGGTTCAAGCAATAAGGACTTATACATATATGTGTTTCCACAACAATGCTTATATCCTCTAATGGTTATAATGTCTAAATTCTCATTTCAATCATTGAAACTTTCTCAGAGGGCGTTATATAGTTTTTATTCACAAACTATTTTTCGTTAGAGCGATTTCCAAAATGATTGAAACATAACATGACTTTCTTCACTAGGTAAATATGTATAATCTTAGTCTATATAGTAATATGACTTTTGTATCAAGATAGGAGATATAGTAGATAGACTTTTGAGTGATAGATAAGTTCAAGTCTCCACATACCTTTTAGTCGATGAAGATCCACTGGTTCCTTGAGTAGTCCTTCATCTTGTATGATGATTGCCATGGAGTTCTTGAGCTCAACTACACTTTCTATCCTAGTCCGAGACCTAGCTATAGTAGACTAGAAATCAAGACTTTATAGTTTTGATCACTAACATTGACAAACATGCTTGAGATAACAATGCATGCGAGTTCTACCGAGCAGTGCTCTAACAAGTTGAAAACAGTCGAAACACATATGCTTTTATGCTAAACCAAAACCGATTCAACATATTGTAACTTTTTCACATATTGTTTCTATATGAACCCCTCTTGATCCTTTGATAAAGCCTACCAACATGGGCTAGAATTTAATCCTACAAAATCAAAAAGTCACCCAAACCATAAGGGTTCACAACATATTATGAGATCGAATATCAAGGTAATAAAACCGAAATCAAACATCTTATAAACATCCATAGAAAATAATAAAGTATTCAAGCACAGGCTATGTAAATCAAAAACTATCACCAGAAAAATTATAAATCAAATAATTTTATTCATCATAATATGATAGTTTTATTCATAATAGACTTATACAATCAATGAAAGAAATCAAAAATTGATGTCTATTTTTATAGATTAAGTATTACAACATCTAACTTAATCTCTAGTGGTGCTCTTGTTGTTCACTGATGTTTCTTCAATGTTCAAACTGTTAAAGCATGTCTCAAGAGACTTGTCTGCAACCACTTCCTGTTTCTCAAGTTTTTCAACTTGAATTTTCATGTCATCAATTTTAGCTCTAGTTTTCTCAATATTATCCTTGTGCCAATCCTGATTTCGAATGGTTATTATGAGATTGGTTCTTAGTTTTTCAAAACCATGGATATAGTCAATCATACTATCAGAACGAACCCACTTGGTTTTGGTTGGATCTTGTAGGTTGTAGTCCAACAAACATGACTTATCTTGTGATCCAACTGAACTTTCAGAATCATAATCGGACATGATTTTTGATCAGCTTCTTTTCTTCCTCTCGATATTGATTCCTTGACAATCTTTAGCCCTTTGAGCCTCCTCCTTATTAGCCTTTGAGACACTACGAGTTATTGGAGGCATGTTTGGTTATATATAATGATTGATCAGGGTATCAGTTTACTGGAAGAGATAGTTTCCCTTTAAAAGGGGACAAATTTTAGATCGAAAGATATCAGTAGGACCCGAAAATATTAAAGAATATATTTCGTTTCCTTTTGTCCGAACTTCTTAGTTTTATTCAAAAATTCTAAATAGAACTTATCATGATAAACATGAATAATTTTTGGATTCACAACTATCCAGAAAGAGTTACAACTTTTTTAATAATCAATTATACAAACACATGTGCTCCAGATTTATTGTGCCATTCCCATTCATAAATATGAGCACAGATGAGGATGAGAATGCACAATTTTTTGATACAACAAAGTTGCATCGGAATAAGTTTTTCAAGCTTATATTGAATATCCGAGACATAGTTCATGTTTCTTTTAGGGAATTTCTTCCCAATATACTTTCTCCCAAAACGATGATCTTTTCTAACTCTAGAGATATGATCATGTGGAGAAACTGTACCGATGTGAGAATTCTCAGAGATTGATAGATCTCTCTTAATTATTTTAATGAGATTTTTTCTCACTCTAAGGACTTCCTTATGATTCACATCAGTGTGATTATCTGAAACAATTATTGGAAATTCCTCATTGTTTCTTTTGGCAGAGACTCTCTCTTTCCTTTCCTTTTGGAATCGTTCTTCATCAAAACAAGAATTGTTTCGATATGGGTGAGGAGGAACCTTTTTCCATAAGCTATTGTCAACTCTTTCCTCTGATTTTGAGTTGATATTATAGGGTTGTGGAATAATATGTCTTTCTACTGAGGAATGATCTTTCAGTTTTTTAAGACAAGAAACTTCCTTCAATATTTTGACCACAGTATGTTGAAGAAGTATAAGTTTCCTGTCAAGTGACTGAAAAGTGTATTCCTTAAGATCATTATCACGGAATCGGTTCAAAGTTTCCTTTGGACAAGATTTCATTTGATCATCAGCAGATATAGAAGCTGGTTTCTCATCCTCTTATGACTTGATGTAGTTCGTCAAACTACCATCATCTTGATTTGTTTCAGATGTGACTAAAACAACAGCATCATTTGTCAGAGTCATTGGACATGTCTCTTTATTAAGAGAATTAACAAGAGCTTCTAATTTGACAGTGAGATTCATATTCTCTTCAGCCAGACTATCCAGTTGTATGTCTTTATTTCTGATCTTCTGTTTAAGAAGATTTGACTCCGTCTTTAAAATCACCATTTTAGAAGACAGATATTTTATAGACTTTAGGAGTTTTACCAACTCTTTATCAGCATCTTCTTTTTCATCAGAAAAAGACACATATGTTTTTGCAACTCCCGGATCATGAGTCAACGAAGTAGTAACATCTTCAACCTTTGAGTAGTCATACTCTTGCTTAACATTAACTGAATCAGTCATGGATTCAATTCTTATAGGATGGATCGCACCAAACACATATTGTTAGATCTTTTCGTGTTTGCCTGCTCTGATACCAATTGAAAAGGCGAGGGTGCCCAAATTTACCTCAAGCTATAACTTTTCCTTCCTATAAGTTCTTTCTACGAAAGTGATTGTCTATGGACTGATTCGATACAATACAACATATCGGTTCACACTTCGTGTGATCGTCTATGGATACGAGATCGATACAATACAACAACGAAGTGTGTTTACTTGATACAAAGGTTCGGACTTAACCAAACTCAATAGGATTGCGTATCAAGTAAATAGGAATTAACGTTTGTGCAATTTACTTTAATTATAATAAAACAATTATAATGCGGAAATATAAAGTAAATGACACATCAATATTTTGTTAACGAGGAAACCGCAAATGCAGAAAAACCTCGGGACCTAGTACAGAATTGAATACTCTCAGGATTAAGCCGCTATACAAAATGAACCAACTTCGTATAGTTATGACCAAGCAACTAAACCTATAGTTCACCTAGTTCCGTCTATATTCCCACGCCTCTGACCTGTAAACAAGTCACGTTCTTGGACCAATTCCTTTGGTTCGTATTCCAAATAGTAAAGGAACAACAAATCTGTTTGGTATCAACTCTCTTCTACCAAGTTATATGAGTTGGACAAGGTTCTTCTGTTTATCTTAACATAAACCCCTTTGCCAGGTTCCAAGATCTATCTTATGTTCAATCACCAAAAGGTAATCGTTAAGATTTTGAAATCAATACCTTTAATCCCAAGGAAAATCGATTTTAGTTGGATCCTCTATTACCGAAACAAGTATTGTGCACACCAAAGATTTATATAACCAAGTCAGAAATCTTCTATCTCTTCTTTGTCTTCAAATCTTCTTAGATCTTCAATAAACACCTGCACACAACTACTTGAATCTCTTGTGATCAATCACACAAAGAACGAAGTCTGTTAACAATGGATTATCACAAGATTGTCTTTAGATTTAACAACAATCTAAATATCCATGTCGAAACTTTGAACTATTTTGAGTATATCTTATATCAGAAGAGAAGATCCTCAAGAATAAACAAACTAGGTGCAATCAAAGTTCAACCACCGTTAGTCAATCAAATCAATATGAAAACTAAAGATAAACCGCTATTATCTAGTTTCTTACCAACGGTACATACTAGAGCTTCCCAATCCCAAATAAGACCTTAAATTGAACGGCCGTAAGAGATTTCGCCTAATTAGGTTACTCTCCTCTCCGAATAGGCGTCTTAACCAGTAACAGTACAACAGAGGAAGTTTACTATCACGAAGGATTAGATTTCTAGAAATGCAAACTCAAAGTATTTATAGACAAGGAAGTTTGGACACTAAGAAATTTCCAAAACCAAAAATATTCTCAAGATATTCAATGATCGAAATCTCCTTGGAAAATATTTAACTAGCAAATGCACATTACTAATTCTTATTTTCTATATATAATTAAAAACCTTAATTAAAAGATTCTTAACTTATTTAAATTCGATCTTGGGATTTACTTCCTTCTTAGATGTTAAGGAATATCTTTGAACAATAAAATATATGCATTAATGCACTTGTTCAAAGTATGTCGATATCTTTCTCTTGTAAGTCCTTTTTCATACTTACTCACTTGAAACCGATTTACCACGCTTCCAAACAAGTTTAGAATTGGTTCATCTGACTTTCAAGAACTATGTGATTGATCAAGTAACACTCATTCAAAAATCATGGGTGTAACGGTTCTACCAAAATAAGTTTCGGATCTACCTCCATGTGAGTAATGTGCATAGTCACACTAGCTTACCAAACTTTGGTTGAATAGGTACTAGGATTGGTTCCCCACATATATTTGGTATCTAACTTATATGTGTTGCACATGTCCATATGATCGGTTCCCCTTTTCCTAAAAATGTGTTGCACATGTTCATAGGATCAGTTCCCCTTTCTACTATAAACCTTGATGCACCTCATACAAGGATCGGTTCCCCTTTGTATGTGTTGCACCTCTTACTAGGACCGGTTCCCCTTTAACCAGTGTTATGTCTTACACACACAAACTCGATCATACCCCAGGTGATTAATTAATATCGGTTTCACTAATAAAAATCATACCAATACATAAGTCAGGCCTCATGTGAATAGTTTTACCAAGAACACAACCAAGTCATGAGTTGTTATACTAATCACACATATTGGTCGTTCATAAGATATGCAATGAAGAACAGCCCCAATAACGTCTGGCGATTTCCTTTTCGGTTCACAACACAAGATCATGAACTTACTTCCTTAAAACACATGTAAAATATTGTTTCCTATGATGAAATCCTCATCTCATACCCATACATAATCACAATAGCATTCATACGATTATGTTGATGTCTTATATATAAAGTTTAATGGTTAAGCAATAAACCTCATATTGTATTCCTTAATACTATGTTTATCTAGAGTATAATCATTCAGAGCTTCGCAGTTATGTTTTCAATATAGCACGACTTGAAAGATATTTTGGGAATGAAACAGTTCAAGTCAAAATATTACTAACCTCATGAGGAAGGATGATGTCGTCGATGTAGCTTGTTACTTCTTCACATTCTTCAAGTCTTCAAGTAATACTTGTATGTATCATTATCCTAATCTTTCTAGCCTAACCTATACGAAGTTGACTCTAGAATATTTAATCAAGTGACTCTTAAATGAGTTTTGGTTCACTAAAATACGACAACCAAACTTGACATACCAACGCTTGGTGGGTTCAATCGAGCTATGCTCTAACACCATGAGATGGTATGGTCGATTTTTGTAATTAGTGTGACCGATCCTAGTATTTGGTGTAACCGATCCTAATAATTGGTGTGACCGATCACAGATTATTGTGTAAGCGATCCTTGTAATTGGTAACCGATCCTGGTAATTGGTGCAACCGATCTTGGTAACTGGCATGACCGATCACAAGCAATACCATGGGAATATGGTAATCGGTCCTGGTAACTGATATAACCTGTCCTGGTAACTTGTATGACCGATCACAAGTATTTCCATATCGAGGTATAACCGATCCTAGTGATTGGTGTAGGATCAGAATATTATCACAACAATATTCCTGCGAAATAAACAACAATGATATTCTGCGATAAATCTCAAAGTGACGTAAGGAATGACATATCGGATGAAAACGACAGAAACATGAGAAAAGCGTGACATTTCTGCAATGAATCAATAAAACCTGCGAAAGATTAAGGCGGTACAAACTGCGATGTATCGCAAGAACCCAGATCCGAAACTAAAGGGAATCTTAGCTGTAAATGAGTCACATGAGCTGTAATCCACTATGTAAATGCCTATATAAAGGAAATGAATAGTTCCAGAGAGGATGATGAATTTTTGAGTGCTAAAAAAGTTTTTAGGAGAGATAAAATCTTATTAAGTGTTTTATGTATTCTTGATTTTTGTAATTATTTTAAAAGATCATATTAATAAAAAGGTCCTTAATCTTCAAATTGTGTCATAAATATTGATAAATTCTTGAGTAGGGTGTAGTGTGGGAATTCCTGCAACTACATTTTGGCGCTAGAAACATGGATGAATAGTTGAAAATCATAGCAAGAGTTAGTTAAAAGAAAGAAATTATTCAAGAGTTAGAATAATATCAAGAAAATTGGTGGAAGAAAAGATGGTTGAAGTCAAAGATAATCAAAAGAAATTGGAGTGTGATGTAATAATAAAGATGATGATAGATAAGTTCCATGAAGATATTAGAGGAAGGATACACAAGCGAGATTTTGAAAGAAAGAAAATCATGACGGTAGATGAGGCATCACCGCTAAAAGATTGGGAAAAACAGAAGATCACATTCACGGCAGCAGAAATTCCGAAAGAGAATTTAAGTCATACATCTCCATCGGTGATCACAGTGTTTGTTGTACCAACAAGAAAAGAGAAATCAGTAAGATCTACAGAAGAGTGGGCTGTGAATAGGACTCTGGTAGACGCAGGAAGTTCTGTGGATATAATGTTTTACCACACATTCAAGAAAATAGGATACAAAGATGAAGAAATGCTTAGTCCAACATATCATATCCATGGATTTGGAAAATCTCTAACAAAACCTAAAGGTGAAATTGTAGTGCGAATTCCGCTGGGGGAAATAGAGACGCAGATAACTTTGTGCATGGTGGATGTGAAATCACCATATAATATGCTGTTGGAAAGACCATGGATACATGCAATCAAGGTTGTATCATCAACTCTACATCAGCGCATAAAGTTTCATATGCCTAGCGGAATTGGCGAGATTAGAGGAGATGCAGATTATGCAGCGTTGTGTTTCCAGAATGAAGTAAGGAATTGTGAAAATAAAATTCAGTGGCGAAAATAGCGCAGAAAAATGAGGAGAGAAGAAAGGAAAGAAGAAGAATTCAAGATTTACATGATAAGATCAGAAGAAGGAAAAGGAATATTTGACGATGTATCGCAAGAAAGTGATGAACCAGCGGAGGTAATAAAAACACCAACACCAATGGGAGAACATGAAGCCAGTTATACTGCAGCAGAACCAACAAAAGAAGTAAATGTTGGAAGTGAAGAAGACCCAAAAATGCTGAAAATTGGAACTAAGATGGGTGTGGAGGAAGAAGAACAAACTGTAAACCTTCTGCGAGAATACAAAGATATTTTTGCGTGGAATATGAATGAGATGCCTGGAATAGATCCATCTGTTGCGTGCCATAGATTGGAGATTAACAAAAATGTGAGACCATTCAAAAAAAGAATAAGAAAGATTGCGACCACTTATCATGCCAAGATAGAAGGATAATTGCAGAAGATGCTTGACGCAGGAATTATAAGGCAAGAAAAATATCCAGAATGGATCGCCAATATGGTAGTAGTTCCCAAGAAAAATAAGGGGATAATAATTTGCATCAATTTTACTGATCTAAATAAAGCATGTCCCAAAGATAGTTTTCCCTTGCCAGATATCCCGCAGTTGGTGGAATCTGCCGCAGGAAATGATCGAATATCTTCGTTAGATGGATACAAGGGCTATAATCAAATCCCACTTGCGGAAGAAGATCAAGAACATACTGCATTCTTTGCTCCCAGAGGATTATATTGCTACACAAAGATGCCTTTTGGGTTACGAAATGCAGGAGCAACTTACCAAAGAATGGTGGAAAAGGTGTTCGCAAAATGGATACATAAAACTTTAGAGGTATATGTGGATGATATGTTGGTAAAAAGCAAAGAAGCTAAAAATCATGTGCAGGACTTAAGGGAATTTTTGATCAGATGCGGCTTTTTAATATCAAAGTAAATCCCGAGAAATGTACTTTCGGAGTATCATCTGGGAAATTCTTGGGATATATTGTATCAAAAGAAGGAATACAAGTTGATCCTGAAAAGGTGCAAGCAGTTCGAGATATGCCAACTCCAGCAACAGTAAAATATGTGCAAAAATTGAATGGACTAGGAAGATTTATTTCGGGATCATCAGATAAATGCAAACATTTCTTCAACATACTAAAGAAGGGAACAAAATTTAAATGGACAGATGAATGTGAGAAAGCTTTTCAAGGAATTAAGGAATATTTGATGAACATATCCATTTTACAGAAGGCTAAACCAGGAGAAGAATTGCTGATGTACCTTGCGACAACTCAACATGCTTTAAGCGCAGTATTTTTGCGAAATGGCGCAGGAGTTGAAAAACCAATTTACTACATCAGAAAAACATTCAATGCTGCGGAGAAAAACGATTCAAAGATTGAAAAGCTAATTATGGCGTTAGTTTATGCGGCATCTAAACTTCGCATATATTTCCAAGCGCATAAAATCAAAGTACTAACAAAGGTACCAATTGAATCAGTAATGAAAAATTCAAAAATATCAGTCAGAGTTGAAAGATGGAACGCACAAGTGGGGCATTTTGAGATCCAATATGCAATTTTATCCTCGCCAAAATCTCAAATTGTCGCAGATTTTCTCGTAGAATATCCTTTGGAGGATGATGAAGTTGTAGAATACATGATGGATATAGAAGAAGAATATGGGGATCCTAGAGATCTTTTAACAAAACCAAATAGGTGGGAGATATTGGTAGATGGGTCATCCAACGGAGAAGGAAATGGAGTGGGAGTCGTTTTTATTTCGCCAGAAGGTGAAAAAATGGCATTTGCATTCCGACTAGAATTTGAATCTACTAATAATGAGACAGAATATGAGGCTGTAGTACATGCTCTAAGATTTGCGATAGAGATGAAGGTGGAGAATGCAAGAATTACCAGTGATTCGCAATTGATTATTCGCCAAATTGAAGGGGAATATGCAACTAATGATATATCTTTGAAAAAATATAAGAAACTTGTAGAAGAATTATCTGCGAAAATTCCAAAACTCAAATGGAGGCATATTTCAAGAAGAGATAATAGGCTCGCAGATGCTTTTGTGTTTATATCAAGTATGATGGTAGACCCAACTGCGAGAAATATAAAAATACAAACACTCATAGCACCTTCAATTAATAAAGAAGAGGAAGAGGAGGCCGAGGCAATGATAATAGAAAATAATGGCGAAGAATCAAGTAGAATTATCGCAGATTGGCGTGAGGAAATTCACGCATATCTAGGAAGGGGAGAGGTACCAAGAAACAGATTGGAAGCACATAAATTAAAAATTAGAGCAACAAATTATGAGTTAAGAGATGGGATATTGTATCGAAAATCTTTAAATGTGCCTTCCCTCAGATGTTTGACACAAGAAGAAGGAAAACAAATATTAAAAATGTTACATAGTGGGGATCTTTGGTAATCACAAATATGGAAGATCTTTAGCATACTGAACTAAAATGCAAGGCTATTATTGGCCATATATGCATGAAGATGCAAAGAATTTATCAAGAAGTTGCGAGGAATGTCAGCGATTTGCAAAAAGAATACATGCACCCGGTGAAACATTAACATCCTCAAAAATGTTTGGCCATTTGGAAAGTGGGGTTTAGATATTGTGGGACCATTTGTACCAGAACAGGGGCAAAATATATATTTAATTGTCGCAACAGATTACTTCACAAAATGGGCAGAAGTTAAAGCAAGACACAAGATATTCGTGATAAGGACATTTTTACATTTATATTTGAAAACATCATTTGCGATTCGAATTCTGCGGTTGGTGTCAGATAATGGAAAACAATTTGAAGGACAAAACATAGAGATGTTACTTAATGCATTCAAGATAAAGTGCGGAAAATCGACTCCTTTATACCCACAAGCTAATGGTCAAGCTGAGGCAACTAACAAAACAATCGCATATATCCTCAAGAAGAAGTTAGAAGGGCATCATAGAACATGGTGTCAACAAGTCCATAATGCAGTTTGGGCTTATAATACAACACGAAGAGAAGCAACTGGGGTATCACCTTTTTGTTTAACATATGGAGTTGAGGCAGTATTACCAACAAAAGTTGCTATTCCTACGACAAAAAGAGAAGCTTGGAAAAACAATCTTAGTGCTGGTATGATTCTAGACAAACTTGATGAAGTAGAAGAGAAGAGAGAAAAAGCATTACAACATATGGAGAAATACCATCGCATATTAGCTCGCTAATATAATAAGCGAGTAAAGAAACGTGAGTTCCAAGTTGGAGATCTAGTTCTGCGAGAAACACCAGAATATCAACGAAAAAAAGGAGGAAAATTAGCGAAAAAATGGGACGGGCCATATATCATCAAAGAAATAATTGGAACTAGAGCATATAAGTTAATGGATCCAGAAGGAAGAGACATGGGTCAAAGACTTGGCAGACCATGGAATAGACAATATCTAAGAAAATATTATCAATAAAGGTTTGAAAGACTAGGATGACTGGATTATACGCAAGCAATTGCGAGAGAATAAAAGAGATGTTTCACAAGAATAAAGTTAGCTAAATACAAAGCAATTTTTCACAATAATTTGCGAGATAATTAAGAATTTTAATGCAAATGCATAAGACGGGCACAAATCGCCTAAAAACATATAAGAATGGGATGAACCTTTATGGCGTACACCCTAGTTCGCGGATTCTATTCCGTAAGAGGCAATGTCCTTAAAGTACGTCATAAGGGGGGTATCTCTTTGCATGGATATGGGAAAGGCTATACTGCTGCTGGAACCTATTCATGGAGATTTGGGATTATAGAAAATCCATCCGGGAGAGATAACTTAGATTCCCAACTATATAAGGTTATACCCTGGTTGGGCGCCCGAGAGTTTCTCCTAAGGAATGCAAAGTATGATCAAGGCGCCGAGGTACATGGTTGAGCTGTGGGTGCCCGGGACGGATGAACCTACCCTGGCTATCCATGGAAAGTCTTGGCTTACGATGTGTTCGGCCCGAAGAAAACCCCACTAGGGTGTAGTCTCATAACTATAAGCCATATAGGCATAAAGGATAAGAGACTACGAAAACAACTGGTTATTTCTAGAACCGGATGGGAGGAGCTAGTCTTGTATGGCAGAAGTACGTCTCCTTAAAGGGGCAACCAGGGGGGGAGATAAGGGCGATACCCTCCGTTAGGGAGCTGTGTATCAAAAAAGACGGCAATGTCATGGGACTTTATATTCGCAAGAATATTTAGGCCCGTCATATTGTCGCGTGACACAGACAGCAATGTCATGGGACTTTATATTTGCAAGAATATTTAAGCCCGTCATATTTCCGCATGACAGGCCAAAAAGCCTAAAAAGAAATGATAAGATGAGATCAATGGGTTTTTGCGATAAGATCAAAAGATGAGATAAATGAAATCAATGATAAGAGGATATAAATCGCAAAGACGGCAATGTCATAAGTCTTAAAAAGAAAAAAGAGATTAATCTCACAAGATGGCTTAGACTTATCATATTGTCGCAGAGATCAAAATAAATGATAAGGCAAGATCAATGGATTATTACATGTGAAAGTAAGAATTTCCTGCGATCTTGTAGCATAAAAGTGGCATAATAAGACCTTTAACTAGGAAGGCGAAATAAGACCACAAGATAGGTTATATCTGCAAAGTTATTTGCGATACTTCATTTATCATATTGCAGATTAACAACAAGAGGCAAGTTTAGGATTTCTTACAATGGTAATATATTAGTACTTCACAAGGAAGATTATGAGGGGCAAATATGGGGATTATAAAACAATATTTCATTATCTTCCTTGAGAAGAATCAAGATAATAAAAAGAAGACAATCAAGTTACAAGAATTTGCGATAGGAGATTCAGGTTAATAAAAATATATAATCAGAAGAAGATGATTGAGTTACAAAAATTGCAATATTTCGCAAAAGAAGCAGGAAGAAGAAAGATTCAGAAATTACAATCATTCGCAGACGGGGAAAAGAACAAGATATTTCGCAGGAAGACATGATAAAACAAGATTTAAAACTTCAAAAGAGTATTCTTCTTTAATTTCATCATTCTTGTTTGCTACTATTATCTTCACCAGCAATATCTTTTTCAGTTTGAGTTTCTCCATCATCAGCGATTGATTTTTGAGGAGGATTTTGTTCTTCTGTTTCATTATGAGGGTTTTCTTCTTATTCTATTTCTCCATCACTAGCGATAGGATTTTGTTCTTCTGCTTCATTGGAAAGGTTTTCTTCTTCTTCTATTTCTTTAGTTGGGTTTTGTTCATCTTCGGAAAAATCTTCTTCATCACTTGAATAATTTAGATCTTCATCAATGAGACGAGGAACTTCAGTATTATTTATCTCCAAGGGTTTGATCTTTATAGGAGGTAAAGAATGAGAGAATAGAACATTGTTTACGAGAACCTCAGCGCCTAAATGAGCCTTGCGGAGGCAATTCTTTTCCCGGTTTCTGATCTCTATATCCTTGAAGTATTCAAGGTAGTCAAATATTCTCAATGCTCTGTTGCGAGAGTTAGAAAGCGCGGTATTCTTTTTGCAAAGTTTGGCCAACTTCGTAGACAGATCAGAGATAGAAGCTTGAAGATGCTTCTCAGATTCTGCGGAAGAAAAGTTGCATATTAGATGGAATTCTCGCAAGAAATAAGATGGGAAAATACAATGAAATAATTAATAGATGAGGCAGTAAAAATGACTACCTTCCTTTTGCGAGGATAAAGTTTGAATTATGTTAAGGAAGCAACTCTTCCATTGATTCATGGAATCATAGAAAGTATCACCAACTTTACCTTTCAAACGAGATTTTATACTTTTCTCTTTAGAAAGAAGATAAGCATTTTCTTATTTTAAGGAGGAATGGAATTTCTTCAGTTGAGCATAGTCATCTTTGAGATTGTTGACTTTTACGCTTAGGGCTAATCTACCTTTTATAAGTTTCTCTTGTTCAGCGGTAGATGATTCGGTTATCTTTTTAATGTCATCTTTCAATACACGAAGAGATTTCTCTTGGATGTCACACAACTTTTGAAGATTGCCCAATTGCTGCGAATAAACCATTATTTTATTCACAAAGCTACGTTTCTCTTGAGACAAAGTTTTGTTTTCATCTGATAAAGATTCCACCTTCAAATTAGTCTGATTTAGCAAATATAAAAGTTGAGTGGATTCATTACTGAGGCAATCTCGTTCGCAAATTAGTTGGTTATTCTCATTCTTAAGATTATTTATCTCGTCAATTGAATATGTGTGAAGAATATTCAATCTATCAAATTGATTTTTCCAAGACTCTTTCCCAATGCGGGCTTCATCGGCGATGGTTTCCCATTCAAGTATCTTCATTAATTGGTTATGTTTTGAAGATAAATATGCATCAACAAATAAATAAAGAAAAATTGAGTACATAGAAAACAAAGATTTACTGAGGCAAAAGCAGAGGCAAGAAAGTTATACCTTTCAGATCATCATTTCTGCTGCGAAGATTTTCGCAGCAATTCAATTGCGAAGCTTATGATCGAGAAGTTCACATTCTAAAGTTTTTGCTTGAAGGTTCTTCTTCAAGGTTTCAACCTCACTTTCTAAAGCAATTAGCGAAGATGAAGAACCGCAAGATCCGAGATGCTTGCTTAGAATCATATAAACATCCTGTCTCACAGGATCTGTAGAAGATTTCATAGCATCGTTCAAAACTTCAGATAATATTTGAAAAGCAGTTTCAACCCCTGTTGCTATTTCTTGGGAAGAAGGAAGAGAAGTAGAGGAAGAGGTTTTGGCAACATCATTCATCGCAGGAACTTGATTAGAATCATTCGTGGTAGTAGGAGTGGAAAAAGGAACTTGATTAGTCGCAGTTACAGTCTCATTTACCGCAACATCATTCACCGCAGCTTCATTTACCGTAGTTTCATTCACCGCAGCTTCATTTACCGTAGTTTCATTCACCACGGCTTCATTCATCGCAGGTTTATTTGCTGCTGATTCATTCATCATAGTTCCAACCATCATAGATTCATCTATCGTAACTTTTAAAATATTGGGATTATTAGAGATGGAAATATTAGCATCAATAATTTCACTTGGAATTGATGAAGAAGTAGTATGGGTGTTAATATTGGAATTCACGCAAGGAGAAGGAGAAGATTTATCTTGCGGCGGAACAGGGTCTGCAGGCAAAAAATCAAAAATATCCACTTCATCTGAAAGAACTTTAACTTGACGAGAACGCTTAAGAGGTCTAGAAATATTCTCTTCACTCTGCGAATAATTACGTAGATAAGAAACAGAGGCAATAATATTGTTATTTTAAAGAAATATATGTTTCTTACTACCTTATCATTCTCAGATCTCTTCTCCTTCCCAACACGCTTTTTCTGAGGACCCTTAGGGTTAGGGTTTTTGATAGTAATCTTAGTCTGAGAAGTAGTGTTACTGAAAAAGATAATAAAATATGGGGATTATAAAGAAAATCGGGCGATAAAAATGATGTAACATGAACAAAATAAGATTCAAGATAAGATCCTACCTTTGAGTTTCCATTAGAGCAGCAGCAGGAAGGATAACAGGAAAGAAAAAGTTGCATACAAAAAAGGAAGAAGTTGAAGAAAAGATAAAAGGTGAAAGAAGATATATCCTCGAGTGGGACATCTATTTATAGATGAAGAATGGGTAACCGGGCTAATCGGTAAAGAAGTAAGGAATGACACGTGTCAACGGTAAAAACGTAAAATAGGGAATTTTGTCGGGTAAAAGACAAGGAGTTGCGGCAAATCAAGAAACTTAAATTCTCATGATCTTTATCTTCTTCGCAGAAAAGATATGAGAAGATGCAATATGTAGGATCATAATATTGTCACAACAATATTCATCCGAAATAAACAACAATGATATTCTGCGATAAATCTCAAAGTGACGTAAGGAATGACATATCGGATGAAAACGACAGAAACATGAGAAAAGCATGACATTTCTACGATGAATCAATAAAACCTGCGAAAGATTAAGGCGGTGCAAACTGCGATGTATCGCAAGAACCCAGATCCGAAACTAAAAGGAATCTTAGCTGTAAATGAGCTGGCATGAGCTGTAATCCACTATGTAAATGCCTATATAAAGGAAATGAATAGTTCCAGAGAGGACGATGAATTTTTGAGTGCTAAGAAAGTTTTTAGGAGAGAGAAAATCTTATTAAGTGTTTTCTGTATTCTTGATTTTTGTAATTCTTTTAAAAGATCATATTAATAAAAAGGTCCTTAATCTTCAAATTGTGTCATAAATATTGATAAATTCTTGAGTAGGGTGTAGTGTGGGAATTCCTGCAACTACAATTGGTAGAATCGATTGAACCCATGTATGTGATTTGATATTTGACCAATCACATAGTTATCTTGGAATACAGGTCAACCAATTCTAAACTTGTTTGTAAATGTGGTATAACTGATTCCGAGAATGTAAATCCATGTAAATATGAATAAGGATTTACAGAGAAGAGATGTCAACATACTTTGAACACGTACAATAACTCTTATCATTTATTGTTCAAAAATATTCCTTAGTATTCAAGGAGATCTGGTGCCAAAAAAAATGAGAATCTTTTAATTAAGGTTTTTGGTTTTATATGTTTTAATTATCAACAATTAAATGCACATATCTAGAGAATAAAAATTAGTAATGGGCATTTACTAATTGGAGATTTTTTATTGAGAGATTTCGGAAATTTTGGACAAGCATTTATTGGAATTAGGAAAGCCGAATTTTTCTATTCATTGCATATATTCAGAATATTTTCAGTTTTAGAAATTCCTTGGTGTCCAAACATCCTTGGCCTATAAATACCTAAGTTTGCATTTCTAGCAAACTATCCTAAGAGCCAGGAAAAATTCATTTCTTGTTGTTTCTGGTGGAGCCGTCTATTTGGAGAGGAAAGTATCATAATTAGGTGAAATCTGTTACGACCGTTCATTTAAATACTTATGTGGGATCAAGAAGCTCTATGAGTACCGTTGGTGGGAAACTAGATAATTGCAGTATTATTAGTTTTTGATTGACTAACGGTTGTTGAAACTTTGATTGCACCTATTTTGTTTATTCTTGAGAATC
Organism: Papaver bracteatum; assembly: GCA_023529315.1. Taxonomy (NCBI): domain Eukaryota; kingdom Viridiplantae; phylum Streptophyta; class Magnoliopsida; order Ranunculales; family Papaveraceae; genus Papaver; species Papaver bracteatum. The sequence continues at coordinate 178,946 of JAJJWX010003727.1, read as the reverse complement.
TTCTCTTTTGATATATGATTCACTCAAACTAGATCGAAGTATCGATGGGATCTTTAGAATGTTTGTAGATCTAAAGATATCTTGTGATAATCCATTGTTAACAGACTCTGTTTTATGTGTGATTGATCACAAGAGATTCAAGTGGTGTTGTGTAGGTTTTTATTGAAGATTAAAGAAGATTTGAAGACGAAGAAGGTTTCTTATTAGTTATCATATCTTTGTATGTGCACAAACCATGATCTGGTGGGATCCAACTAGAATCAAATTTATTCGATTGATTAGTTGTGTGAGATCGGTATCACTTTATAGATTTTTGTTGGAATCTATATTGATTGATTGTGAATCTAAACTTAACTTCTTTTGTAGTTATTGGATAGATTGATCTAACCATGCAAAGGAGTTTATTATATTAAACAAAAGAGCCTTTGCATATGACTTGAGATATCTTTATCTTGAAAGAATCAAAATAGTTGTTACCAAATAGATTTGTTGTTCTTTTACTGTTTGGAATACAATCCAAAGGAATATTTGTACCAGTGCGTACACTCATCTAAGTCGGAAGTGTAGTGATACCGAGGAAACTAAGTGAACTATGGGTAGTTTCTTGGTCTCAACTATACGAAGTTGGTGTAGATTTTTTATAACGACTTAATTCTGATAGAATTCAATTCTGGACTAGGTCCCGGGGTTATTCTGCACTTGCAGTTTTCCTCGTTAACAAAATCTTATTGTGTGATTTACTTTTGTTTTCCGCAATTATATTTGTTTATATAATTTAAAGTAAATTATCTTGTTGTTGTATTATCTCGATCTCGTATCCATAGACAATCACATAAGTTATCTTGTTGTTGTATTGTCTCGATCTCGTATCCATAGACAATCACACGAAGTATGAACCGATTAGTTGTATTATATCGACTTTGTCCATAGACGATCACTTTCGGTAGAGGACTTATAGGTTGAAACAAAAAGATTGTGGTGTATTTGGGTACCCTCGTATTTTCATTTCTGGTGACTGCACCACTCTGCACCTGCGTAGGTTTATGGTTTATCACAGTTTATGTAGCAACATACTCCATAACCTCAATAGCTCCTACTGACCGTAGCCAGTAGCCTTTTGCTCATGCGAAAGTGTAATGTATGTTAACCTAGTTAGCTATCAATTATAGTATGTTACGATCATTTTATATCTCATGCTTTGCGAAATATGGACGAAAAAAAATGATTCATAAACATATGTTGTTCCCCCTCTTTCAGATGCTATCAACATTGGTGCTAAAATACCGAAGTAATCCCTGGTTAAAAAAAAACATATCACGTTTCAAACTTGCAGAAGTAGTTCCAAGGAGGCCAACTTCCCGGCTACGTGAAGCATTTTTAAGAGGCTTCTCTCAAATATAACCCATGCTTTTATTAACTATATCCCAAAAAAAATAAGTTAAAACAAAAAATCAAAATTACTAAACAAGTCTTAATTTTATTTAACTAAGAATCCTACTTCTTCCCCCAAAATCAAAATATAAACCCTAACTTTTTCTTTGTAGATCCAAACTAAATTATTCTTCAGTTTGATATCAATTGATCTTATTATTCTTACAGATTTCAAAACTTTAACTTATATTTTTCCCTCAAAACACACTAAACCCAATTTTTCACACTTTCTCTAAAATGGGATTACTTCTCCTAAATCATGATTACAACAATATCGGTATATCGATCAAGGATATATATTCTAAATGTTCCTTTAAGAAATCTCCCCAACAATATCAATAAAAAATAGAAATCAAATCAAGTTTTGATTCTTTTCCTAAAATCAATTTTTTAAAACTCCATAAGCATTATTATTTTATAAAAACTCTAAGATGATTTTTTTTTCTCAATCACGATTATTTATTATATTCGTCTAAGTACCCTTAAAAATCATTAATTATGTCATAGATCTAACATATATTGTATTACAAAAATTATATTATTAACTTTTATTTTTTTGATTTGGGGATTTGATAATCTATTTTGGGCTATATATAAAAATTGTGTATGATTTTATGGGTTATGTTAATAATCTTAAGAACCTGTTTGGTTAGATTAATGATTTATTTTATGTGGGCTATGGTTAATAAAAGCATGGGATATATTTAAGAGAAGCCTTTTAAGAAACAAGACACAAAGAACCTCAATAGGATCTGAGTTCAATATCGACAGTAAATCCACGAAAATATCTTCACTAATAGATTCATCTCGAGTTTTCACAGTTGTAGATTGCAGAAAAACACGAGCCCAGGAGAGACAAGAAGCCACATTGGAAGCTTCCTTGCTTTTGGTGTGATAAAAAACATCAACTGGAGCACCTGAGATTGAAGCGACAACTATCATATAGTTTACATTACTTTGAACAAACCGGTTAATCGGCACAGTCATCACCTGAACACGTCTTTGCTCTTCCAATTGACATAAGATTTTTTCCATGATGGGTACCGCTGGAAATGTAGTAGACTAAAAAGTATCTCCTCTTCCTTTTCTCCTCGTCAGGGTGTTACATAACAAAATCCAAGGAGGTTTTCTAGGAATCTCATAAACACCGTGAGGATTTAAGAAAGCTTCTTCACATTTTTTGTGAATGTTACACAATTCGCTTAAAGCTTCATAGTTACCGGTCCAATTTAAAGAGTTCGAACGTGCACCTGAACGTGCATCGGTGATTTTCTTCAATTCTAATAGAAACTGAGAGACATCGAGATCCCCTTGACGAAGAGTCTGAATATTAGTCCGAAGTTGAATCATATGTGTAGATGAAATCTGTGAAAACTTATCTTCAATTTGTTTCCAAAGATTAAATGCAATAAAAGCACCAGTTTGATGACCAAAAACAGTACCCGAGATATTAGAATTGATCCAAAGAATTATAGTTTGATCTTCTTCATTCCACCATAAATAAACAAGATTAACAACTTGATGGCGTTCATTAACACGAGTAAGAAATTGAGGAGGACAAAAACCAGTACCATCAATGAAATAAAGAGCATTAAAATGTTTCAATAATGGAAGAAAAGCCAATTTCCAAATTAAGAAATTATCATCTCGAAGTTTAACAGGAATAACACTAGCGATTTGATTTAAAGGGGTGGAAGTAATTAGTGAATTTTGGTTGGGATCCATAATAGAAGGCAAGGATAAGGAACAAAGAGATAAATCTAACAAATATTAAAAGAAGAGAAATCATATTCAGTTTATAAATTGTTACCAGAGATGAAGTAAACAATCAGAAGGTAAATCAATCGAGTGAGAAATCAAGCAAATAAGAAGAAAATCAAACCAGAGATGAAACCATGATCAAAAATCATCACCGTAAGGCTCCCTACTCGAATGATACCATAGTAAACCTAAGATGAAACTTTAATTTAATAACAAACTATACTCAATTGAATCTAATAAACTCAATTTTGAATCGAAGAACATTTTGATGTGAGAGAAAAATAGATCTCAAAGTAATTGTTAAGAATACAAAGAAAATAAAGTTATTGGTTCTTCACAGACCAACCTGAGAGAGAGTATAAACCAAATAGAAAAGAGATATGCACGTGTGACTCACATACTAACTACACATGAGACTCACACGCATACAGTTATATAGAAAAGCTAACTGGATCAGCCAAATACATTTTACTAGCCCCCCTCAAGCTCATGGGGAGTAAGGACTCTGAGCTTGTGACGCAACTGATTGAACCGAGGACCATGCAAAACTTTAGAAATACATCGGATACTTGATCCAATGTTGAAATATAAAACACTCTAAGATGATTAGATTGGACTAACTCCCTGATAAAGTGAAAATCAATTGCAACATGTTTTATTTTACTGTGCATGACTAGATTACTAGCCAGGGATAGAGAAAAGATGTTATCACAACCAATGGAAGGGACAGCATGAAAGAAAATATGAAGATCTCTGAGCAGTTGATAAACCCATACCAATTCAGCAGCAGTTTGAGCCAAGAACTTGTATTCAGCTCCTGTTCTGGACCTGGCTATAGTAGATTGTTTGCGAGAAGACCAAGTAATAGTATTGGGACTAAAGAACAGACAAAAACCACTAGTTTACTTCTTGTCAGTTGGGTTGCCTGCCCAATCAGCATCATTGAAACCTTGTAGAGCAATTATCCCCTTAGTAAACAAGATGCCATGATCCAATGTACCCTTAACATAGCAAAGAATACGTTTAGCAGCTGTCATATGAGCAGTGGTGGGTCTCTGCATATGTTGACATACCTGGTTTACAACAAAAATAATTTCGGGACGAGTCCAAGTAAGATATTGCATCCCACCAACAATTGATCTAAATTATGTAGGGTTCTCAAGAAAATCACCATCACCGGGAACAAGTTTCGTATAAGGACAAGCAGGAGAGTGACAAGGCTTTGCACCCACCATGTTAGTTCTCTTGAGTAAGTCTAAAGCATATTTGGATTGAGAAAGGAATAACCTAGACTTGTCTCTTTTGACTTCTAGACCACGAAAAAAATGTAATGGACCAAGGTCTTTAACTGGAAAAGATGAACTTAACTGAGATATGATTGATTTAATGAACACTGAATCATTGCCTGTGAGGAGAATATCATCAACGTAGACTAAACAGGTGACCAGTAGCTTGCCCTTTTTTAATACAAATAGAAAGTTATCTGAAACAAAAGCATGAAATCCAAAAAAAAAAAAGAGCATCAGATAGTTTTTCATACTAGGCTCGAGGCGCCTGTTTGAGACCATATATTAATTTATGCAATTTTACAAACATAGGTAGGATGATCAGGGTCGACGAAACCATCTGGTTGTTGCATATAAACCTCTTCCTTTATTTCCCCATGAAGAAATGCGTTGTTGATATCAAGCTGAGTAATTGACCATTCAAACTGAACCGCAAGTGCTAGAATTCGACGAATAGTTGTGGGTTTAGCAACTGGGCTGAAGGTTTCGGAAAAATCAATGCCTTGTTGCTGATGAAAACCCTTAGTAACTAACTTAGATTTATGTTTGTGAATTGAACCATCAACATTATGCTTGACTCGGAAGACCCACTTACAACCCACAACATTCTGACTAGGATGAGGTGCCACCAGAGTCCATGTGTCAGCTGATATGAGAGCATTAATTTCATCTTCCATAGAAACTCTTCAGATTGGCTTCTTATTTGCTTGACTAAAACAAGTGGGTGTTGGATCTGCAACATTGCTGAGAAAAGCACTTTTCAAAACATGCTAAGAAGCATGATATGTTTTGGGTTTAAAAATGATATTTTTAGCTCTAGTAACCATGTTCTATGCATTAGTATTGATGCTAGGTAAAGGTATAGAATCACTATAAATTGAAGAGGTGGACTTTTGAGTAGAATGAATAAGAGACACAGGGAAAGTAGAAGTTTTTAGTGTATAAGTTTGCACTGAAGAGTAAGAATCAGGTTCAGTGTCTTTAAGGGAAATAAACTCATCAGTAAGAACAATACTAGAATTTGAGAGAACTAAATCCTTAAAAGGAAATGAGGATTCATCGAAAATAACATGTCGAGAAATATAGATCCTACCAGTGGAAGGATCCAAGCATTGATAGCCTTTTTGAAAGGAGCTATAACCCAAAAACACACAATGCTTACTTCTAGGTTGAAGTTTAGAGCTTATATATGGTCTCAGCCAAGGAAAACAGGCACATCCAAAACACTTTAAGATGTTATAGTCAGGTTTAACATTGAATAAAACTTCAAGAGGGGTATGAAAATAAATGGATTTGGTAGGAAGTCTATTTATCAGAAAATTGGCAGTATTACACGCATAGACCCAATAGGAGTGAGGAAGACCAGATTGAAGCAACAGAGTTCTACTGAGATTAAGAATATGTTTATGTTTGGACTCAGCCACTCCATTATACTCAGGAGTGTGAGGGCAAGTGGATTCATGAAAAATTCCCTTGCTGGTTAAAAAAATCTTTTAGATAATTATTGGAAAATTCACCTCCTCTATCTGTCCTAATGATTTTAACAGGGTATTAAAGAAAAGTTTCTGCTTGATTTACAAAAGATATAAAATTATGCTTAAAATCGGATTTAAGTGCTAATGGAAATAACCAACAATATTTAGAGTAGTCATCAATTATTGCAGCATATTATAAAGACCCATCAACAGAAGTAACAATACAAGGCCCTCAAATATCCATATGAAGTAAGGCTAATAGAGTAGAGGTAATAGTAGAAGATAGCTGAAAAGTTTGCTTATGACTACATCCTAATTGACACTCATTACAAAAAAGTGGTTTATTTTTAAAATCAGTAAGAGCAAAACTTTTAATAATCCTTTGAAGTGACTGAAATGAGGGATGCCCAAGCCTCCGGTGCCAAACTTCAGAAGCAGAGAATGCTGATGGGGAGGTGGTAGGTGAAGAATGGTTATTGTTGAAAGGGATTGGATAAATACCATTACTCTAAAGACCCTTGTACAGAATCCTCCCAGTGGAGAGATCCTGAATAGTAAAACCATCACAGGTAAAGTTCAGAGAGGAGTTGTTATCAGAGGTAAATTTGTGGACAGATAATAAGTTCTGGGAATATTTAGGAACTAGCAATACATTATTTAGAACACAAGCATGATGATTTAAAAATTTTGTACTAGATCCATGGTGAGAAATCTTCATACCTTCTCCATTTGCAGTAGCAATCACCTCTGAACCAGTAAAAGGAGAATGGATAGTTAAAGAGTCTGCATCAGCTGTGATGTGATTATTCGCACCAGAATCAACAAACCAGGGATTTTCACCAAAAATATTCTCATTAGAAAGCATGGATGAGATATTAGAAGGTGGTGGCCTAACTTGAAAAGCATGATTGAACCTCTGATGACAAGTTGGTGCTAAATGCCCTTGTTTGTGTCAAAGCTGACATGGTTCTTGGTCTGATAAAGGAGAAGGTTGAGAAAATATGGGTTATCTTTGATCAAATGTGGGTGGTCTTTGAGCAGTGGGCATGGGTGACCAACCTTGGTATGAAGGTGTTCTTGAGGGACAGAAGGAGGGTAATGTATACTGTGGAGGAAAGAGTTATGTGTTCTTGGTGTCCAACCACGACATCTACCACGATTTCCTCTAGAATTATATGGTGCAAAGGCTCTAGGTACAGAATAATAACCATAAGGTGCATATTGAAAATCAGAGCTAGCAATAAAAGTTTTCTCAGAAGATAGTTTTAAAGCATTCAATCTGTCAGTAACTACTATTTCTTCACTAAGTAAGAGATTATTAATTTCCCTACTGGTCACAGGTGGATAACGAACACGAATAGAAGTAGAAAAATCAGAATAATAAGCATGAAGGCCATTTAAAATAGTTACCACAATTTCTGAGTCTGAAATAACACAACCCGCAGCAGCCAAAGCATCAATGATTTTCTTCAATTCTGATAGAAACTGAGAGACATCGAGATCCCCTTGACGAAGAGTCTGAAGATTAGTCCGAAGTTGAATCACATGTGTAGATGAAATATGTGAAAACTTATCTTCAATTTGTTTCCAAAGATTAAATGCAATATAAGCACTAGTTTGCTGACCAAAAAAAGTACCCGAGATATTAGAATTGATCCAAAGAATGATAATTTGACCTTCTTCATTCCACCATAAATAAACAAGATTAAAAACTTGATGGTGTTTATTAACACGGGTAAGAAATTAAGGAGTACAAAAACCAGTACCATAAATGGAATAAAGAGCATTAAAATATTTCAATAATGGAAGAATTATCATCTCGAAGTTTAACAGGAATAACACTAGCGATTTGATTTAAAGGGGTGGAAGTAATTAGTGAATTTTGGTTGGGATCCATAATAGAAAGCAATGATAAGGAACAAAGAGATAAATCTAACAAATATTAAAAGAATAGAAATTAGATTCAGTTTAGAAATTGTTACCAGAGATGAAGTAAACAATCAGAAGGTAAATCAATAGAGTGAGAAATCAAGAAAGTAAGAAGAAAATCAAACCATAGATGAAACCAAAATCAAAAATCATCGCTGTAAGGCTCCCTGCTCGAATGATACCATAGTAAACCTAAGATAAAACTTGAATGTAATAACAAACTTTAATCAACTGAATCTGATAAACTCAATATTGAATTGAAGAACATTTTGATGTAAGAGAAAGATAGATCTCAAATTAATTTTTAAGAATACAAAGAAAATAAAGTTATTGGTTCTTTACAGACCAACCTGAGAGAGAGTATAAACCAAAAAGAAAAGAGAGATGCACGTGCGACTCACATGCTAACTAAACATGAGACTCACACGTATACAATTATACTGAAAAGATAACTGGATCAGCCAAATACATTTCACTACAAGTATCCAACTGAGAGGGGTTTTACTTGTATAATCTTGTTCACTGAACCAACAAATTTTGAATCCTTACTGAGGTAGACAGTTAAACATCCGAGAAACATGAATAAGGAGGAACATTCTTCATAACACCAAAATCCCTTATTGGAGGAGCACAATTAGTGAAGTTGTTATCATCTGCAGTTTGAAACCTTTTCTTAGCTTTTTATCTCATAATCAAGTTGTTATCCTCTGGCTCTTTTCTTATAATTATTTTTATTCTCGTATTGTCGATGCCTAGACATTCAACATCGTCAATTGAAGCTTTTGGAAATGAAATGTAAATCTCATGTACCCTTGGCAAAGTATCATGGATGATCGAGGGAGAACCACGATAACTAGATTGCTTAATTAAAGATTTCAGCACCTCTATACTAGCAGGAACATTCCCTCGTATCAGATCATTGTCTTTTCTTATGTGCAATTCCAAGCCCTCAACTAGTAGGTGTTCCTATAATTTTCCACATATAGTGACAAGTTCATCTCTCAAAGTAAGTGTGCCTGACTCTTGTTCTACAGCCATGGTAACATGTGAAATCATCTTGGATATAGCCTTTCGTTTTGGAATCAATTCAAGTGATTCATAAGAAGGAACATGCACCCCATCTTTTGAAGTACTCGTCTTCAAGTCTAGTAAGTACTGCGAGCGTCCATCCCAACGAATGATGTACTTTGAATCCTTATGTGACTTGAATTGTTTAGGCCATAAAATAGGAAAATTCAAAAACTTCACATAACAACTGATGTTATGAAAGCTTAACTTTGGCATGACAAAATCAATAGGAGTAGTACAAACATCAACGATCTGAAAATACTGGGGTGGATTCTTGACGGCATTATCGAGTATTTCATGAGTATGCAGATTCTTAGGAACAGAGGCAGTTATGTCAGAAACAGGAAAAAAAGTGGATTATGGATGACCAATCTCAGCAACAATAGAACTCTCTTCACCACCCTTATTTTCTTCTTCTTATTCTAAGGTAGGGTGCTTGTGAAGTTAACGATGCTATAAAGGCTTCAATATATGGATCAATAAACTTTTCCAAATACTTCTCTTGGAAACTAGAAAATATCTCATCAAATCTTTTCCATAAATATGATTGTTTTTTTCTTTCAATCCTACGTTGTAATGGTGTTTGTTCATGTAATCCCATTAAATGATGTAATGTGTTTCCTTGACGAAAACCAAAACTATGCATACGTTCATTCTAAACAACACCTAAATTCGAAAGCCAAGGTTTACCCAATAACACATGCAAATTATCCCTAAAAGATATTTCAAAACAAGCAATATTGTGATACATACCTTTGTGAAAACTAAATTCAAGAAGACCGCCAAAAATATCCCACTCGCAATAATTGTTTTCGTTGAAGTAATTTACTGCTGCAATATATACATAGTTTTTCGGACTTGATAGTTCAAGAATAAAGTCATAGAACTTTCCACATACTCTGAAAGTAATACGAAAAACTTGGAAATTAAAGAACTCAATGGAGGCTCTTAACCGTGGATACAAACAAATCCAAGATACTCAAAATAGAATCTCAACCGTGGCTCTGATGCCACTTGACGTAGCGGAAGCGTATGATTTGGATCAAAGATCCAATAAAAGATAAAAACTAGTGTGAGATCAATAGATAATCTATAATATAAACGAAAACGGAAATTCTCCCGTTCCAGCGTCGCACATGAAAGGTCTAAAATGGCCCTCTGTGTTTTTGATATATCAGTATATTGTTTCGTAAATTTCAGACAAAATAGGGGTAAATAATAATTCATTCTCTAGAGACGAAACATTCACTCTCTTCTTCGTCCCCAAAACAGTCCACAACACAGATTATTCAATAATATCGATTTAATTTTGATTTCAATCTCCAGAGACACCATCACCTCCAACTAATCAATTCAACATCTCTACTACTAGCAACACTACCACCGCCACCACCAAATTCAATTTACTTCAGGTACCACCACCACATTCATACAAAATCCTACTTACTTTTCAGATACATACATTTCTCCAATTTTGAATTTCAACTTTACTTTTGATTTTCCCCAAATTAAACCTAACTTATTAACCCAAAATAACCAATTTCGAATTTCAACTTTACTTTCAGATTTTGACCAGATTTTTTCTTCCGCTAAGTACTTTATAAGGTCTTCATTCTGATGTTTATGAAGACCCATGAAAATTGTGAACTCTCCATTTGATTTTGATCGAGTAAAAACCACCAAGCATCGCATGCAAAACCACCAAGCATGGTGGAGTACTTTTTTTTTTTTTTTTTTTGTTAATCCACCAAGCATCGATCACAAGCAAAACCACCACCACTACTTGCCACGGCCATGAATGTGTCGCCTTGGAAAAGATATTCATTACAAATTGGTGAATATTGACCCGATACAACAAGGCATTAGCCATAGCACTAGCGCCCCTTTTGTCCTGTGCCATTATGGCACGGACAATCCACTAGTGATAAAATAAAGATAATAAACAAAACATAAGTTTGATATTAATAAAATAATAATATTGGTTGTAGAACTATATATCTCTCATTAATAATAGGAATTTTTATATAGGCTTTAATAATTATAAATATAATTAGAACTAGAAAATGAAATCAAACAAACTAGGAATAAGCTAGAACTAGGAAAGGAAATCCTAAATAAAGAAATAACCTAAAACTAGTAAAAGGAAATTCTAATATGAACTATAATAGGCAATAGAGTAGGATGTCCTACATCAACTTGTTCTTCAGGTCTGGTAACCGAACTACTTTGATCTAGCCAAAAGATTATTATTTTTCCATTTTAGCCTATTTTTGGGCCAATTCAACCTACATTCACTAAATTTGAGCCATACATGAGTACCCATAACTTCATCCTATGGTTGTGGCTGGTAAAATCCATCATTTGGATCTTGAGTTTGATTTTGGGGAAGAATACATTCATCATCTAACAAATAACTCATATCCAGATCGTTATGAAGATTGACAAATATTCCATTAGGTGAAGTTGATTTTGATTCATAAGAGGAGCTATCATCACTAGAATCACTCATTTCATGTGTACTCATCTCAAAATAAAATAAAAAATTGGGTTCAACTTTCTTCTTCTTCTCCTCCTCTCTTAATAAATATTTTCTAACAAAACTCTCTCCCTTTTTAGTAAATTACTAATCAATAATCATTAATCAATTATTACACTAACTAATTTAATTAATAAGGGCAAATTTGGTATTAACAAAAATACTTAGATAAGGGCGACTTAGGATTGCTTCTAATATTCATCCGAAAATTGGGTGGTGCCCAAAAACCGGTTCTAGCAAAACATGGTATTATCAATATGTAGCCTATTATAATTATAGCTAGCTGGCCCATTTTACGATAGGCTTCGTATCTTAAAAGTTGAAATCATCTGGCCCTTTTTATAAAGTTGTAAAATCATCCGAGTGTCTGAGCCTGACCTACTAATTTGTTTTGGGAGAGCATAAAATTTTGGAGATGATTGTGTTGGCGAGGATATATTTTCTAGATAAAACGATTCCTTGATCATGTAGTGTAATATTTCATCTAAGATTAGTTTTAAAATTGATCTATGATTGCAACACAGACTAGTGGTGGCAAGTGATATCGATCTATCAAAATATATTTAGGAAAGAAATGCTTGGACCTAAGTAGTCTAATTAGTTAGAGTAGAGGCTATATTGGGTGCTGATTCAACGTGATGAGGTACGTCGAGCTTATTTAAAACATGAACCTTTTAAACCTAAACTATCCAAATATCCTCCTACTTGGGATGGAAGACAAGATCATCATTTTCAATATAGTTGGCTGAGACAGCATTCATGGATAGAGTACTCTATCGAAAATAAAAAAGTGTATTGCTTCCCTTGCTTTATTTTTGAAAATGATCTAACAAAGCGTCATGCATTTACAGTAGAAGGGTTATCAGATTTCAAGCATATTGGTTACAATAAGACGGTGTCTACATGTTCATTTGTTCAACATGTTGGAAATAATAACTATTCTCACATGGTAGCTGTGGAAGCTTGTGAAAATCTTCGGAGGCCATATCTCCATATTGATAGAGTTATTAATAAAGAAAGTAAGGAGCTTATAGCAAAGAACATGCTGCGACTAAAGACAGCGACTGAGAAAATTAGAGTGCTTGGTCTTCATGCATGTCCTTTTAGAGGTAATGATGAGTCATTAGAGTCGACAAATCATGGCAATTTTATTGGTTTGATAAATTATGCATCCATATTGAATGACAATATTGCTGAAGTTGTCTTAGAAAATGCACCTGGAAATGCAATGTATACTTCACCGAAGATTCAAAAGGAAATTTTACATATTCTCACTAACAAGGTCAGAGATATATTCGTACAGAAATTAGAGATGCTAAATTTTGTCTTCTTGTAGATGAAGCACAAGATTCATCAATTCAAGAGCAAATGGCTATTGTTTTGAGGTTTGTTGATACTAATGGTTGTATTAGAGAGTGTTTTTCTGCTGTTAGAAGTGTTGATGACACCACAAAATTAACTTTAAAGAGGGAGATTTCTGAAGCTCTTGCTTCATATGGTCTTTTAGTAGAAAATATTTGGGGTCAGGGGTATGATGGTGCTAGTAATATGAGAGGAGCATGGAATGGGTTGAAGGCATTGTTTCTTAGAAATTTTCCATATGATTATTATGTTCATTCTTTTCTCACAGGTTACAACTAGCATTAGTAGAAGCAGCTACAAATGAGAAAGATGTTTATCTATTTTTTGAGAAGTTAAGAGGTTATTGTCAAGCTTGTTGGGGCTTCTCTTAAGCGTCACAGTCAGTTGAAATATGCAGCACTATTAGAGATCACCACAAAACTAGCTGATAGTGAACTTGAGACTGGTTCGGGAGCCAATCAAACGCATACTTTGAAATGGGCTGTGGATACTCGTTGGAGCTCATATTTTGGTTTAGTGTTCATTTTGATCCGTATGTATAATTCAGCTTGCATAGTTCTTCAAATTGTTACGAAATACGGAAAAACCATTAAGATAAGGGGGATAACGAAAGGTGATTATCTTGCAATTAGATCTTCTGAGTTTGTTTTTATCTTACACTTGGTGAAAAGTGTTATGGGGATAATAGAAGTACTATGTCAAGCTCTACAAAAGAAAACACAAGACATTGTTAATGCCATGAATCTGGTCAAGTCCACAAAAGTGATTTTTCAAGAATTGAGAGACAAAGATTGGGTAACTTTTTTTTTTTTGAAGTGTTAAAAGTTTTTGTGATGAACATGACATTATCCAACCTGAATTTTTAGATCGATATATGATGGGTACGAGTCGTTCTTATCATCAGAAATACCATATTACTATTGAGCATCATTACCTTGTTGATATATTAACGCTATCATAGATTTTCACCTAATGGAGCTAAGCAATCTATTCACGGAGAAATCAATGGAGATACTTGTGTTTTGTACAACTTTTAGTCCAGAAGAAAATTACAAAACTTTTAAAATTAATTACCTTTGCAGTCTTGCAGAAAGGTTTAACCCTGAAGATTTCACTGGACAAGAGGTACGTGTTTTAAGAAGCCAACTACAACATTATAAGTTAGACGTTGTGGATAATCCATATTTTGGAAACATGACTACTGTGGATGAATTATGTTAGCGATTCGTTGAAAATGGTAAGTCAAATGCCTATGATTTGATAGATAGATTAATTTGCCTTGTCTCGACTCTTCCCGTTTCAACAGCTAGAGCAGAAAGGGTATTTTCATGTATGCATATGGTAACTCGTAACAAGATGGGTAATGAGTTTCTTGGAGATTGTATGTGTAACAACCTTATTTTCCACATAACCCTAGCCGATGATTGCATAGGAAATATGGTGTTAAAACTTACTAAAGCTACAAAAATTCAAACAATACTGAACTCAATGTATTTATTAAGAAGGTACATTTACAACGGTCTTAGTTCTTAATATAAAAGAATTCCAAAAATAAAATAAAATACGTTGACAGGGAATTCAATTTAAAGTACAATATCGACGATTGAGATACCCAAAGTAAAATATTCCCCGCTACCTTACAACTAAAGTTTAAAAAAAAGGAAGAAAAACAAATATCCATCCTAAGCTAGATATCTTCCAAACATCCACCCGAAATTGGAATCATTCAAACTCTTTCACGATCTCTAATAACACCTGAAAAATTATCAACGAGAGTTAAACTCCAAGCCAGTCCACCTCATCCCAAATCATGGGAAAAATATAAAGAATGAAATACATAGGACCAGAATATAAAGTTAGGAAAAATAAGAACTGAAAAAGCGGGGGTACAACAACCACACCCAATATTTCGCTTAGCAATCTGTATGGACTAACTCCAATATACTTTCAAGAGAATCAACTAGACAGTCAGACTCAATATTAATAAAAAGTATATCAAAGAGTTATATCTCAATTTATTGATTCAATCAGCAATCAAACAAATAGGAATTTGCGAGCCTGATTGAATACATGAGAAATAACTTGAATGGTGCCAAATACCAATGTTCAAGGATCAATCAATTTCAATCAACAACCAAAGGTTGGATTTACCAATTGATCGATTTAACGCACAACCTGTGATATTTTAATTATTTAACAAAATATAATGCGAAAAAGAAATAACACATACACTAGAAGTTATGTTAACGAGGAAACTGTAAATGCAGAAAAACCCCGGGACCTAGTCCAGATTTGAACACCACACTGTATTAAGCCACTACAGACACTAGCCTACTACAAAGCTAACTTCGGTCTGGACTGTAGTTGAACACTAATCAATCTCACACTGATTCAAGGTATAATTGCTTTCCTTACATCTCTGATCCCAGCAGGATACTATGCACTTGATTCCCTTAGCTGATCTTACCCATAACCAAGTATTACTACGACCCAAATTTGAAGACTTGACAAACAAATCTGTATCACACAGAAAAGTCCATTGAATAGATAAATTTTTCTCCCACAGATATACCTACGAGTTTTTGTTTCGTCTTTTGATAAATAAAGGTGAACAGGAACCAATTGATAACCCGGACTTATATTCCCGAAGAACAGCCTAGTATTATCATTCATCTCATAATAATCTTACCAGATTAATAAAACAAGATATTGTGGAATCACAAACGATGAGACGAAGGTGTTTGTGACTACTTTTCTATCTTGCCTATCAAAGATATAAATCTCAATCCAATCTTATGATTGTACTCAAACACGATAGAAAACTGCAAGATCAGATCACGTAACTACATAGAAAGTAGTTGGGTATGGCTTCACAATCCCAATGAAGTCTTTAAGTCGTTAACCTACAAGGTTTTGTGAAAAACCCAAGGTTAAAGGAGAATATACTCTAGGTTATACAACTAGTATCACATAGGAGGTGTGGGGATTAGGTTTCCCAGTTTCTAGAGTTCTCCTTTATATAGATTTCAAATCAGGGTTTGCAATCTAAGTTATCTTGGTAGCAAAGTATTTAATATTCACCGTTGGATGAAAACCTGATTAGATTCAATCTCATATCTTTCAACTGTTAGATCAAACTTAGCTTGTTACACACAAATGAAATGTAATTTCATTTAGGTTTGAGTAACCGTACCTAAAGATGTACACTTAGTCGGTTCAACAATAGTTGACCAATGGTTAGCCATATGAGCACTTTCATATCAACCTTATTCATCTTTACCATAACTAGTTCAAATGACTCAGATGAACTAGTTAGAGAGTTGTTCAATTGCTTAGATCTCATAGAAGTATACAATTCACAATTGAAGTAAAATCTATTTTGATTCACTCAAATCAATACATGAACATTATAGCCACGGTTGGAAAAGATTGCATTCCTTATTATATAAATGTTTTAGTTCATGAACAAACCGATTTTAGAAAGTAACCTCCTTAAGTATGCAAACTGGTACACATACTCAAGTAACCGGATTGAGTTTGTTTTTACACTTCCAAACTCAAGAAGAAATTCATGAACGTAAAACTTTCTCCAGTATGCCTACGGGTACACATACTTACCCGAATTTCCAACAAACGCCAGTACGCGTACGGGTACGCATACTTTGGGTTCCCGGTTTTGGAATTTTAGTCAAATGTGAGAACACACTATGTTTATATCCAACCATGGTTACTTGTTCTAAACTCTCATTTCAATCATTGAAACTTTCTTAGAGGATGTTAAAATAGTTGTTATTCACAAACTATTTTCATCAAAGCGATTTCCAAGTCATTGAAATAATCAACATGACTTTCGTCACGAGTAAAGATGAACCTGGATAAAGCGAAAGCTTACCAACATATATTTCAAGAAATAGATGAGCGAGATAGACTCGGCTCGAAATAACAAATGTGTATAATTGAAGTCTATATAGCAATACGACGTTTGTCTCAAATAGGAGATATAATAGATAGACTTTTGAGTGATAGATAAGTTCAAGTCTCCACATACCTTTTATTGATGAAGTTCCACAAGTTCCATTGAGTAGTTATTCGTCTTCATTCGATGAACGTCGTGGAGTCTAAGGCTCAACTACACTTACTATCCTAATCCGAGACTTAGCTATAAGTATACTAGAAATTAAGACTTATAGTTTTGGCAACTAAACTTGACAAACAAGCTTGAGATAGCAACGCTTGCGAGTTCGACCGAGCAGTGCTCTAACAAGAACTGAAACGATTGTGAAGTTTTTATATATTTACTAGCTATATTATATTCTGTCTACATACGACGCGATTCAAATAAAGATAAATTCTTACATAGATATAACCTTAATCCTGCATACCAAAATATCTAATCGCCAACACGTACAATCTAAGACGTACTATAACAAGTCCCATCTATATGTGATAACCACAAATCCATTAATTCCCATGTTAAAAACGAAATGTATGCACTATGGTTTTATTCTTTTAACAACAAAAATGCACAAGTGGCGTACATGTTAGAGCATTGCTCGGTCGAACTAGCATGCATTGCTATCTCAAGCATGTTTTTCAATATTAGTGATCAAAACTATACGTCTTGATTTTTAGTTTACTTATGACTAAGTCTCGGTCTAGGATAGTGTAGTTGCGGATTATCTCACAACTACACCCTCATAAGAATCCATTAAAATGATTCCTAAATCTAATTAATTTGATATGAAACTAAGAATTAAAGTACTAAAATTATAAAAGTGACACAAAGATTTTTATGTGGTTCGATCAATGTGATCTACATCCACGGTTCTTCACTAGTGATTGTATGTAATTACATGATTTTACAATTGAGACTCCATTAATGGATATTTGGAGCTCTAGTTTTTTAGGGAAGAAGATGATAAAGAAAATAAAATCTCTCCTAAAAATTTCTCTCTCCTCCTAAAATTATCTCTCCTTCTAAAAAAGGCCTCTCCTTCCTCTCATGCCTTAATGGCTATTTATATGATTTTACAAAAGATGACAGTTGTGTTGTCCCGCCATTTCGGATTTGAGAATTATCTTGCGAACCTTCGTAACTTCACTTTGCGAACCTCCTTTGCTTTCCTCATGATTTCCTTTGCTCGCAAAATGTTCTTTGCTCGCAAGATGTCTTTTCTCTCCACAATTTCATAAGTTATCATTTGTTGTGATATTCCGCTCCTACAGATAGTTAAGTATAGTTGAGATCCAGACTCCATGGAAATTATCTTATGAAGACGAAGAACTACTCAAGGAACCGATGGAACTTCATCCGACCAAAAAGGAATATGGAAACTTGAACTTATCTAGCACTTAAAAGTCTATCTATCTCCTACTCTTGAGATAAAAGTCGTATAAGTATGATAGTTTTCATACATACACATTTGCTATTTCGAGCCGAGTTTACTCACCTATCTTTTTCCAATAAATATGTGTTGGTAAGCTTTCACTTTAGCCACCTTTCATATTTATCCGTGATGAAAGTCATGATGACGTTTCAATCTTAAAAATAAGTTTGATCACGGTAGTCGATTCTTTATGTCTAACGACTATTAACATTATAGAAGAATGTTTTAATGATTGAAATATAGAGTTGAGATTACGTAACCACATATAGATATAAGCATATATAGTGTGTTCGCACATTAGTATAAATTTATGTACCGGAAACCAAGTGCATGCATATGTGTGCATGTGGTATTGGTGAAGGAGACAGGTTGGGTATGCGTACTGGCGGAAGTTCAAGTCCGTGAATTTCTGCTGAGTTTGGAGTTTACAAACTTACAAAGCAGTCTCCTTAGGTACGCGTACTCACGGAAGTTTTCATCCGAGAATTTCTGCTGGGTTTTCAAACCCAATTCCGGTAGCTAAGGTATGCATGCTCGTACGCGTACCCAAGCTGGTTATATTTTTCAAATCGGTTGTTCATGAACTTAAATAATAAAACAATAAGGAATGCAATCTTTCCAAACCATGGCTATATTTTTCATGAATTGATTCAAGTAAATCAAATCGATTTTGCTTCAATTGTGTCTTGTGTAGTTACATAAGATTTCCTTGCAATTGAACAACTCTTGAACTAGTTCTTATGAGTCATTTGAACTAGTCATGAAAAAGATGAATACGGTTAATATGAAAGTGATCATATGTCTAACCATTGGCCAACCATTCGTGAACCAACCAAATGTACATGTTTAGGTACAATTACTCAAACCTAAATGAAATACATTTCATTTGTGTGTGTGACAATCTAAGTTTCGATCTAACGGTTGAAATATATTAGATTGAATAAATCAGGTTTTTCATCTAACGATGAATATTGAATGCTTTGTTACCAAGGTAACTTGGATTGAAAACCCTGATCTGAAAACTATATAAGGGGGAATTCTAGCAACTGGAAAAAACTAATCCCCACACCTCCTGTGTGATACTAGTTGGTTTGCTAGAGTCGTTTCTCCTTTAATCGTAGGTTTCTTCTCGAGACCCTGTCGATTAACGACTTGAAGACTTCATTGGGAGTGTGAAGCCAGAAGAAACTACTTCTCTTATAGTTAAGCGATTTGATCTTGCTATTTTCTATCGTACAAGTTCATTTGAATAATTGGCTTGAGATTATATCTCCGATAGGGAAAGATAATAATAAATCACAAATATCTTCATCTTATCGTTTGTGATTCCGCAATATCTAGTTTCACTACCATACGATTTAGATTATTGTGAGGTGATCAATAATTCTAGGCTATTCTTCGAGAATATAAGTCTGGGTTATTGGTTGGTTCCTGTTCACCTTGATTTTATCAAAAGACGGGACAAAACTCGTAGGTTTATCCGTGGGAGACAGATTTATCTAATATCGTAGACTTTTATGTGTGATACAAATTTGTTTATTCAAGTCTTCGACCTTGGGTCGTAGAAACTCTTGGTTGTGGGTGAGATCAACTAAGGGAATCAAGTGATTAGTATCCTGATGGGATCAGAGATGTAAGGAGCGCAACTCTACCTTGAATCAGTGTGATATTGATCAAGGTTCAACTACATTCCAGACCGAAGTTAGTTTGTAGTAAGCTAGTGTATGTAGCGGCTTAATACAGTGTGGTGTTCAATCTGGACTAGGTCCCGAGGGTTTTCTGCATTTGCGATTTCCTCGTTAACAAAATTTTTGGTGTCTGTGTTATTTCTATTCTGCATTATATTTTGTTATATAATTGAAATATCACAGGTTGTGCGTTGTATCGATCAATTGTGAAATCCAACCTTTGGTTGTTGATTGGAAATTGATTGATCCTTGAATATTAGTTTTTGATACCATCCAAGTTTATATCTCTTGTATTTGATAAAGACTCGCAGATTTCTATTTGCTTGAGTATAGATCAAATCGATAGATATAGATATTAACTCCTTGATATACTTTTTATTAAGATTGAGTCTGACTGTCTAGTTGATTCTCTTAAAAGTATATTAGAGTTAGTCCATACAAATTGCTAATCGAAATATTGGGTGAGGTTGTTAGACCCCCGCTTTTTCAATTGGTATCAGAGCAGGCAAACACATTCAAGACCTCAAAAGTATGTGTTTGTAGCGATCTAACTCTATGGACAGAGGTGCTATCTCTATTAACGTAACACCAGTCTTTGATCGCTCAAATTACTTATGGTGGAAAATTGCTATGCGAGCTTTTCTTCAAGCAAGTGATTTTCAATCATGGGTATATGTTGTTAATGGATATGATGCTCCCGTTATTGCAGTAGGTAACATTAATGTTCCAAAACATATTGGCGAATGCGATGCTGCTGAGATACTTGCTGCAAAGCAAAACTCCGACGGTTTGAACGCCATCATACATGTCATTACCCCGAATCTTCAACACCATGTGTCAAATTTCACTAGGTCTAAAGATGCGTGGGATATCTTAGAAACTGTATTCGAAGGAAATACCGGCGAAAAGGAAGCCAGGCTTCAAAACCTAAATTCTGATTGGGAAAACCTTCATATGGCAGATGAAGATTCATTTGATGAGTTTAATCACAAGGTGTCTGAAATTGTTAATACATCTTTTACATTAGGTAAGACTATTCCTAAAAAGAACATTATGATGAAAATTCCCATATCACTTCCATAGAGATACGATTCTAAGAAGCATGCCATCGTAAAGGGAAATAACCTTGATAATCTCTCCAGAAATACGTTGGTTGGGAAGCTTAAGATCTTTTATCATGAACATTCATCCATATCTAAGGATGTTGCGTTCAAAGCACTAAAAGACACAAAATTACTTGATAAAAGTAAAAATTTGTATATCTCTGAAGATGATCACTCTGAGACAGATTCATCAGATGAAGATCTTGACAAATCAGCCTCAATGATCACAAGACAGTTTAGAGACATTCTTTTGAAGAGAAGTAAACGGTTTACCAGAGATGAGCCAAAAGCATCAGTAAAACCTCATAATCGTATTCCTCCTAAAAACAGGGAAACATATGAAACTGATGATGAGGATATGCCTCAATGCTTTAAGTGTAAATGGTTTGGCCATTTTGCAAATGAGTGCCCAAATCATATAAAATACACTGGGAACAAAGGTCTTGCTGCGACACTTGATGAGATGTCTGACGATTATGATTCTGATAAAGACAAAAAAATCAAGTGTTGCTCTTCAATGTGAAAATATTGATTTTGATAATTGTAGCAATACATACATCAATCTTGATAATCTTTTAGAAGATAACCCAATCAAGATGGAAGATTCAATTGACCCTTCTTTTGGAAACTCCATATTTAATGTTTCAGGACCTACAGTGTGCCTAGTAGCTTGCGCATCACGAATGCCTAGTCTATTTATTACGTTGACATGCTCCTATTGTTCTCTCAAGGGTCATGAACTTTCAAAGTGTTTCAAGTACAAACATAAGATGAGATATGTCAACAAGCTTCAAAGAAGAGCAGATCGTCTAGCTACCAAGATTAAACTAGCGGAGAAAACAACTGAGGTATGTAAGATCTTATCTTCTTCAAATAAAGTAGTTTCCAAAGATAGATTTAGACCAGTAGAAAAGAAAACATGGTCAAAACATAATGAAAGGCAAGGGTCCATGAATTCCAACCAAAAGGATCATGGTGGACAGATTGTTGTTCACCACAACACAACTTGATTGTGTTGTGTTTGTGCATATTGTCTCATTGCATGTTTAAAAGGGACAAGATCTTGCACACCTCAGGCTTTAAAATAAAAAAAAATCTTTTTTATTTTCTAGCTTTGTGTTGTTTGGTTATGGAATTCCTTCATATCAGTGTTGATATTATAAAGGAACTATTTTCCAAAAGAAGAGGGTTATTATCTATGAGTTGGACGTGTACAAACCTGTTTAAAAGATTTCAAAACCCTACATTCCTTTTTCGTTCTCTGATACTCTTTATATCTTTAGACTGCTTGTTGAAGTTTATTTATGAATTCCTCTCACAAAATTGTATATCATGGAAACTCCAAGCACCATATCTTCTGATGTAAAAGATATCAATATGATTGCCAAGCCATCAATCACTAAGGAAAAAGATAAATCTTTAGTGCTTCCAACTTTGAAAATAAACATAAGAAATATGAGGAAGCCAAGAGTTGTTCCTTCAAATTCTCAGAAGTTTTCTGATGTTCTTGAAGACTTGAAGCAGGCAAGAAAAGAGATTTAACAAGTAAAGGCTTGTGTTTTAAGATCTCAGGAAATTCGGAAGTCCCTGGTTCGACATCATCAGCCAAGAAGGTTTATTGGTATTGACTCCTTCCTCCATGAACCGTATGTTCCGATAGCTGTTGACGACAAGGAGTTCGGGGATGACAAGGAATTTTTCAAAGATCTTAATGTCTAAAAAGTCTTCTTATAAGAATTTTATTCTTGTGTTTTTAGGAAGAATAACTAGAGTTTGGAATAGCCATTATTGTGATTACACATAGCTATGTACAACGTTTTCATCTTTTGTTTTTAGATTTATTTATTTAAACTCTAAAATTGTTTGAAAGATGATTTTTGCAGTATTAATCTTTATGGTTTTATATATTGAAATATGTTATGGGATATGTGTGCTTGCGTCCGTGAACTATAATTGTCCCATACGATGTCAAAGGTTATCTCTTTTATATGTCGATATGCAAGTATTGATACAAGATCGATGAACTTTTGACAAACAAAAGTTAAGCGTATTGTGTTAATTCATTGATGGAAGATAGGTTAAAATCTTTTGTATGCAAGGATTATGTCTATTGTATGTCATTGTGTAAATAGTGATGAAAAATAGAATGAATCCTTGTCTATGCCGCAGTATTGATCTTTCCATGATCCATATTTTATGTGTACTGCAATGCTCCATAAGTTTTCTGTGTTGAGCATAAAACGATTGAGTTAATCATTCTTTTATGGTTAACATAGTTGTAGCTCTGTAAGTTTTCTTATGTCGAGCATGTTCAATTAAATTGATCAGTTTTGTGTTTAATTTGATTGTATATTCCGATTAAATTAATCATGGGTTCTCTTGTGGTTAGTTTAATTGAGAATTTTGGATATACAAAATCATTTCTTATGGTTTTTGGTGTCCAATAAAATACTTCTTTTCTCGTAAAAGTTAGGTCGCTCTTGTTGTTCTCTCGGGAATGACATCAAATGGGAGAGAATTCTTTTGAACTTGTGCTTAATTTCCATATCTTAGGGCAGTGTGGTTGTGGAATATTTAGGGGTTATCTTGTATCTTTATAAACTCCTTGATGAATGCATTTAGCTTCAGCTTTATGATTGTATCTAAACAAGTTGATATGTCCTTTTCCTTGGTCTTGAAGCGTCTCCGTGAAAATTTCATTAGGATCCCGTTTTCATACCTTTGCAAATTTTATTGAAAGGTGGAGAATCGATATGTAATTCACACTACAAATACATATGGTTTTCGGATCATTATGTAAGGGGGAGTGGTTTTCGTGTTGAGATGAAAGTATTGACTAAGGGGGAGTGATACATATCACCATAGTATTGTTGTCGAAGTTGTGATATAAGAACTTTGATGATGTGTAATAATATTATGATACTGTATAACAATGATCGAGATTTTTTTTTCTCTTATTGTTATGGCTACGGGACTTCAACAACTATGATGCTGAATTGAACATCTATAGAATCATGGGAGTACTTGGAAAATACGAAGTTTTCGAGTAATGTTGAAGCACCAAGGAGATCAATCATGTCGACGAGAAGCTACAAAGTTTTATCTATTTTGTAATCCATATGTATTGATAGTTTTGTCACTAAAATTGACAAAGGGGGAGATTGTTAGAGCATTGCTCGGTCAAACTCGCATGCGTTTCTATCTCAAGCATGTTTGTCAATATTACTGATCAAAACTATACATCTTGATTTCTAGTTTACTTATGACTAAGTCTCGGTCTAGGATAGTTAAGTATAGTTGAGCTCCAAACTCCATGGCGATTATCTTATGAAGACGAAGAACTACTCAAGGAACCGATGGAACTTCATCCGACCAAAAAGGTATGTGGAGACTTGAACTTATCTAGCACTCAAATGTCTATCTATCTCCTACTCTTGAGACAACAGTCGTATAAGTATGATAGTTTTTATACATACACATTTGCTATTTCGAGCCGAGTTTACTCGCCTATATTTTTCTCGAAATATGTGTTGGTAAGCTTTCGCTTTAACCACCTTTCTTCTTTATCCGTGATGAAAGTCATGATGACGTTTCAATCTTGAAAATAACTTTGATGACGGTAGTCGATTCTTTATGTCTAACGACTATTAACATTATAAAAGAATGTTTCAATGATTGAAATGTAAAGTTAAGATTACGTAACCACCTATGGATATAAGCATATATAGTGTGTTCATATATTAGTGTATAAATCCATGTACCGGAAAACAAGTGCATGCATATGTGTGCATGTGGTATTGGTGAAGGAGACATGTTGGGTGCGCGTACCCGTACGCGTACTGGTGTAAGTTCACGTCCGTGAATTTCTGCTGAGTTTGGAGTTTACGAACTTACAAACCAGTCACCTTAGGTACGCGTACCCACAGAAGTTTTCATCCGAGAATTTTTGCTGGGTTTTCAAACCCAATTCTGGTAGCTAAGGTACGCGTACCCAAGCTAGTTATATTTCTCAAATCGGTTGTTCATGAACTTAAATAATAAAACAATAAGGAATGCAATCTTTGCAAACTGTGGTTATACTGTTCATGAATTGCTTCAAGTGAATCAAACCAATTTTGCTTCAATTGTGTCTTGTGTAGTTACATAAGATTTCCTTGCAATTGAACATATCTTGAACTAATTCTTATGAGTCATTTGAACTAGTCATGAGAAACAATGTTGTGAAATCGTGAATCCCGGAGCGAATAGTTTTTCAATTTTGAGAATCGAATCATATGTTAAATCGTGAATCGAAGATTCATGGTCGATTATTGATCGTTATATGCATGTTATAAACTTCACTGAACTAAAGGGAAAATCTTATGTAATGATATTTGATGTATAAATCGTATATATATGAAACAATTTGAATGATAACAACAACATCGAAGTCAGTATATTGGTTAAGGGCTCGCTATTATAAGTTTAAGCACTCAAGTTTGAATCCCTACAACTCCTAAACTTTTTACATAACATTAATTTGTAGGAGTTTATGTTTGACTTGGTCAAAATCGTAAGTCAAATATGATCAAAGTACGATTTATGAGCAAAACGATTCATGACTACGATCTGAATCGAATTAGGAAAATTTGAATCGAATCGTACGATTTTCACAACCATGATGAGAAAGATGAATATCTTGTTAATATGAAAGTGCTCATATGGCTAACCATTGGTCAACCATTCTTGAACCACCCAAATGTACACGTTTAGGTACGGTTACTCAAACCTAAGTAAAATACATTTCATTTGTGTGTGTGACAAGCTAAGTTTCGATCTAACGGTTGAAAGATATTAGCTTTGATAAATCAGTTTTTTCATCTAACAGTGAATATTGAATACTTTGTTACCAAGGTAACTTGGATTGCAAACCCTGATCTGAAAACTATATAAGGAAGACGTCTAGCAACTGGAAAAAATTAATCCCCACACCTCATGTGTGATACTAGTTGGTTTGCTAGAGTCGATTCTCCTTTAATCGTAGGTTTCTTCTCGAGACCCTGTCGATTAACGACTTGAAGACTTCATTGGGAGTGTGAAGCCAGACGACACTACTTCTCTTGTAGTTGAGTAATCTGATCTTGCTATTTTCTATCATACGAGTTCAATTGAATTATTGGCTTGAGATTATATCTCTGATAGGGCAAGATAAAAAAAAATCACAAACATTTTCGTCTCATCGTTTGTGATTCCGCAATATCAAGTTTCGCTACCATACGATTTAGATTATTGTGAGGTGATCAATAATTCTAGGATGTTCTTAGAGAATATAAGTCCGGGTTATTGATTGGTTCCTGTTCACCTTGATTTTATCAAAAGACGGGACAAAACTCGTAGGATTATCCGTGGGAGACAGATTTATCTAATATCGTAGACTTTTCTGTGTGATACAAATTTGTTTATTCAAGTCTTCGACCTTGGGTCGTAGAAACTCTTGGTTGTGGGTGAGATCAGTTAAGGGAATCAAGTGCTTAGTATCCTGCTGGGATCAGAGACGTAAGGAGCGCAACTGTACCTTGAATCAGTGTGATATTGATTAAGGTTTAACTACATTCCAGACCGAAGTTAGTTTGTAGTAAGCTAGTGTTTGTAACGGCTTAATACAGTGTGGTGTTCAGTCTGAACTAGGTCCTGGGGTTTTTCTGCATTTGCGATTTCCTCATTAACAAAATTTCTGGTGTCTGTGTTATTTCTATTCCGTATTATATTTTGTTATATAATTGAAATATCACAGGTTGTGCGTTGTATCGATCAATTGTGAAATACAACCTTTGGTTGTTGATTGGAAATTGATTGATCCTTGAATATTGGTTTTTGATACCATCCAAGTTTATATCTCTTGTATTTGATAAAGACTCGCAGATTTCTATTTGCTTGAGTATAGATCAAATCGAGAGATAGAGATATTAACTCCTTGATATACTTTTTATTAAGATTGAGTCTGACAGTCTAGTTGATTCTCTTAAAAGTATATTAGAGTTAGTCCATACAGATTGCTAATCGAAATATTGGGTGAGGTTGTTAGACCCCCGCTTTTTAAGTACACAACACCATGAGTCCAATAAAAGCACCAAAATGTCAATGGACACCTCTTCTTTACGACAAACGAATGAGTAGGAAATGCATTATATAAATTCCTCTACTCTAGTTACATCCTTTAATAAGAAACTGCATAACTGGCATACAACACACCATAAGGCCAGTGGAAGCACCAAAAGGCCGACACACCTTCTTTTCGACTAAAGAACAAGAAGAAAACACATCTCATGAATTTTTTTTGCATAATAAACGTAAGACCAAATTTTTGACATACATGGTTCACTTACACTTTAATTTGCAACACGGTGTAACAGTAGACACGAGTATCTTTCAAACTCCCCAAAATTTAATAAATTATTAGACCATGATTAAAAGAAAGAAGTCCAACAATTCAAAAGACACAAGTCCAACTCACTTCACACTTTCATAGCTTCTGATCCATTAATTAGCTAACTTTCGCATCGTCAAGTATCTACACAACTGTGCAACTAATGCGACCAACACGCACAACTAGAATTAACTAGGTTTATCCTTGTTCAACATTTTTTTTTAAATGTGTCACTAAAGGAGACACCAATACACACAACTAAAATTTCACTTAAGGAGCCACCAATGCACACAACTAAATTCACTCGGCATCTAATGTCCCGTACTTCCTAATGTATCACTAACCACCATGCAACATACATCATTGCTCATCATCAGGTCATAATGAACCTAAACTATTTCCACAAGCCTCGTAAAAAATATCACAATCAAATTAAAATAGAAATCAAGATTATTCGCACAACAACTTAAATTAAAATAGTATTAAGATCGGATTATAACTAAGAGCTAAATGATAGGTGTTGTAAAATACCTAATTTAATATCTAGTATTTATGCTTTCTTTGCTATTTTTCTTGTAAATTATGTATCTTATGTTTTGTTTTTGAGTATTTAGGTACTTTGGAGTCATTCGGTTCAAAAGAGGAGGAAACATGGCAAAAGCGTTGGAGGCGGATTGTATCTCATTATTTTCTTTTATTTCTTCATTTCTGTCTGAAAAGCACGACAACTTTAGTGATGACTCTCATTGAAGAGTATAAGTGAATATGAGAAATAAGGGACGGTTGTTGTTAGCGGAGGAACTCGAAAGAAGGGGAAATCGTTCAATTGGAGCATAAAGGGGTCAAGATTTTCATTTCATGGGCGAGCACTATCTGGAGTCCAGTAAAGGTTAAGGGGAAAACTTTATTCGGAGGAGTGCTAAACACAAATCGGCCTAGGTTAAGGGGCTATCAGATAGGATATCCCTTATCATTTATCATTGGGTGTAAGTATCTACCCAACCCTAAATCGAGAAGTGTATCTTCTCAATCATTAACATCATCTGAAATTCAGAGAAAAAGCTGCCTAGCAGCCATGAAATTAAATTCGCAGAGAGGAAATGGCAACGAGTGATTGTTTGCTACTGTCGACTAGGGTTCGAGAGAGAGGTTATAGAACCAGAGGAAATTGGAGGTTGCTGTTGGTAATTTAGATCAAGAGAAGTTAGGGTTTAGTGTTGAATTTGAGATTGGCAAAGATTAAATGGGGTTCCTAAAGAAATCTGGGTTATGAATTCGAAATAGAAGATAGGTTTTGAATAGATGACGAAGCTTAATGGCAAGAAATTGTGCTCGAATGAGCTTAATAGCTGTTGTTTCTACTGCTTTTCATTGGGTTTGTTGTTTATCAGGGATTAATGGATGTTTTACATGGATTGGAATTGGTGAATTGTTGCTCAGATGAGGTTGTTTGTGTTGAGTGGGTGTTGGTTGAATTCAAGATGACAACAAGGGTTGAGATGCTATTGTTGAGACAAAAATGGCATTACAGCTGCATCTTGAGCTAATCAGGGAAGAAGAATTCAGGGGCAGGAAATGGTTCTGGTGGTTGAAACTGTTGCCTAGAGTTGATATTTCAGTTGGAGAGGCAAGCTGACTTAGCTGGAGTGTGTAGATGTTGAGTTGGAGATGCAGGTGCAAGTGCAACCGAGTTGGGAAATTGTTAAAATGGGTTTGTGATTGTTTAAGGAATAGCTGCAATTGCAGTTTAGCAGGTGGAACTGGAAGCACTGGCATTGCAGCTGAATTTGTGAGCTTATGGGTTCAAGGCTGACCGTGAGATGGTGCAGCTGCTACTGCAAGAAAACTGCAAGATGGTGGCTGTTCTGGGTTCGATTCATTGTCGAGAAGAAGGAGGAAGATGTTGTGTACCATAAAGATTATCAAGGGAAGAATTGGTTTGTTATTTGGTTCGAAATGGGGTCGAATTGAAGAGTTTCTGTGAATTAGGGTTTGTGATTTTATTGAGAAATGATGGAGGAATTTGAGATCTTGCTGATGTTGCTACAATTGATAAATACAGAAATGGGGTATTGATGATGGTGGAAGTTGGATGAAAGAATGAGGGGGTAACAGTTAATGATTTTGTGCTACAATTGAAGCTGCAGGACTGGGATGTGCCATAGGTAATGGTATGTACTTGGTATGTGAAGTTGGTGGTGGTGTGGTGCAGGGTCAATTGGAACTGAATTGTAGTGAGTCCATGGGAGATGCTGCTGCCAAGAATTATCCGCAGGATTGAGTATGATAGGGAGTACATGAAGAAGGATCTACAGCTAAAGCTCAAGGGATTGGCAGGGTATGGAGTTGATTCATGGAGGTTGTGCATTACAGGAATCTGAAGATGTAAAATGAAGATTGCAGCCTGAGGCTGGGAAGGCAAGATGAGCGGCAGAAGTTATTCATGTGCAATGATGATGCAACATTGGCTTGAATCTGAAGTGCAAGAGTTGAAATTGATGTTGTTCAAGGTGGGAGTTGTTTGGTGGTGCTGGCTCCCTATTTGTGCAGTCATGGTGTGCAAATGTTGTAGCAATGTGTTTGTGGTGCTAGTGGTCTCAGCTGAAATTTGCAGTTGGTGGTGGTCTGAATAGCTAGTGCAAATGGTGGTGTAGGTGCTCATAAGTGAATGAATGGGTTTCTGTCATTGGTGGTTGTCATCTGAGAATGGAAGTGAAGCTGCCTCTATGTAGAACTGGGTTATAGCTATCTTACGGGGAATGTTGGCATTGTATCTGAGATGGTAATGGCTGTGAAATGGTGCAGAAGCACAACCAAGATGGCTGGACTGAACTGGTGATGGCGCAACACAGTTCTGGCCTGGACTCAACTCAGATCAGTAAGCTCAGTGAGACTAACTGAGAAGCTGACTCAAGACAGCTGACTCATTTTCCTCCTTGACTCGGTTGACTGACGGTTTGACCGTTAAGTCAACAGTTATCTCTAACGGTGGACTGACAGAATATTCCGTCGAATATTCTTCTGACGACAGAATTTTCAGGTGCCCAGCGGTGACTTTCTGGTACCGGATTCCGGCAAATTTCCGGCCAAAAAAAAAAACAGTTTTCCGGCGAGCGTTTTTGGGACAGATTTTCTACATGGGTTTCTCTCTCTCGTGGGCTTGGTGGATTTCCAACTAATGGACTTTGAAGACAAAAACCTTTTTTTGGGAGGAGAAAAAGCTATAAAAAGGAAGTTTCTACATAATTTTAGATATAACGTTTAATTCTATTCTTGGAGCTTTTGCAGAGAACTACTTCTAGGGTTTGTTTTCTTTTATGTTTCATAGTCTTCCTTTGAATATTATGATGATGAACTGCATGAATATGAGTAGCTAAATACATTAATTTGTTATGGGATAAAAGTTGATTTCTTCAAGCATGTTATTTGATTCTATGAATTAGTTTTGTCTCAAGTTCATCGTTTATGATTCATTGTTTTATTATCATATGATTTGAATGCTAGTTTGGTTGAGTCCGGAATCAATTGAGTTTGTTTTCATCTCTATAGCTATATTAGGGTTTTCAATACGTAAAAGTTGTTATCTCTGATTTTTAGTAGCATCTTGTGGTTAATACTTGTAGTGATACATCTTTTTAATCGCATATGAATCATAACCTTTGTTAAAATGAATTAGTGCTTTTACACATTTGTTTGCATCGATTAGTCTTATTTCATAGAACTTATTGCTCTTAAGGAGTTAAATCTAATTGTGCTTTTACACTTTAGGTTGCTTTTTAAGAAGATTTCACGATAGCATCTTTTAATGTTGTTTGTGATAAAATCAGGAAATAAACGGGATACTCTTGCGATCAAGATATCCTAGGACTTTTGATAATTGAGAGATTAAATACCAATTCTAATCATAGATGAAAAATACATGTTTATGAATGACACTATCCCTTAACCAATATCTTCTCCTTATTGATTATTTCAACTATTTTCTTTGCTTTATTTAGTAGTATTACTTTGATAAAAACAAAAACACAACTTGGGTTATTTGGTTACATAAGAATCTGAAAATTGCATAACAACAATCGCCTCTCTGTGGATACGAACTCTTTCTTATCGAATACTATATTCATATTAGTTAAGTGAAGAAGTAAATTATATTTGTGTCGTCTGACAAGCGATCAAATTTTGGCGCCGTTGCCGGGGAGACATTCGGCTTGTTATCTAGTTTTTAGTTTCTTTTTAATATTTCTGTTCGCATACTGCTTTTTGTTTCTTATCTTGTTTTCTTACTTGTTTGTGAGAAGTGTGTTTCAGGTACCTTACCGAAATACAAACAAGAAGAAGCAATGGGTGACCCTGCAAATCGTACACTCAAGGACTTGGCTTCTCATAAGCTGGATACACATCAGGGTTGCATTCAAACCAACTCTACTTTTGAGATAAAGCCGGGATTGCTTAGAGAGTTACCAAAGTTCCATGGAATGGTGAATGAAGATCCAAACAAGCAGCTTATGGATTTCCACACCATTTTCATGGTCGTGCTTCCAGCGGGTACTAATGCGGATGGTGTAATGTTGAAAGTTTTTCGATTCTCTTTGGTGGATAGTGCTAAGGATTGGTTATATTACTTGCCTCCCGAAAGTGTCACAACATGGAATGGGATGAAGAAACTCTTTCTAGAGAGATATTTTCCAGCATCAAAGGCTACTCAAATTCGCAAGGAGATTTGCGGAATGAAGCAACATATGGGAGAATCTTTATATGATTGTTGGGAACGATACAAGAGATTGGTGGCAAGCTGTCCTCATCACCAATTCAGTGACGTGCTAATTATCCAATACTTCTATGAAGGACTACAATCGAGTGATAGGAATCTTATTGACGCTGCAAGTGGTGGTGCACTTATGAACAAGACGGTGACACAAGCTCGAGAGTTGATTGAGAGTATGGCAGCAAATTCTCAACAATTTTCAATTCGTGGGTCAGAACCATCTATCAAGGAAGTTAATCAAGTTGGCGAGATTATTGAATTACGTCAACAAATGAAAAATATGATGGCAATGATGCAACAAATTGCAGCAGTGGTTGTAAAACCGTCACGCCCAGCTTATGAGAACGTAGAGCATGTCAATGCTATATTCTCAACTCAGCCGTATGGTATTTACTCCAACACTTACGAGCAAGTTGCAAGTTCAAGTTCTGTTTCCAGCCATCCGAGTGAATTCCAACAACAAGTGCAACAACCACAACAAGGGCATAATCCAGAATTGGAGAAGATGGTTACTTTGGTGGAGGCTCTAATGTCCGTGGTACAGCAAAATCAACAACTAGCGATCTTAAATCAGCAGAAAACGGATAATGCAATTAAGGAGTTGCAATCACAAGTTGGTCTACCGCAACAACAACAATTCCAGAAACAACATCAACCACCTGAAAATCAAGGGTCCAATATGGAAGAGTTGCTGAAATCTTTTATGCAAAGAACGGAGGGTGTGGTCCAAGACTTGCAAACACAAGTAGGTTTAATTGCCGAGGATATTAATCAGTTGCATGCACAAAATGGTGAGAAACTCCCTTCCCAACCTCTTAACTCAAGTGAGGGTGTCAATGCTATTAAGTTGGGAAGTGGTACACAATTTGTGCAACCCGAAGTTACTAATTCGGGTGAAGAAGAGGCGCAAAAGGAACCAATGCTGGAGGAAAAGAACGCAGATTTTCCCCAAACTCCCGAGGTAACTAAATCAAACTCTAAACCACTTGTTTCTACTTATGTTCCTCCTCTACCTTTTCCTGGCAGGTTCGCTAAAGATAATGATAAGGTGGAACAAGATAGGGATATTTGGGATGTTTTTAAGAAGGTCCAAGTGAATATTCCACTCATTGAAGTAATTAAGCAATCTCCTCGCTATGCAAAGTGTGTAAAGGAATTGTGCACTAACAAGCACAAGCTAACCGGTAATGAGGTAATGAGTGTGGGGAGAACGCTTCGGCGTATCTTAAAAAGAAACTCCCACCTAAATTGAAAGATCCCGGTAGTTTCACTATTCCATGCACAATTGGTAAAACACGTTTTACAAAAGCTATGCTAGATTTAGGAGCTTCCATTAATGTTATGCCTACTTCCATTTATGATGCTTTAAATCTTGGTCCTCTTAAGGAAACCGGCATAGTTATTCAACTTGCCGATAGATCTAACGTTTACCCAAAAGGGATTGTTGAGGATGTTTTGGTGCAGGTAAAAGGACTAATATTTCCAGTGGATTTATATGTTCTAGACATGGGTAATGTGAATTCATCCTCGTCTACACCGTTACTATTGGGTAGACCATTTTTGAGTACCGCTAGAACAAAGATTGATGTTTACAATGGCACCTTGAATATGGAGTTTGATGAAGAAGTCATTCACTTCAACATCTTTGAGGCGAGGAAACACTCAAGTAACATACAATCAGATTTTCATAATGTGTTGGACGCCGGCTAAGGCGTAACAAACAAGGAGTACGTCGGGCTGACGACTTTAAACCAAGCTCTAAGTGGGAGGCAACCCACCGGTTTTGTATCTTTACCCTTATCTTTTTATTTTTATGCATTTGCTTTTATTTTTATTTTCTTTGTTTTTGCATATCATTTGCGGAATTTCCCACCTTGAACTTTCTTTGGATGATTCAATTTTACATTGAGGACAATGTAAAGTTTAAGTGTGGGGGAGCATTTATATGTTTGTATAGTTTGTTTTAGTCTGTTTTAAAAAAAAAAAAAATCAGAAAAATAGAAAAAACCAAGAAAAAATTTGTGCTTTTTGAACTCCGAAATCTAGAAACTTGTGCCTTTAGGATGACACTATTAGTGGATGGAACCATTTTGAATGCAGGAGTTGAGGAACCAATTAACTAAAGGGGACGAACATAGATCATAATCATAGATACCATGATAGTTGTTACCATATCTCGGAATATCACCATATCACATTCTATTTTTATTTTTCCATGTTTATCTATTGTTCTCTAAGTGTTTCAGTGGGTCACTAAACATCGACGTGTTATTTCTGCTAGGATGAAATAGAGTGATTGAGTTACTAGAAAAAAAAAATGAAAGAAAAAGAAGAAAAAATATAAAATAAAAAAAAATAAAAGACCGACCAATTAGACCAAAACGGAATAAAATGACACTTGGGAATAGCAGTATGTGTGAAACGTAGTCCCTGTCTCCGTCGCCTAAACAAGCGTGGAATGCAGGATCCAAGGCAACTATCATGTACTTGCTGACAAGAATCATGCGCTTGGGTACAGTTTGATCCAATCATGTTGTCTAAAAAATTAATTAAAAAAAAAAAAAAGAAAAAAAAGAAAAAAAAAAAAAAAAAAAAAAAAAAAAAAAAAAAAAAGGAAAGTATTATATTGGTTGAATAAATTCACTCCTGGTTCCCTTGTATATGCTAGTGAGTTGATGTAGAATTCATACCAAGTAGCTCAATCCAATAGGAATAGGTTCATCTTAGCAGTGACCTTCAGACAGATTTGGGAAATATCGATCACTTGTGAACATTTGCCAACATCTACTTCTATATCCATCTTCTTAATATTTTCATTGTGATTGTGGTTTGTTAGTTTCCGAGTATTGTGGCTTGTTCGACTATCTAATTAGAGCTTTATTTACTAATACTTGAATTGAATTTGCAAGGTACCTCCTCCTGCAGTCATTTTGGATTCATTCATTGATTTGTCACAAATAGACGGAGTTGGAAATATAGGTTTTGTAGGTAGACCTCTTGTAAACCTTCACGAGACTAAAACTCATCCACTAGGGACACCTAGGGGTTTAAAGGCTTGTTATTTATGCTTAGAGTAACCGTAGCCTCGACGTCACGGAGTTGTATGTATTTGTTTTGGTTTAGTTTTGTTTGATTTGCTCGAGGACTAGCAAAGTCTAAGTGTGGGGGAATTTGATAGGTGTTGTAAAACACCTAATTTAATATCTAGTATTTATGCTTTCTTTGCTATTTTTCTTGTAAATTATGTATCTTATGTTTTGTTTTTGAGTATTTAGGTACTTTGGAGTCATCCGGTTCAAAAGAGGAGGAAACATGGCAAAAGCGTTGGAGGCGGATTGTATCTCATTATTTGCTTTTATTTCTTAATTTCTGTCTGAAAAGCACGACAACTTTAGTGATGACTCTCATTGAAGAGTATAAGTGAATATGAGAAATAAGGGACGGTTGCTGTTAGCGGAGGAACTCGAAAGAAGGGGAAATCGTTCAATTGGAGCATAAAGGGGTCGAGATTGTCATTTCATGGGCGAGCACTATCTGGAGTCCAGTAAAGGTTAAGTGGAAAACTCTATTCGGAGGAGTGCTAAACACAAATCGGCCTAGGTTAAGGGGCTGTCAGATAGGATATCCCTTATCATTTATCATTGGGTGTAAGTATCCACCCAACCCTAAATCGAGAAGTGTATCTTCTCAATCATTAACATCATCTGAAATTCAGAGAAAAAGCTGCCTAGCAGCCATGAAATTGAATTCGCAGAGAGGAAATGGCAACGAGTGATTGTTTGCTACTGTTGTCTAGGGTTCGAGAGAGAGGTTGTAGAACCAGAGGAAATTGGAGGTTTCTTCTGGTAATTTAGATCAAGAGAAGTTAGGGTTTAGTGTTGAATTTGATATTGGCAAAGATTAAATGGGGTTCCTGAAGAAATCTGGGTTATGAATTCGAAATATAAGATAAGTTTTGAATAGATGACGAAGCTTAATGGCAAGAAATTGTGCTCGAATGAGCTTAATAGCTGTTGTTGCTACTTCTTTTCATTGGGTTTGTTGTTTATCAGGGATTAATGGATGTTTTACAGGGATTGGAATTGGTGAATTGTTGCTCAGATGAGGTTGTTTGTGTTGAGTGGGTGTTGGTTGAATTCAAGATGACAACAAGGGTTGAGATGCTGTTATTGAGACAAAAATGGCATTACAGCTGCAGCTTGATCTAATCAGGGAAGAAGAATTCAGGGGCAGGAAATGGTTCTGGTGGTTGAAACTGTTTCCTAGAGTTGATATTTCAGTTGGAGAGGCAAGCTGACTTAGCTGGAGTGTGTAGCTGTTGAGTTGGAGATGCAGGTGCAAGTGCAACCGAGTTGGGAAATTGTTAAAATGGGTTTGTGATTGTTTTTGGAATAGCTACAATTGCAGTTGAGCAGGTGGAACTGGAAGCACTGGCATTGCAGCTGAATTTGTGAGCTTATGGGTTCAAGGATGACTGTGAGATGGTGCAGCTGCTACTGCAAGAACACTGCAAGATGGTGGCTGTTCTGGGTTCGATTCATTGTCTAGAAGAAGGAGGAAGATGTTGTGTACCATAAAGATTATCAAGGGAAGAATTGGTTTGTTATTTGGTTCGAAATGGGGTCGAATTGAAGAGTTTCTGTGAATTAGGGTTTGTGATTTTATTGAGAAATGATGGAGGAATTTGAGATCTTGCTGATGTTGCTACAATTGATAAATACAGAAATGGGGTATTGATGATGGTGGAAGTTGGATGAAAGAATGAGGGGGTAACAGTTAATGATTTTGTGCTACAATTGAAGCTGCAGGACTGGGATGTGCCATAGGTAATGGTCTGTACTTGGTATGTGAAGTTGGTGGTGGTGTGGTGCAGGGTCAATTGGAACTGAATTGCAGTGAGTCCATGGGAGATGCTGCTGCCAAGAATTAGCCGCAGGATTGAGTATGACAGGGAGTACATTAAGAAGGATCTACAGCTAAAGCTCAAGGGATTGGCAGGGTATGGAGTTGATTCATGGAGGTTGTGCATTACAGGAATCTGAAGCTGTAGAATGAAGATTGCAGCCTGAGGCTAGGAAGGCAAGAGGAGCGGCAGAAGTTATTCATGTGCAATGATGATGCAACATTGGCTTGAATCTGCAGTGCAAGAGTTGAAGTTGATGCTGTTCAAGGTGGGAGTTGTTTGGTGGTGCTGGCTCCCTATTTGTGCAGTTATGGTGTGCAACTGTTGCAACAATGTGTTTGTGGTGCTAGTGGTATCAGCTGAAATTTGCAGCTTAGACTTTGCTAGTCCTCGAGCAAATCAAACCAAAACTTACAACTTTCAAAGCGTTCCAGCGTCCCAAGCATCCTAAAAGTTATGAGGACATAGGGTTTCTGCATGCTAGTAATAAGAAGTTAGAAATACTAAAGAACATATTCTCATTCTTAAATGTTGAGTGAGAAATAACCACACCATAATGAGAGAACACGTGTTTGAGAAACGATCAATAAGCATTTCACCTCGACTTCTGCCTCACCAAAAGGGTTTTATGATAATTGCACTCAAAAATACGGCTTTTTTTATGGGTCTCACATGTGTGCAGGTAGGAATGAAGAGAGAATTCCTGCAACACGTTGAATGGTAGGAAGGATAACTTCCGAAGTTTTGAAAAACCCACATCTTTTAACATTTTGAAAAACCATTTTTCTAACGATCTCTAAGAAAGGAAATCAACCACTTATATCGAGGATGAGATTACTTACTTACCTTCACATCCGATTGCCAATTATGATAACACCACTCTCACGGAATCCAATAGAAACGTCTTCCGCTCCTTGTCTTCATCTTCTTGGTCTTCGGCTTCAACTATTGGTGATAAATACTAGAACTTCATAAATCCTTGACAATTTGTAACCTTTTTCCTTAACTCCTTGTCGCTTGAAACTTCCTTATAGATTTTCCTTCCCCACGGCTTATTCAAAACAAAAAAATAATAGATATTTCTCTTGTCTCATATATATATTCTTTTCTTTTTCTATTTTTCTATTTTTTTTTTCATTCTTTCATTTTTTTCATGTTTTTTTTTTTTTTTTTTTAGACAAGAGAAACAAAATACAAAACAAAGTGAAAAATAAAATAAACCATGGCCGTGGAAAAGTACTTTACTGCTTGATTCTTCACAACTTGTATCGTCTCGAAATCATAACCTTCAATAATTTTCACCTTTTCTTTTCTTCGCTCTTGTAAATAAGTCTTAATACTTGAATATAGAATTACCTCATTGTATTTTAAGTCTTCAACATGTATGTAAAAATATGCTCATTGTATGTTGCTTTACTTGAATATAAAAAATTTGCTATTTTTCTTGTTCCATTGTTGCTTGCAAACCTTGAACCTTTTCAACTTTCCTTGTAGATTTTGATGTTGCTCCTTGTTGATAATGGTGTTTCTATGGACCCGTTGTTGTCGAGCGAGATAATGGTGCTAACTGCAAATCGAACTACAAGAAGGAAACTTTCATCTATAGACGTCACCCTCATGATTGACAAAGATTAGCACTCAAGAGATCAAAATAGTGCTGAAATTGGTGTGAAATTGGGTATCTCACCATTTTACCCGGAATTAACGTACGGTGACACACACTCAAAAGAATCTCTTTAGTAAAGGAATAATTTTTGGTCGGTGCCTCTCATGATATGAAAATGGGTAGTCTCCACTAATGATTGATCAGCAACTCTAATAACGCACTTCTCCTTGCACCAAATTTGCATCACCGGCATGATTAAATCCATTATTTAACACTCTAACAAGCAAGAAATCAAACGTAGTTCACTAACACTTCCAAGTTCAATTATGTCGGTCAGAATTCTCTATGTAATCATACCTAGAAGCATGCTAGTGACTCTAAAATCTCTAAAAGTTGGAAGTTTTATGCAATTTTTTTTTTTTTTTTTTTTAATATGCTTAACCACTCCCCCACACTTAAACCTTACATTGTCCTCAATGTAATTGAATCCTCCTAGTAAAGTCAAGGTGGGAAATCCTAATATGATATGAAACAAGAAAATAAACATAAAAAACAAAAAGCAAAAAGCAAATAAAAACAAAAGGATAAGAGATAAAAAACCGGTGGGTTGCCTCCCACTTAGCGCTTGTTTTAAAGTCGACGGCCCGACATGGCTCTTGTAAGATTCATTCCCCATATAATAATAATCGGAAAATTTGGGGATCCTCCCATAGTACCTATTTTGCAAACAATAACTCCATACAAATATTAGCACAAGAAAATAATAGTAAAGTTATAGCTCGATAGAAATTTCCCCCACACTTGTTCTTGTCCACACTCGGAAGTGTATAAAGAACATAGAATTTGGGAACTTCCATGTATTCCTCTTGGCAAACCTGCATAGTGTTAGCATCAAGTGTTTCCAATGGTGGATATCGAGAAACAAAGTCATTCAAAAATACTTTTGAAGCACATACATTCAAACCAATAAGAGGTAAAGGAGAAGAATCAATATGCAAAGGGTTAGACAAACCTTGCACAATTTCTTGTATTACGGTATCCTCCTCATCCTTAAAAAATTCGAGTGAATTAGTTACCTCTTGCATATCGTGGTCCTCTATCAAACCTTGCAACCATTCTTCATCATTTTCTACCTTAACCAAAGTCTTGGCATCATCATAATCATTAGCAAGTTCAATTGGGTCTTCCACAAATTCAATCAATTCGGTTTCATTATCGAGCATCACATCTTCAACATCTTCATCATCGGAATCGGGCCATTCACTAAAGTGATTTTCGTCGGTAAAAATTGTAAGATCTTCTTGTGAGGGTGTTACATAGTTTATAACAATAGGCAAGTCACACCCAATCTCCTCCTTTTGAATATGCGAAGGATCGTTATTATGATCCGGAGTTGGAATAACTTCCTCATGGTTGCAACGCTCATACACCTCCGCGGACTCATGTCTTTCCCTAAGGAATTGTTTCCAAGCACTAAATGCATCTTCCTCAAGCTCTACCTTTTGAATATGTGATTGATCATTATTAAGATCAAGGCTCGAGTAATCTACACTAGCGTCATCAAAAGTTTCCAAAGGTTGGTCCTTTTCAACACAATCATCTTCATTATCGGAATCACCATAATAAGAATCTTCATCGGTTTCATAACCTTTTTCCCGACGTCGTTTAAGTTCCATATGAATGGTCCTACTAATTTCTGCGACAAGCTCTTCCAAGTCTCCATCATCTTCCAATTTGTATAACTTTTGTGCAAGTTTACGGACATTAACACGCTTACCACCGTGTATAGAGTTTCTAGATTGTATATCCTTAAAAAGTGAAGGAAAAACACGATGAAGAGGAGTATATTCCAAACTCTCCGTCTGCACATTACTAGAAAACAATGTATTAGAAGCATAATTATCCGTCCATCCTTGTAATTGTCCACTTACATACCCGTCATAAGGTTGTTGATATGCATGAGAATATCCATAAGGCTCCAAAGGATTTTGATCATAGCCAAAAGATTGGTTTTGATTGTATCCTAAGGATGGTTGGAAGTTGCCATGATGTTGAGGTTGAAAATCGTATTGATTGTTGAAATATGCTTGCTCTTGTCCACCATACATGGAAAACCGGTACCTGAAAAACAATTCAAAAACTAAGTTAGATACGATAAAGAATCCAACAAAGCAAGAATAAAGCAAAAAGTAAAAAAGAAAACAACTAAAATCATCCGATGCTCCCCGGCAACGGCGCCAAAATTTGTATGCGTGTCGTATCCACAACAAATTAATTAATACTTTACTACCTAATTAACAAGTAATATAGGGTAGTCAAGGTCGATCCCACGAGGAGCACGAGATTCTAGTTGTAAAATTTGTCACACAAAGGGGGGTATTGATTAAGAATTTGAGAAAGTAAATAAAATAAACAAAGCAATTAAAAGGAAATCAATAAGAGAGATTAGATCAAGAAATCCTTCTTCGCTGCAAAACAATGATTAAAGTTATGTTCTTTTCCACTTCTTATTATTCACAGATTATCACCAACCGTAGGATAGCAGGTTCGCTTAGCTAACCCCAAAATTCCTTATTTCACTGAGTAACAGGTTCGCTTAGTTATCCGATTCTATTCAAAAGAACCACCTTGAGGTTCGCTTACAAGATGTAATTCCCCGAACGCATTAAGATTTATGAACTTAGGTTTAGTACTAGTAGTTAGACTCGGTTCGCTTGGTCCACTTTCTAGCGTTGTTTTCACACACAATTGCTCCATGGAATCCCTCCGCAAGGTCTTGTGTTTTCTACTTGTGTAAAGAGTCAAGAAACTATTACTTATCCCCTAACTTTCACTAGCGTTAGATTAAATTAACAAATAAATTTAGTATGCATCCTAAACAACTTATAAATCAATCATAAACACTCTTAATAGCAAAAACAAATGATAATCATGTGAAAATTCAAAGTAGATTTAAAATAAAACTCAAAACATGTTAAGAACTAGGAATTCATCCTCAATCAATTTAGTTACTCATGCTAAGAAGTTCACACAAAGAGAAAAGTATTGTGTGTGTAAAAGTGTGCAAAGATGTGCAAAAGATATATGTAAAAGATGTGTGTAAAGAAGTGTAGAGAACTCCTTTATTTATAGGCTTCAATGCTCTCCATATCTTCTAAGGAATAGAATCCCTTTCCCTTTGTAGCTCAATTTCCAAATCCAAGCCTTTCTCAAATCTTCCATCTCCTCTTTCCAAATCCAATCCAAATTCTTCATTCAATTCCAAGTCTAACTCTTCACATCCCATGAGAGAAATCCACACAAAATTCTGCAACTTTGGCTCGCCGGAAAACTGGGTTTTTGGCCGGAAATAGGCCGGAATCCGTCACCGTTGGCAACCTGAAAATTCTCCTCCGGTAAGGGTATATTCCGTTGGTCAACGGTTAGGACTAACGGTCAAAGGGGTCAACCGTCTGTCAAATAGTTAGTTGACTAGGTCAAAGGGAAGGGAAATCAGACACCGAGTAAGCTCACTCAGCTGTCTAACTCTGTCTTACTGGCTGAGTTGGATCGGTCGGATCGATCATCGGACTCGTCTGGATCGGTCCCGTCGGCTACCGAGTTAACTCGCCGGAATAGAAATCCGGCCAGAGTTCCATCTATTTCTGGGTGTTCTCCCAGGCCAATTTCAGGCCGTTTCTTCACATGTAACACTCCTAATCATTCATCTACAAACTCATTCATTCACAATAATAGTTGACAACCCATACCCTGTAATTTCAGTACCACCATCCTTGAACAACCCTTTTAATTTCAGATTCAATTTCTCTACTTCTCGATTTTGTCTTCGATTTAGAATAATCATCAACTTCAGCTAGGTTTCATACAACACAGTACCCATTAAACCCATTTCGATTTTAATTAAATACAAATACACCAACAACTCTCGATTGGTAGTAGCAGTTTTCAACAACGACAACCACATCTCCTCTTCAATCGGTCTTGATTCAACAAAGATCTTCTTGTTGTCACGATTCAACCAAACCCCCGATTTCTTCCGCTTCAATTTCTCAATTCAATCATCTTCTCTCGTCTCGATTTCATGGTCACAATGAATCGATTTGGGGAAAGAAGAGAAATGATTTCTCAAAGTTAGGTTTAGAGTTATAAGTGGGTTCGGACTCGGCATGGATCCGGTACAGTGTGGGTCTACGGGTTTAGGTTTCAACATCCATGGACATAACCCATCCATTTTACCAATCGATAACGACTTTGCGTTTCGGATAAGGGATACCCAGTGATGACAGCCCCTAACATGTAGTTACCCCTTAACTTCAGCTGGCCTGTATTTAGCACTCCTTTGAGAGAGTTGCCATTTAACCGTGGCTCGTCTCCCGATAGTGTTTGCCTGGAAAATGACTATTACGCCCTTTTGGCTCAAATTGAACGATTTCTTCTCCTTTTCTTCCGTGCGACTCCAGAGTACCTAATAGCTCAAAAACACACGTAAAATACATAATTTATAAGAAAAATAGCAAAGAAAGCATAAACTACTAGATAGTAAATACGGTGTATTCTACACCTATCAGTGGTCTGAACAACTAGTGCAAATGGTGGTGTAGGTGCTCATAGGTGAATGAATGGGTTTCTGCCATTGGTGGTTGTCATCTGAGAATGGAAGTGAAGCTGCCTCTATGTAGAACTGGGTTATAGCTGTGTTACGGGGAATGTTGGCATTGTATCTGAGATGGTAATGGCTATGAAATGGTGCAGAAGCACAACCAAGATGGCTGGACTGAACTGGTGATGGCGCAACACAGTTCTGTCCTGGACTCAACTCAGATCAGTAAGCTCAGTGAGACTAACTGAGAAGCTGACTCAAGACAGCTGACTCATTTTCTTCCTTGACTCGGTTGACTGACGGTTTGACCGTTAAGTCAACAGTTATCTCTAACGGTGGACTGACAAAATATTCCGTCGAATATTCTTCTGACGACAGAATTTTCAGGTGCCCGACGGTGACTTTCTGGTACCGGATTCCGGCAAATTTCCGGCCAAAAAAAAAGAACACCAGTTTTCCGGCGAGCGTTTTTGGGACAGATTTTCTACAAGGGTTTCTCTCTCTCGTGGGCTTGGTGGATTTCCAACTAATGGACTTTGAAGACAAAAACCTATTTTTGGGAGGAGAAAAAGCTATAAAAAGGAAGTTTCTACATAATTTTAGATATAACGTTTAATTCTATTCTTGGAGCTTTTGCAGAGAACTACTTCTAGGGTTTGCTTTCTTTTATGTTTCATAGTCTTCCTTTGAATATTATGATGATGAACTGCATGAATATGAGTAGCTAAATACATTAATTGGTTATGGGATAAAAGTTGATTTCTTCAAGCATGTTATTTGATTCTATGAATTAGTTTTGTCTCAAGTTCATCGTTTATGATTCATTGTTTTATTATCATATGATTTGAATGCTAGTTTGGTTGAGTACGGAATCAATTGAGTTTGTTTTCATCTCTATAGCTATATTAGGGTTTTCAATACGTAAAATTTGTTATCTCTGATTTTTAGTAGCATCTTGTGGTTAATACTTGTAGTGATACATCTTTTTAATCGCATATGAATCATAACCTTTGTTAAAACGAATTAGTGCTTTTACACGTTTGTTTGCATCGATTAGTCTTATTTCATAGAACTTATTTCTCTTAGGGAGTTAAATCTAATTGTGCTTTTACACTTTAGGTTGCTTTTTAAGAAGATTTCACGATAGCATCTTTTAATGTTGTTTGTGATAAAATCAGGAAATAAATGGGATAAGATATCCTAGGACTTTTGATAATTGAGAGATTAAATACCAATTCTAATCATAGATGAAAAATACATGTTTATGAATGACACTATCCCTTAACCAATATCTTCTCCTTATTGATTATTTCAACTATTTTCTTTGCTTTATTTAGTAGTATTACTTTGATAAAAACAAAAACACAACTTGGGTTATTTGGTTACATAAGAATCTGAAAATTGCATAACAACAATCGCCTCTCTGTGGATACGAACTCTTTCTTATCGAATACTATATTCATATTAGTTAAGTGAGGAAGTAAATTATATTTGTGTCGTCTGACAAGCGATCACTAAACA
This sequence comes from Papaver bracteatum, assembly GCA_023529315.1. NCBI lineage: Eukaryota > Viridiplantae > Streptophyta > Magnoliopsida > Ranunculales > Papaveraceae > Papaver > Papaver bracteatum. Next base: position 134,119 of record JAJJWX010003727.1, on the reverse strand, counting down.
ATTCCACAAACAACATAAGTTAATATTGAGATTTATTATAATTATTGACTACTCTATGGTATTTGTAACTATCTAGATGTCTATCAAAATTTCCCTATGTATTTAACCCTTTACATCTACCCAATCTAGAAGAACAGAGATAAACTTTCCTCGTTTACGATGATGCCGCGAATCCATCGTTTTTAATTGAAAAGCTTCACTTTTTAGAACCGATCACGAGCACTACCGCCGTTATTCCGGATCCTCCCTGGCTTCACTTCTTGTAATTATCGTTTTAGATCCGTATTCGTCGAGAGCTAGGGATTACTCCACCTTTAATGATATATATCCAAGACAAATGATATATAAGGAGAACCAAATTTCTAAGGGGTACATACTCCTTTAACAATGGGAGAAATGATATATTTCTTTCCTCGGTAGAATGAAATGATCGGATATTACAGTATGGTAGTCCACCCTGAAAGAGAAATTGATGAAAAAGTGTTATGTGAGTCTGTCATAGATGACTTTTCTTAATTTAGACCACGAAAGGTCCGATTCAGTTAGTATATATGGGCTATACATATATTTTGTTATAGCTAGTTATGTATAGATAGATAGATAGATAGATAGATAGATAGATAGATAGATAGAAAATGTTCTTGTTTAGGGTTCAAATATTATACTTGTACTTACCCGCTTATAAATCTTAAAGTATAATAACTTCTTTTTTATATATAAAATATGTAATCTTTTGTACTTAACTACTTATGCAATCTTAATGAGCTATCTAACTTTTTACTACAAAGTGATCGGGTTCTTGGTTGGTAAAGGTTTTTGTTAATTTTATGGAGTTAACCACTTGGAATATTTTAAGGTTTTTGACGATTTATGTTGCAGCCTTGCAGGCTAGATGATATATAGTCCACCGATTGCTATAAAGCTTAGGAAATGATCAGGATTTGGTTGTTGGACAAGCGATATATGGAGGATATTTGCATCAAGAAAAAGGTACTGCTTTATAATCTCTTTTGTAGAACTTTCGGTATCTCGTTGAACAAAAAAAAATCGCATGGATTTAGCCCTACCCAACACTAGTTCCTGGATTCGTCCCTGCCCTTAGCATAATTTTTGACTGGAGTTGGTAGGTATAAGCATAAACCATGTTTTCATGTTGCGCAAACCATTATTTTGTCGTAACAAAACACGCTATTATCATTACGTGGCCCATTATAACTATAGCTGCCTGGCCCATTTTAGGATTGTTTTATAAGTTGTAAAATCCAGTGTCTGAGCCTGACCATCTAATTTTGTTTTAGGAAGGCATAGAATTTTGGAGATGATTGTATTCAAGAAAGCGGACGGACCCGTGATTTTCTTTAGGTAGAGGTCGGATTGTATCATAATGATAATGCGTCAAGGTCACAACAAATTTTTTTGGAATACATCACATAATTAGTGGCCAAAGAGTGATCCATCCGTACAATACTAAATAGCTAGGGGAATAAAAGTTAAAACGAACACAAATAACAGAAAAACAAAGTGATTACCAAAATAGAAGAAAGTAGGAGTAGAAAGGTAATGAGTGGAAGAAGATTATTTACTTTAAACATGATTTAAATTTTGATCGCCTCATAGTATGGGCTAAAAATCACATACAATTAACTAAATACAACTAATATGTGGGCTAAACATAAAATTAGACCTAAGTTTCTATACAAAAAAATTTTTACCCAAAAATTAGGGACGGGCTATAGCCACCTTCAGCCCCTTGCTAGGCCCGTCCCTGTTCGCGAGGATACCTTTTCTACATAAAACGACTCCCTGATTATGTAGTGTAGTGTAATATTTCATCTAAGATTAGTTTTAAAAATTGACTTATGGTTGCAGCACCGAGCAGTGGTGGCATGTGATATCAAAAACACGAACAAGGTTGCAAGCGTCCCGACGACATGAACAAAATAACGAAAGTTCCGAGCGCAAGGTTTGTTATAGCAACCCAACACCAGACAAAAATGTGGCTGATACAGTAGCATTATCTGATCCTCTAAAACCGTTGACTCGCCATGCAGGAGCTCACGTTTATCAGCAGAACCAAATCAATGTAAACAGTCGCACATTAAGTTGCTAACGTTCCTAGAAGGGAAGGGATACCTAATCAGGCCCGAGCCAAGGGGTTGTTGAGTCTCCACTTTTTAAGTTGCCGTAACTAAACACTTTTTCTCCATCTGTTCCTAAATTTTGTTTCAAATTGTTTGTTTTTTCCTCAACTACCACATCATAAGATTAGGAATATAGATTGTCAATTTGTGAATACAAGTCTTACTAAGTATAAATATATGTTTAATACTTTTCCCACCAATCTACTAAAAATAATATAATGGTGGGTTTGATTGCAGAATTCACAATTTCCAGGAATTTGTAATCCCACATGATTACAAATCCTGGGTTCATATAAATTCCTGGTATGTTTGATAACTCAGTTGAGATTCCTAGGATTCATAAAATTTTCTTGTGTTAAAGTCCATGTATTGTTTGGCATTGTCCTAAGAAGCTTAAAATTGTATATATATAGAATTTGGACTAAAAAAAAGTGGGTCCATTAATCCCCCGATAAATTTCCCAGCAAATCTTAGGGTGAGGGGTGGACTCTATATAGAGAATTTTGTGGAAAAGTAAATCCCGTCGTAAACGTAATTTCAAGGATTAAATGTAGTGAGGGAAACGTAATTCCACCAAATCCACTAAACCCATGAATCCCATCTTTAAACTTCTACATCCAAACCTACCGCAACTTGTTTGAACACACATGCAACCCACCATTATAACCTCCCTTCACCTGTGCATTTGTTATTTTCCGGAAACATTCAACTTCCAAATTGGAATTTAAAAAGAGAAGAAAAATCTACCATATCTGAGACACTCTAGATCGATTACCTACTCCATAAGATGATGATTTCATGGGATCGAGACAACGGTAGAAGTCATAATAAATCAGTGTGAAACTGTGAACTTCACATTCATTCCATCAAAATAAAAAACATTAATTCCGGTTTCCTAATGTTCACAATTCACATTCTTTCAAGACTTGTAGACAGAAAAAGTAAATGCACCCCCGTCTACCTTCTAGACAATTAAGACTCAATTTCTAAAAGAACACACAATTAATTATTCCCCGAAGTCCAAATAGGCATTGTATAAGGTGAGAACACAGAAATGTACATGGACGGTAGGTGTCTGTAGTACCTGTATCTGAATTAGAGGTAATAAAAGTCTAAGCGAGTCGTGCTTTTTCGGCGGATGATTCTAAATGTTAACCAAGGTTGTCGCGCATTCCAGGCTTCCGGCGAAAAATGATCACGTCATTTTAAATGCATACAAACAGACACAGACGGCTTAAAAATACAGGCTCGTTATATCATGCATCAGTGGGAGCGTATTACAGGAAAGAGCAGGTGAAACCGTCACGGTATGCCATATGAAAATCTTGTGTTCTAAAAACAGACTAGACCTAAGTAAATTTAAGTCGTAACAGAAAATAACCATCCCCTGAGACATTCTACTGTTGTTGGGTTACCGTGTCCCGTTTTACAAGCACCGGAAATCTTTTCGTTTTCTATTTCGTCCCTTTTCAAAAGTTAGTAACTGAATATTTGTTTTAATATTTGTTTCTGATCAGAAAAACAAAAACCAAAAACAAACAAAACCCTAGAGAGAGAGATTGAGAGTGAAAACCCCAAAAACAATTCCCTCTCCTTCTCTATCTCTCTCTGTGCAGCCAGAATCAATGAAGGCATGAAAAAAATAAACCTTATTTCTCTAATTTTGGTTTACTTAATTAATCTATCGCCATTTTGTTCCTCTGATTCTGACAATTTTTGTTTTGTGGCAGAAATCTTTGTATATCTCCATTGTTGCAACTTTGCTGTTTGCAACTCATTTCTTCATCTCTGCTTCCGCTCTCAAGGTTGAATTTCTCTCTCTCTGGAATTCCAAAACTGCTCTGTTTATGTTTAGTTTTTAACATCTTTGTTTTCCTTTGATTTTTCTTGTTCAGGTGGGACAAACTTGTGCCAAAAATTCAAACTGTGATGCAGGATTACATTGTGAAACTTGTGTTGCTAATGGACATCCTATACCAAGATGTACTAGAATTCAACCTACTAATCCCATTTCAAAAGTACGTATTCTCAAATTTACAATACTTAGATTTTTATCATCAATTGAATATCATCTTCTCAATTTTGAATTATCTTTATTCTGTTTAGGTGAAAGGAGCTTTACCATTCAACAAGTATACATGGCTAACAACTCACAATTCATTTGCACTTCTGGGACAAAAATCTCAAACTGGATCGAATATTATAACTCCGGAGAATCAACAGGATTCCGTCACTAGTCAGCTCAATGTAAGTTTTTCTGTTTTTCTTTGTAGATTTCTCTAATTGTTTTAGCCGGAAAAAGATTGTTTCTCTGAAGAACACGGTGAACAGAGCCGGTGTGCAAAAGACGATATCACCCTTATATTATTGAGTAGCTTTATCTTATTTAGGAAAAATAACAAGGATATCTTTGTCTTTAACATAATGCTAATACCGGGACTAGCGGTGGTACTTTTTCTTCTCTTTATAAAAGAAGAAGAGTTTTGAACTCTTGAAAAATTAGATAAACGGGAAAGAGTCAAAAACCTATGTGTGCTCTTAGTTTTTTTGGGTGTTGGTGGACCACAATGACCCTCATTTTCACTGGCTATCCCATCACTATCCTATCATTTGATTTTTCTTGACTTGGTCAATGAAGGATACTTGAGTGATCTTGGGGCTGTTCAGGTGTCGTTTGTTGTAATGGTAGCATTTCTTTTCCAAATTTCCGTGTGATCGTGTGCCCATGTTTCCTAGTTAACAACTCATCTAGGTATAAACTGGACAACTTGAGTAGTAGTAGTTGAGTTTGCAATTCGAATGAACAGAATTGCACATGTTGCTTAGCTTGTAATCAAAGGGTTACATTTTTTACCTACTGATATTGATGGAAATTTGCTTTGAAGCTGAGCTAAATGACATTTTCTTTGCCAGAATGTAAAATAGTTTTTATATCAGTCTAGTAAACACTGACATGTGTAGCGCAATAATTGATGACATGTGTAGCGCAATAATTGATATTGGTGGGGACTGGGACTGGGACTTGGTTCTTTCTAAAGGAAAAAACATACTAAAAGTTGACTGATGTCTCATCTCAAACGTGATTTTACGTGGCATTAGCTCAACAACTATGTCAGAAGCCTAAATGTGCCACAGTATCAATGTGGCATTGTAAGTACAATGTAACAAAAGTATGGGTACAAAAGCAACCACCGTCGGCATGGCAATGTATGTTTGTACATGGGATGGGGACTCTCGTGACACCAAAATGTAGACGCATTTTCACCTCAGATGCTTTGTGCGATAGTTTCACCTTACTAGTTTATTGTGTCTCTGAGAATAAACTTGGATAAGTCTGTAAATGATTACAAAGGATGGGAAATATGAGTGTTGCTTATAATAGAGACATTTTCTTATTAAATGATCGATTTTGCTAAAATAGTAATCCCTTTTGCAGAATGGAGTTCGAGGTTTGATGCTTGATATGTATGATTTCAACAATGATATCTGGCTGTGTCACTCATTTGGAGGGAAATGCTATAACTTCACTGCATTTGTAAGTGCTTCTGTACTCAAGATTGTGCGATTTATTACTGAGCTTGACATCCTGTTTCGTTAATACTTGGAAATTAATTTAACTTGCTCATTAAATTCCAGCAACCTGCTATTAACGTGCTGAAAGAGATTCAAGTCTTTCTGGATGAAAATCCTTCAGAGATCATAACCATCTTTATTGAGGATTATGTCGCATCCCCTCAGGGCTTGACTAAAGTCTTCGATGCATCTGGCCTTAGGAAATACTGGTTCCCAGTTTCAAGGATGCCTAAAAACGGTGAAGATTGGCCTACTGTAGATGACATGGTTCAGAAGAATCAACGACTAGTGGTCTTTACCTCCAAATCAGCGAAGGAGGCTTCTGAGGGTATAGCACACGAGTGGAGATACGTCGTAGAAAACCAATGTGATTATTTTTACTCTGTGATCACCTTTGGTTTAAATTCAGGAATTATTTGAAAATTGCAGCTAAATTTGAGCTGAATTGCAGATGGTAATGGTGGGCTGAAGGCAGGTTCCTGTCCAAATCGTGCAGAATCATCTCCCATGAACACGAAAACAAGATCACTTGTACTACAAAACTATTTCCCTGATAACCCAGACCTAGAGCAAGCATGCAAACACAATTCAGCTCCACTGATTAGCATGTTGAAGACCTGTGGTGAGGCGGCAGGGAATCGGGTGCCCAACTTCATCGCTGTTGATTTCTACAAGGTACTTTTTAACACTAACTTGTTAATAGACATTAAATCAAGAAGATCTAACTGAATTAAAGCTCAAACGCAAATAAACTTTAAAGAGGTGTACTTTTGTTGCAGAGAAGTGATGGAGGAGGAGCATCAGAGGCTGTAGATGTCGCTAACGGTCCGCTTTGTGGATGCACCAGCATTTTCTATTGCAGGGTACAGTACTGCTAAGTATACAAGTTGCTACTGCCATACTTATTTTCATTTTTTACTGGGTTATTGATTAAATTTTGTTGTCATAATATAGGCAAATGCCACTTTTGGAACATGTGACATTCCACCAAAGGCGGCCGAAACACCTGAACCAGCACCAAGTCGGAAATCTGGTAATGCTTCCTCAGATGGAACATCTATTAAGCTGCGGTGGTTCTTTGGAGCGGTTTCATCAAGCATGCTTTTGTTATCATGGCTGTAATTTTATGGGAGTTCTTTACTATTTTCCCATTTAGCATTTCACGAAAAGATTAACGATACAAGTAATACAACCCAGCTGGGTTTAGCTTTGTTTAACAAAAAAATCTATCCGAGTTATTCATTAGCTGCTTAACAGGCATAGTTTCAAATTCCCTGTTGCACTTCTTGCAGTCTCATTCACAAGTTTCCGAAGTACGGCCAATTAGCTTTTCCACTGTAAAATTCAGTATACATTCATTGTTGAGAATTGGGTTACAGAAGATCTATTAGTTTAGTCAATAAATGCCACTTCCTCCCAGTATCGCGCTTGTTTAAAAAGGATGAAGCAATGAGCTGACAGCCTAGGGTACCTCTGTCACGCCTTGAAGGACCATACAAAGTAACCCCTCACATTTAATCCATTCCTGCAAATTGATAAACCCATAGATGTAAGCTGAAACTCATGCTATCCTTGCCCTTGTTTTACTTGGCTGAAGGGGAAAAGAATTGACAGAATTGAAAACTATTACAGGAACACGAACTAACTGCATTAACTGTCCGTGTCATTACGATCTGCAGAACTGGACGAATCTAGCTTGCAGTTAACTAAAATCGTCAAGCAAGTCAGGAGAGACCACATCTGGCAAAAAAAAAAAAATCATCGACCATTTGGCTCGTCTGTAACAAAATTGAAAGATACAAATCAATTTTTCTCTTTCTTTAGTAATTTTTAATTTATATGGCTATTTTATGCTTTCCAGCCATAGTGACCAAAGAACTATATCACTGGCGAGTTTTCCCGTCACGAGGGGAAAAAAAGTGACCAAAGAACTTTGGCTTTCCAGCTATAGTGCACTTTCTGTTTTACAGCCTGCGAGGTGGCATGAACATGGCTTGAAAACCCAAGCAAGCCTATCAAGGATAGTTATTTAGGTGAATTGGAAAACCGTGAGTCCGTGACTAATTATCGGCGGCCTTTCAACGAGTGGCGTGTTTATGTTTTTCAGATGTGGAAGCCAGAGAAAGGAGAGCTTCAAAGTGAAGCAAGCCAATCAGGCATTACTATGATGTAGCTGATGACACAAACAGCTAAATGATTTGAGACAACAGGTTATGCAACAAAAAGAAGAAGTTGGAAATGGATTCGCTGACACTCTCGATGAAGTTTGTTTTGTTAGTACCTAATTAAGTTGATGTAGGTACTGGCAACTGACAAGCAAAACGATAACAATTATGGCCACCCATATAAGCTTTTTCTCTTTTGTATAGAAAAGAACTGTGCGCAAAGGATTCTGTAGGACTAATGGCACTATGGCAGTATAACTTTAATGGCTTAGTGAAAAGCACTGCAAGTTTTCAGAAAAATTCAGAGGAAGGAGAACTATGTAATATGATTACCTATTTGAATACAGTTATACCGTAACAGAAAGAATCCTATTATTGGGGATAAAAATGGTTGGGTTTTTGGGGCTATTTGGGGTCATGAAATAACAATCCATAGGACCCTTTATCCATTATTTTTTGTAATGCCCAATCTACCCTTAATTTGATTAGTGCTAATTAATTTGATTAAGCTAACTAATTAGTCTTAGTGAATCAATTAGACTAATCAAAATATTAATTTTTTACAAATCAAAACTTGATTTTTTTGAGTTTTAAAGAAGGAAAAATGGTGATTTTTGTGAATATTTTTTGATTTTTTTTGAAGAAAAATGATGAAACCCTTCATCACAAAATTTAAGATAACCTTATAATCAACTCCCAACATCAATTTCATCAATTCAAATCCGTCAAAAATCTGGAAAAAAAATCTAGAATTTTCTGCTGTTACGGCTGGGTAAATTTGTCGAACCGGAAGAAATTAGTAATTTACGACTCGGAATTGAAGATTTCACAGCCGTAAAATACTTTCGCGGCTGGGTCGACAAGAACTCCCAACCTATTTTTTTCTTACTATTTTTTTTGTAAGTATCGAAATAATTATGGCTAGGTTTTCCAAGCCGAAAATTCAAGTTACTGGTGGGAACCTAGCCGAAAATGCATTTTCGGTGGAAAACCTAACCGAAATTAGACCTATGTTTATATATATATTTTTTATGTGATTATCAGAATAGCTTACGGCTAGGAAAATCTAGCCGCAGACACTCTTTTACGGTTGGGAGCTCTTACTTTCTCAACCGTATAGGTAGGTTCAGGGTTCACGGTTGGGAAACATGTATTTTCCCAACCGTAAGACAAGATTCATGGTTGGGAAAGCATGAACTCCCAGCCGTTATACAGTTTCGGAAACTTTTTTTTTTCTCAACTTAATCGAATATAATTTTTAAGTCGATCAAAAGTAAAAATAAATGGTGGGTTTTCTTAGTTTTTGTTTTTTTATATCATCTCTATACGCAATGGAGAAGATGAAGAAGAAGAGAGAAAGAAAAATAATATATTTTTATTTTATTTTAGGATCATCATCTTCATCACGATGCAATGAAGAATCACGATGTGATGGAGAAGAAATAGAAGAGAGGAAGAAGAAGATCTAAGTTTTTTAATGATCACGATTTCATCATAAAATTATGATCATCATTTTCATCGTGATTTTATCATGATGAAATGAAAGAGAATGGAAGAAAAAGAGAAAATTAATGTTTTTTTTTTATATATATATATAATAATATGTTTATAGGAAAATGGTATATTTGACAGTTACTATTGATTTGATTCCCCTTATACCACTTAGCCTCCGCTTAATCGTTTAGCCCCAAAAACTCTCCTCACCTAAGAGCCCCGATAATAGGATTCAACAGAAATAGGTTGAAACTCGACCACAATGCATATATAGAGAGAGTCACAAGATGATACAAATTTACAGGCATAAGACATGGATATGCAAAATATTTGAAAGTGTACGTTTCTGAGTAAAAGAGTGGTTTTTCCTTAGGCCGGCTCTTTTGATCTCCAAATACAATTGATCTACAACTGTCGTTTCATGTCATTGATTTTTCTTCAGCTTGCGCCGCCAGCTTGTGTGTCGTCTCACAAGGTACTAATAACTGAATGGCTGAATCCTGCTCTTATTTCATACCATCATTAGCGTGTTTTGAGTTCTTTCCTTCAGCTTGCCGGCCCTGAATACAAGAAATGACTAACATTTGAGGAAAAATAACAAAATGCAATAGAATTACAAGAACTAATATATGCGAGAACATAGACATACTTCTCTGAATGGGAAATCATCGATTTCAAGCATATGTATCACTTGACCCATCTTTGGCCTCTTCTGAGGATCTGGATCAACGCATTTTATGGCAACTAAAAGACTGCGTTTAAGTGACCTTGCAGATGGTTTATCCCGTAGCTTAGGATCCAAAACTCCCTCAGCGTTGCGGCTTGCAACCATTGTTTTAAGCCAATCAACAAGGTTAACCTGAACATCCGTTGCATACAATTAGAAATAGTACCCAACTTGAAGAGCTTTTAACATTCGTACCGACCGAAACATCCATTTAATCAGCACGTAGGTATACTAACCTCACCTGGAGGCCGAGTAAAGTCCACAGGATTTCTCCCAGAAATGATCTCCATAATAAGAATTCCAAAGCTGTATACATCGCTTTGTTCGTTCAACATGCCTGTACTTGCATATTCAGGAGCTACATATCTACAAATTTATAGAAACACAGTTATTTCCTAAGCTTATCCATCATATAGGCAATATTATTGCTTCAAAGAGTGACAGATATTTCAACGAACCCAAATGTTCCCATGACACGGGTTGTGACATAACTTCTCTCTGAGCCCAATAGCTTTGCTAAGCCGAAATCAGATACCTTCGATGTCCACTGCTTATCGAGCAAAATATTGCTCGATTTAACATCACGATGAACAACCTTAGGTTCAAGCCCTTCATGAAGATATGTCAGCCTATAATTTAACAGAAATGAAGTTAGTTCCTTGTCAACAAGTCAAGAAACTGAATAATGAATACCATGGATGGGTTTAAGTTCATCGAAACAACGTTGTTATTACGTACCCTTTTGCTGTTCCAATAATAATGTTCATTCTTGACTCCCATGTAACAGGGCTATAAGGCCCTACCTCCCCATGAAGCCACTGCTCTAAGTTCCCATTATCCATGTACTCGTAAACAAGCATCCTATGAAACACATGAATTTCAGATTGACTGCCAGAAGTACGCCATTTAATTGTTAACATGGATTCAGTTCAAAATAGAAAACGAGTTTGCCTGTAAAATCAAGTGTACCTATGATCTCCTTCAGCACAGTAGCCGAGCAATCTTACTAAATTCTTATGCCGAACACGCCCAATTGCTTCAACTTCAACCTTAAACTCCCTCTCAGCCTGTCCTCTGAAGAAGTAAATACATCTATTCAATTATGTAATTTCTAAATTGCATATAACATGAAATTAACCAAATAAAATCCTCAGCTCAACTGAGAAATTTATGACAGTCATACGTTTCTAAGCAGAACTTTTTTTCTTCTTCTTGAATTCTGGAGGACACTTTCAAAGGAAATTTCTACATAAATAAAGTTATGAGGCAGGGATTAAGTATTGATATACCTGTTATTAAGCAAATTCTTAATTGCAACCTTGGTGTTGTTCTTTAGATGGCCAAGGTACACAATTCCATACCCACCTTCACCGATCACTCTATCATCGGCAAACCCCTTAGTTGCTTCTTCAAGCTCTTTAAGAGTATACCAATGACCCCATCCCAGGTGCGAAACCTCGACTTGCACCTTTCGAACCCCAACTAAACTACTATCCTCCTTCAGAAGCGCTCCGTTTTCAACTTTTCCAACTAGCTCTGATTCAAGCAATGGATTTGATGCAATTTGAGATTTAACTTCTTTATGGTTTTTTGGTTCTTTCGACTTATCAATCCGAATTTCATGCATTGGATATGTAGAGCTGATTTGAGAAGTAGACTTGTTGTCTTTAGAAGTTCTACTAGTACTACTCTTACTGGGTTTTGAGATCATTAACCATAGTGCTATTAGGAAAAGAACAAGAACGAAAGCTGTGCCAACTGATATACCCAATACAATCCATAATCTTAGTCCAAAGATGGGAGTTGATCTTGATAATTGATCGCTCAAAAATCCCTCTGTGTTGTCAGACATCTTACACGGAAAGGAAGAGAGAAAGAGGTTAGAAATGCAGTGGAAATGAAAATGGAGAAAGTGGCTACTGATTATTCATAGACTGGTTGTTGTGCAAGTGAGTGGAGAATGAGGTGAAAAGAAAGTAAGCAGGAGCTGTCACAATGGGAGTATGGGACTTCGAGAGTAAGAGGACAACCCCACTAAAAGTGTTGTTAATTGATTTCTGCATGAACCTGTTAAAAAACCACTGGAACAAAAGGTAATATATCCTTTAAACTAGCTAGCCTAGTACTAAGCTCATTTTTCCCATTCTTTTGATCTGCTTTATATCTTTTAAATTAATATATGTATTTAGAAGATTCTTCTTACAACTTACAGTGAGATGTGAGATGGTTAAACAATCTTTTATCATGTATATGGAGAAAACTAATATATACTTTTCTCACTTTTTGTGGAAATCATGAATGAGTGAATCCTTCTGTGAATATTACCTTGGGGTCTTGACCCCACTCGTTTTTGAGTTCCAAACTAATATGCTTGATATTTTCGTAAAATTAGCCATGAGTGGGGGTAAGTTAGGCAGGAAAAAATTTAAAATGTCTGTTTAGTTGATTTTGACCCCAGGACTTGTAAATCTTCCCTCCGTCGCTGGTATTACATGTTGCTCAAATGAATGATTTAACATGATTAAAGCTTGAATATCCATATATCAGCATAAAGTCTATGGGGATGCCGCGCTAATATGATTGGAGATGTTTTAGGTTCTTTTGCCTTCCTAGATTGGGGCCTATAGGACTTAATTGGGGCCTATGGATTTTTTCATCCACCCTATAAAAAATGATAAAGGGTGTCTAAGTTTGATGAAAATACCATTTTACCCTCTATCAAATATTAATACTACTAATTTGTCCTCATCAAATCCTAATCATAAAATCAAAAACTAAAATCAAAATCAAAATCAAAAAACTAAAATCAAAAAATTTAAAAAGTAAAATCAAAATCAAAATCATAAAACTAAAATCATAAAAACTAAAATCAAAATCAAAATCATTTTCATCTCCACTTAAACTGATTCTTCTTCTTTTCTTCTCAACCCAATCCTATAAACTAGGTTTTAGTAACATAAAATTGCTCAAAAATTGAAAATTTTGAAATCAAATTTTCCTGGTTTATCATAATCGGTTAACGTTAATGTATATGTGATCTGATTGCAAATAAAAACGGTTTATATTCATGCCCACAAAGACCGATTGTCCTTGATATGTATTTTGGTTCGAGAAATTTGAACCAGAATCGGATTACATTAGCACTTATAAAAACCGATTGTTGATGTATAATGTTAGAATCGGATTTTATATGTGTGTCGAGTAAACCGATTGTTGTTCTCAATTTTTCTGTATCTTTTTTTTTGTTAGAATCGGATTACATGAGCATTTTTATAAACCGATTCCTGTTGTGCAATGTCAAGAATCGGTTTTTACATATGTATCGTGTAAACCAATTCTGGTTAACCCATTTTTTTTCAGTTAATACTCGATCATAAAATAAGTATGAAATCATACTCGATTTCATTTCATTAACTCGGGTATAGAATAAATTTTGATTTTATTTGATGTTGAACAACACATAATTCACATATAAAAAAGAAAAAATTTACCCACAATTGGTTTATGTTCATGCCCATATAAACCGATTCTGTATAATCGGTTGATTTTCATGTCTATATAAACCGATTCTGGGTAGAAGCAAGTTTCAGAAAATCTATGTATGTTTTTGAAGTTACAATCGGTTGATACCAATGGCAACATATACCGATTCTGAGTTGGTGTTCTTCAAAAAATTTCAATTTTCAATTTTTTTTTCATATTCAAATGATTCATTAACACAAGTTAATTTCACATCTAACACGAAATTTTATCACTAATCATCCAAATTAACACTAATTAATCAGGGGTAAATTTGCCATTAAAAAAATAATTGGTTAAGGGGTTATCCATTTTACTTCTTGATGACCCTATTTTGTCATATAGTATAGGCCCCAATTTAGGAAGGTTCTCTTGGAAAAAGCACCTTATGCACATAGGTTCGGCTTTTGATTGGCTCACGCCTATTGAAGTCCAAGGGAACCTATGCCGTATAATGGGGAGGACAGTCAGAGCTTAACTGTTGGAAATCTTGTTACTGATTCACAAAATACGATTCAAATTGTACTATCATTTTACCAAATCACTGATTCCAAATCAGGATTAGTAAACCACAAGTCTTTACGAACTTGTAAAGATGATCTTTAAAATGAAAATTAAGAAGAAGAATTCACAAAACATTTAAACAAAAAAACAATGTGTATTGAGGTAAGTAATCTCTTTACTTATGACATTTAATGCTATGCCCTAGATGATGATACAAGTAATGGCATATGTCTCCAGTATTCAACAATACTTTTGGTGTTCTTTAACAACACCTCAATGAACGTCAAAAATTGAGGCAGATTAATGTTGCACAAACTCTCTTTTACAGACTCTCAAAATATCAGATGGAAAAAACAAAATTTCAATGTCCCAAAATCATTAATATGAAGAGTTTACATAGGGTTGAAACGACAACTTTGGCAACGGTTGTAACTATTCCCAACGGTTACCAATTCAAAAGTTATGATTGTTACTAACAGTCACGTAGTTCGAATCACACAATTGTTCCCAACAATCACTTATTCAAATTGTTTATTCTGGATCGTTGGATCACATCTAACTGATTTGGATTAATCCTTACTATTAGATGATAACCGTTGGATCTTCACTGATCCATCTAGATGCAATCCTGACTGTCCAATTTAAATCTCATTGTATAAAATCGAAGACTCCAAGTGCTCCTCAATACGAGCATGTGAAGTTCATGTGTGCACCCTAAAAGTTCACGCCACGCGTGGGACGGGTGCGGCGCTTCGGTGTGAAGCACTAAGAAAATGGTGCACCTTAGCCTTGTACTCATATGTATATGGCTTATATACAAGAAAAACCTTCAAGTTTTAAGCAATGTGGGACAAAAATTTCCCCTATATTTCAATTCGGTTCGGCTACGATGTGGTCGGCCCACATACTTCAAGTATGTGGCCCCTCTTTAAATTCTAACACGTACTATAAAGTAGTAAAAAACTTGAAAAACAATTTTATTATATTTAACTGTTTTTCTTTTTTCTTTGTTTAACTTCCTACTTTTTCTCAAAAAGTATAATGGTTAAGGGGTTTTGGAGAGGGCATATTTTTTAGTTAAACATGTGTCAAAAAATAAAGAGCGGCCATATACAAAATGTATGTATAAGACAATAAACTGAAGCAGGTAGATAAGACATGTAGCCGGGGCGGTTTCAACTTAATACAATTTCCAATCATATTTGGATGTGCACTTGAGTGGCCATCCCATTTCCAACAATAAACTGAAGCAGGTAGATAAGACATTGGCCTATAGGTCGCTACCTGAGTTTATATGAAGCGTTATGTCTAAATGTAGGCATGTTGCCCTAGGCATGCACCTGAGGCAGTAAGGTCATGCCTTATGATGTAACAATCCGTTCATTTTGTCGAGTATAAAGTCAAAATGTAAAGTGGATAAGAAATTTCAAGTCTTATGGAAAATAAGGAAAATAGTTTCTGTTAGAGCACTGCTCGGTCAAACTCACAAGTTTTGCTATCTCAAGCTTGTTGTGATGTTAGATGCACAAAACTATATCTTGATTTATAGTCTTTTAAAGTCAAGTCTCGAACTAGGATTAGAGTATGGTGGTTGAGTATCAAACATCACTGAATAACCCTCGAAGATTGAATACTGAAGATCAAACGGAGACATTTGGAGGACTTCGTAGGAAAAGAGGTATATGAAGACTGAACAATCATATTTATTCAAGGCTTTACCATTTCATCTTTATGAGACTATGTTGTATGATTTTTAGTATATTTAATATTGGGGTTATTTGGTTTTTGGTACTCACATTTTGATCAAAACCTAGGTTTGGTCTAACATTTGTCCAGCCTTTGCGTTTGGTCTGAAGAGTAACATTGACCTGTGTTGACTGTTATCAACAAGATTTTAATTAATTTCATAAAATAAATTGTTTTAGTTTCCAAATAAACCCATGATGGGGGCTTAACATCTAATGGCTAGGATGTCATTACTAAACATACGGTAAAGATCCAAACACGTATATAATCTTATCTTGCACCAATAATATCTAAACAATACACCTGACGCTATCTTCATCTTCTCTTCTTTTTTAACAAAGAAAAAAGCCCAAGCGAAAATCAGAGTGATACTTAGGAATTTCACTAATACAGATCTCTCATCAATGTTCATCGCATCCCTCCCTTCTTACACACAGAGAAATATCGAATCTCAAAACCTTCTTTATATTTTCTTTCTTATTTAATCATTGCGTACAGACTTGAGACTTAAAAAATTAAATTTAACGATAGTAAAGAAAAATTGATGTGAATGGTTTTCTTAATTACAAGTGCTTTAATCGAACATAAATGAAGTTAGGGTTCTGCTGAGATCAATTTGATGTTAGGGTTTGATTTGAATCTGTGAAATAGATGAAAGAAATTCAAGTTTTGTGGTGAAATAATAACTGGGTTTGTGGTCTTATGAAGGTAAATTAGGTAATCGATTGGTGATTGAACGTCTCTGTGTGACCAGAAATGATGGGTTTTTGGTGGCTCTATTTGAAGAATCAGAAGCTGGAACTCAATTGACGATAAATCGAAGAAATCAATTGGATTTAAATTGATGTTGTTAAATAAGCTGAGAAGAAATGATAAGTTTGGGTTTGAGTCTGCTGGTGAAGAATTTGAAGCCAACAGGAAGGAGATTGACATTGAGATAAATAAAGTCAGGGATTGAGTTGAAACAAAAATGAAATAGCTAGATGGGAGTCTGTTGAAGGTGAGAATATTGGGTTTTGCTTGGATTTTATTTTGAACAGAGATAGAAGATGATTGATGTTGTTAAGAATGGAAATTAGGGTTTCAAAGTGGCCAAGTTCAATGAAGAATTATGGATTTTGGTTGTTCAATTCGGGGTTTTAATTAAATAATTACAAAGAACTAGTTAAAGAAGAAGATGGGTATTGGCTGCTGCTGTTATATGGAACTGCATCAGGATGGAGTTCATTGTGCAATGGTGCAATTGACAGGGCCTCGGGTGTAGTTACAGGATTTCCTAAAACTACACCCTATTAAGATTATACAAAGATCCACTCAAATTTCAAGAACAATTACCAAAACTTTATTAATTTCTGATAAGAATTTTATAAGAATAATAGAAACACCAAGGAATTAGAACTTCTTTGAACTTTATCTCTCCTCTTTTATCTCTCCAAACTCTCAAAAAGATCTCTCCCCCTCTCTCAAGTCTGCGTGGCCCTTTGTATAGGGTATTACATAATGGATGACAGCTAAGACAACCTTTATTTTCGGATCTGGCTTGCATCATTTTCGCAAGCTTACAAGGGTTCTTTTCACAGGCTTTCCTTAATTTCGCAAGACCTTCACACTTTCCTAGTGATTAGGCTGGCGTCACCTGCATCATCATTCTTCGAATAGTTTGTGATGGCCTTCGCAAACACTTGTTGGTTATAATTTCGCTGAGGCAAAGTTATTTCGAATTTCTGCTCCTACACCGGGGGAGTATTGCTGTGAAGATGGTGATATTATTCATGGATGACAGTGTGGTTGTGGTTATGCTAATATGTTGTGTGTTGAATTGATTGCAAGTAAATAAGTATTACAAATACATTCGAAGAACTGTTGATGAACAAGTAATATTGCATTGGGAGTGAAACTAAGATTGCAGTGGTGGAATCGAGTATGCCAGGGAGTATAGTATTAGACGTAAGGGGAATCATCATTATCATCTTTGTAATTACTTTGTTTAGTTAAGGGTATAATGGTAACTTTGTTTATTTATTAGAATTTATTTAATATTTTTCATAATTACTATACAAAAGTCAATATCTAACAAAGTCAACCCAAGTCAACGTCGGTCTTTAGACCAAACACGAACGCTGGACAAATGTTAGACCAAACACGAGTTTTGGTCAAAATGTAAGTACCAAAAACCAAATAACCCTTAATATTGCAAAGAAGAAGTTTCCAGTCAAGCTTTTCTTGTTAAATATCTCGAAATACGATTCAAGCAATTCTTAGTTAAGAACTATTTTTGTTTCAAGCTGATTATTTGGAAATTTCCCAAGAAATGATATTTCATATATATAGCGATTGTGAATGTTTCAAATCATGAAAAAAAGTTTTTCAGAACTAATGAAATCTGAACACAGGGTAGGTACGCATTCCTAGTACGCGTACCCTAGACATCTTAGTTCCATAGCATAGGTAGGTACGCGTACCCCAAGGTTCTAAATTCGTATAAAAGGGAAGGTATGTATAACCAGTATGCGTAACCCTAGGGATTGAGTTCTTGAATAACTTAGGTATTGTAGACCCGGTACGTGTACCCTAGCTTCCTGAATTCGCGAAATGGTTCATAGGTGCATGTACCCCTATATACACCTACCCACTACGAATTAAGAAAATGCTCATAAACTATTTTCACAAATACGTTTGGAATTGCTACAGCTATCATGAACACTTCTAAGACATCTTTGATCACTAAATTACTATGGGACTATGAATCATGATTCAAGTTTAAAGTGATAAATGAACACGATTTTGCTTATATGTTCATATGTCATATTTTTGATGAACTATCATTGCACACGGTTCCAATACCCTGGACCATAATGTATATTCTTCTGTGTAATTTCAAAACATGCTTCTCACATGCTTACATGAATTCCTAATAAGAATTTCATCTAAACTGATAAAGTGTTTGCTTGAATCTCAAGTTATCTTAGCTTGAGATTCAAAGCTACCTATTGTGTTAAAATTCTATAAATAGAGTGACTCAAAAAATTGGGAATTCTATTCATTGACACTTTTGAGGCCTAGTTACTTGCTAGAGCCGTCCTCTATTAACCTAGGTTTCCTCTGAGAAACATAATTAAGTTTACGACTTAAAAACCTCACTTAGGAATTTGTGAAGCCACGTCCGACTATCTTTACCTTGATAGTTCGTGTATCCTGATCTTGTACTTATTGATTGTTGAGGTTTTCATCAATCTCCAATCAGGAACGAGATAGATAGAAATCGCAAAGTTTATTTGTATTAGACTTTATGATTCCTCAAGATACATATCTAAAACTCTTCTTTGTTGATTGGTTTAAAATTGTTCTTAAGGGGTGGTTAGTAATCCAAGATTCTCATCTAACTGGGTATAAGTGTTCCAGATTCGTGAATTTTATAGCTTTGTCTATTGCGGCAGATTTCTAATCCTTCATCTAAACGATCTAAAGGGAAATCAAATTGGCCTTTCTGGTAGAGGAATATTGGTGTCAAAAGTATTCACTTAGGTTGAAGTAATTCTTAGGATGTGAAGTGGGTCAACTAAGGTAATTAATTGCGTAGAGCCTTGCGAAATTCAAGAGACGTAAGGATCACGACTGTAGTTGAATTGCTTAAAGGGTTAATTTGGTCTCCACTACATTCTATTTTGAAGTTTGTTAGTAGGCTAGTATCTGTAATGGATTAATACAGTTTGGTGTTCAAAGTTGGATAAGGTCAGTTGTTGTTTTTTTTGCAGGTGCGGTTTCCTCGTTAACAAAACTTATGGGTTCTTGTGTTTTCCCTTTCCGCATAATATTGTTCTATCTTTATAATAGGAATAGCACAAGCAGTTCATATTTAATCTAGGTAGTATAAGTCCTTATTAATTATGATCAATTATGAGACTTGTTCTTGTAGAATTCATATCTTGAAAGATACATAAAATGTTTCACTTATAGGAATTTGGATCCTCTTGATTAGGATACGACTAGATTGGTCTTGAATATTAATTTGTGAAATCGTCCAAGAACTCTTCTACACAATCAGGTTCATGGACTTTGTTGTCTAGACGTATTGAGTGTGGAAGAGATAAGAAAAAACTTTATATACATAATATTTGAGGATCTTTAATTAGATCTACTTGCAATTGTATGGGCGTTGTCCAAACATGTTGCCGAATTGAAAAGCTGGTGGTGTACTTGGTACCCTCTCCTTTTCAATTGGTATCAGGGCAAGCAAACACTATTATACTTAACAAGTCTGTGTTTGTGGGAATCTGAATTTATGGAAAAGAGTTCATTCTCTAAAAATATACCATCATTTGTTGAAAGCGTTGTTTTTATGGATTATATTAACGATGTTGGATCTCCTCCTTCTCAAAAATAGACGAACATTTTGTTTCCATAAAACAGTCAAGTATTGACAATTGTTATACTATTTATCTCCTTGATGAGTCTGACTTAGATTCGAAAGAGAAGAAGTCAAGAAAAGTGCTGAGATTCTTAAACATCTTAGAATTCAGGCTTCTGGGGTCAACACGCCGAAAAACAAAGTCAATACTCTCATTGGTAAGGTTAATGAAAAATATTCACGGATAAGGATTCTTCTCGAAGAAAAGGTTGAAGTGGATATGCAAATTTTCTTACTATAGGCATGACTATAGGAAAATGCCTTGGAACTTAAACGTCTACAGGATACCTTTCCTGCTCCTTGTATATCTATTTGTGAATCTAAAAAATTGGCTTTATCAATGGCCTCTGGAAAAACTAAAGAGTTAAAAAAGTGATTGTCAATAGTACTTATGATGTCCTAGCAAAATCTCCTTCATAAGACCATGCTCAAAGTGTCACTACTTTGATAAGGATAAACAGTTAGATTTCAATGACTAAGAAAAAACGGTCTCTCCTAGTAGGACAAGTATTTCTGGTAACTCTTGTGTCAAGATAACTCATTCTGATTCCATTAAAAATTAAAAGTTTTGCTACTTATGTAATACATAAGGCCACGTTCATAGGAAGTATAAGCTTAGGTTGGAGAACCGTCGATTCAAGAATCTCCAACACACCTTAAATATGATCTTAAAAGGTGTAACTGACATTAGAAATTATAAACCTCTTGGTTCAAGAACAATGGGTACTAATCATCATATCAAGGTATCATATCCCAGGAATGTCAGTTCTACTTACTCCCCTAATAATTTAACAAAAATCAAGAGTATTTGCTCAAAACTATCCAAAAAGAACACACAAAAAAACATTCGAAAATATGGGTTCCAAAAAGTACTCATATCGTTGCTAAGGAATTTAAGGAGATATCGGATAAATAAACTGTTCAACTAGATAACATGAACTTTGTGATATCAGGTTACAATGATCTTATAAATAAGTTATCATGCACCTTCAAAGAAAAGCAGAAAAACTCGGGTAAAGGTTCTAACTTCATCTCCTTCTATGATGACAATAAGTTTTATGATAACTTCTCTATCCCAAAGAGTAAAAACTCAAAGGAAGATTCATGCATAAATATAAAAATTGGCTTGTTTCTCACGGTGAGTGTGAACATGCTCACCCATGTTCTTTCTAAGCAAAATAAATTTGGATCATTATCATTAAAAATCATGTAAGATGAATTTCCAATTAACAGGTCTATATGATTCAAATAGTTTTGTTTTTTTGTCTCCATACACTTTATCATTGATATTTGTTGTATCATCTTCTCAATTACTATGTCAAATTGTTTTGTTACATCATTTTTAAGCAAAGACATGAACAAACATCTTTATTCATTGAGCCTCTGCTTCAAGAGATGTATCCATCCTCAAACTATTATGTAACTGATTGAGTAGAAAGGTTCATTGACTAAACAATTATTTATCATTGTTGTCTTTTATGCACCATCACCATAACCCTTTGACTTGGTGCAACCACATCATGGTATAAGTCCAAAAAGAAATGACTTCACATGGGTATCAACAAATCTTATGCTCTATGTATTATATTCTCCCCGCTTATCTGACTCATAAGCAAGAGACGAGAACATGATCCATGAGAATTTCTGCATAACAAGCTAAGATGTAAGCTATGCTCTTAGATTTTTATAATAATTTGAATAGATATTTAAACTTAAGAAACATTTGTAGATTTAACATTGGACTAAAGAAAAGTGATTTTCACATATTAATGTTGAGTTTTGATAAGCAACAATACCCTCTTTGGTATATGAAAGTGTACATGAGACTTGCCTAAAGATGTTTATGTTTTGCTAAAACTCTTACATAAGAAAATGGTTTGTGAACTGTTTTACTCAAATGGTAACTATCTTGTTTCCTACTTTGATTCAATTTCCAAATGGTGGTCACGGAACTGACCGTATTTTTGGAAATAGCTCTTGAGTTCACCTTATATATACCACATACTTGAGTTGAGTTTTCTCATTCAAGACTCTATTGAATTAATCATGTCTCTCATGCCACGCACCTTATCTCACGAAAACATGGAAGAAGCTCTTGGTAATGATTGCAATGGTATTTGGTCAAAAGGGATGAAGAAAAGAACTCTGGTAGAAGATGAATTTGAAAATTCTGATACTACTGAGGATCATCCTGGTGTGAATTATTTCTTTGCTTATGATCATCAAGATGTGGAACACGGAGAGATAATTTATGCTAATGTTGTTTATGATTTTCTAAAACAATTTGAGGAGGCAAAGATTCAACTTTTTAAAGCCTTGAAAGGTCAAGACATGTTGAGAACTAAGTAATACACGCATCATATTGTTAGTACTCATGTTTGTACTTATTATGGTATTTCATGTCTTTGTAGCTGTTTTTGGAGAAATAAAATTTTGTGGAAAAAGTGGCTCAAAAAGTGGCATTTGAACCTCCGAAGAAAATTATTAAAAGGCACGCCGAAAAAGTGTTAAAGGCACCCCAAAAAAGTGTTATTGGCACTCAGGAATTTTACTATTTGCACTCCAAAAATCACTATTTGTACCCCATAACATGTGCTAAATACACCCCAGCAGAGGATAGGGGGAGACCATCTTCTAATCCAAATTCAAATTCAGAAAAAGGTGGGAAAATAAAACCAGTGTCGGGAGAACTATGGTTCGAGTTTTGGGCAATTTTTAAGGGGATTCAATCGCTGCTTTTTATGGGATGGACTGGTTATGGATATATAATGCGGGTATGAGTGTTTGATTAGGATGAAATTGGCTGAATCATCGATTTTTTGATAAAACATAGTGTCGGGTTTTATGGGTCTTATTTGTGGAAGTTCCCTGCGGAGATAAGGAAAGAATCTATTCTGGGAGATTTTTTCCTATCACATAGATAGCTTGGAATGATCTGTATAGCTCAAAAATGCGTAGAGTTGAATTTGGAAAGTGGAAAAGTCCGAGACTTTCTGCCAAAGAAAAAGAGAGATTTAATCGAGTTTTAGGGTTGTTGTGGTGTATAAAAAGGGTTGTTCGAGTCCCATAAGTCTTCATGTAAAGTTTGGGGAAGTTTAGAAGAGCACAGTAGGAGAAATCAAGAATTGCAGGAATTGTTTCTGCTGCTGCGAGGAGGAAAAACACAAAGAACATAAGATGCTTAGGACAATCGTTAATTTCGTGGCATATTCTTTCATATTCAACAGTTCTGTAACATGTTTGTATCGTTTATCTTCGCATTTGCAACAATTATTTAGGGTTTCCATTGTAACTTTTGGTCCGTGACGCCTATATAGCATTACAGATTCCCTGAGTTATACCTTTTTACCTCTTTTATTCAACTTTTGAGCTATAAACCATTACTTTGAGCAAGTGATTAATATGATGAGCTAAACCCCTTAGTTGAGGAGTCGGAGGAAACCATTGTTCTAGAAAAAGTGGTATGTTATATTTTAATTGATTTTTGCAATTTCTTTTGTGATCATTTGTTTTGATTAAAAATGGATTTAAGCATTATTATTGAGCAGTTGTGATTTGTTTTGATAGAGCATGCTTAGCCTAGGGTTTTTTATGTTCTATGCTTTCAATTTACAATTGTTACTTTGAAAATCTACTTTTGCAACATATTAAAATCACTTTAAACGTAAAGAATTGCATGAATATTGATTGAATTGAATCACTTTAGTTGGTTAATGGTCGAATCTTGAGTCTCAATGCTTTTTATAATCTTAATACCAACTATGTTTTGAGTTTTCTAGTTCAATTATTAGAATTTGAGTTTAAAAATCATCCTTTACAAGGCTGAGAAACGAATCACTTTCGACCACTATCTATAATCACATCACTAAGTTGAAAAGGGTTTCCTATGACCTTGTCCTCATGAAATCACATGTCAATGATCTTCTGAATAAAGAAATTTTCCCTGTAGAGTTCGTGGATGTTGTTGAAGACAAACTCAAAGGCATCAAAACCAATAATGTTTCCAGTGTATCTTATTAGATGTTATTTTTTCCTTTTGTTTCTAGTTAACTCCTTTTCGAAATTTTATTCTTATCTTGTAATGATTAAAGTTTATTCATTTAAATTTTATTTTGGAGATGATTGCATTACATAATCTTTATTGATTATTTTGTGAGATTTCTCAATTCCTATCATATTTCTATTGATTAGAATGGATATCTCATATATCTCCTCACAGATTAATCTCTTAACTCTTTGTATTCGTCACTGGCTAAAAGAGGAACAAATATGTTAAGAATTGCAATATTGATCTTCCCACGATTACACTTTTGTGTATATATTGCAGGGACTCTGTAAGATATTCTCTATTCGCCACCTTTCCTCACTAAAACCATAACTAGTAGGGAATAAGATCAAAAACTTTAATCTCTACCTCTGTACATGGCTAGAGAAGATATATAATTCTTATGTTGAGTCATATCGCTAAAATTGTCATCTTTGTTCGTAATTGTCCTAGAGAATAATTTTTGCCGATGATTATTTTTCTCGCGAGTAATGTATCTTAGTGCCTATAACATTGAGATCTTTATTTTTAACTTATTTGTTCATAAATGACGAGAAGAGAGAAATTATTTGGGATACAAATCTACTTTGTTCGTAACTAGCGAGTAAATTTGTTAATTTCCAAGAAAATCCTTCTCTTGTTGTTAGATAAAGGCCACTCATGTTAAACTTTTTGGAATGATATCAAATAGGGGAGTATTCAATTTGAACTTGTGTTCAATTGATATATATTTATAAGGAGTACGACTATGGATTTGTAGGAGATACTTGTACCTTTATATCTCCTTGATGAAGACGCTAAGTTTTCTTGGTGAAATCGTCTAAATAAAAAGATGGTATGTTATCTCTAGTCTCGATAACTCTTTTGTATAATTCATTACGATCCCTTGTTTTTCGCTTTTGCCAATTTTGTTGACAAAAGGAGGGAGAATGATGTAGTAATATTCTACGATAACATATGGATTTTTTGAGCATTATGTAGGATGTGGATTATAAACTATAGGTTTTACATAATGCAAAAGACGTAAGTAATGACTAAGGGGGAGAACATATCACCGTAGTATTTCTTCAAAGTTTTGGTACAATTGGAATTTGAGGAGGTAGCAATAGTATGTTTCAACATAACAACTATTAAGTTGCATGATTTTATGATTATAGAAAAGATCTAGATAAGTATTCTCATAGGTTGTTCTCGCTACGGATCTTCAACAACAAAAGCGTTGAAACGATCATATGCATAACCATATAAGAACTTAATGAATGGACAACTCAAGAAGACGTTGAGGAACAAAGGAAATCAAGCACAATCGATTTTGATCTGAAAGGTTTATTTCTATTAAATTTATATGTATTTATAGTTTTTTCGGTAAAGTTGACAAAGGGGGAGATTGTTAGAGCACTGCTCGGTCGAACTCGCAAGTATTGCTATCTCAAGCTTGTTGTCAATGTTTGATGCACAAAAATATATCTTGATTTCAAGTCTACTAAAGTTAAGTCTCGAGGATTAGAGTATGGTAGTTAAGTATTAGACATCACTGATTAACCCATGAAGATTGAAGACTGAAGATCAAACGAATACATTTAAAGAACTTCATCGATAAAAAGGTATGTGAAGACTAAACTATCCTATTTAATCACGACACTACCATTGTATCTTTATGAGACTATGTCTTATGATTTTTAGTAGATTTAATATTTCAAAGAAGAAGTTTCAAGTCAAGTTTTTCTTGTTAAATATATCGAAATATGATTCAATCAATGGATGTTGATAGATCCTTGGCAATCTTAGTTAACAACAATTTATGTTTCAAGAACTAATATTGTGGATCATTTGAAATAATTGGGTTTATGAAATGACGAGGGTACCAAGTACACCACAATATTTTTGATATCAACCTATATGACATATACGATTTAATATAGTCAGAGACTGTCAAGAAGATAACAACCAAAAGTCTGGAACTGAACCTAACTATAGGGATTAACCCAAGTGTTTTACTTACCTACAAATGTATTTACTTTAATTATAAAGACAAAATAAATAATGCAGAAGTAGAGTAAAATAACACATCACAAGATTTTGTTAACGAGGAAAACACAAATGCAGAGAAACCCGGGACCTAGTCCAGTTTTTAATACTCTCAATATTAAGTCGTTATACTAAGTTCGTATAGTTGTGACCAAGTATATTATCCTTACTTACCTAGTTTCCTCGGTATCCATACACCTACAACCAATCTGGTCAACACACGTGAATCCTAAGATAGAGTCCACTATCTTAAGTTTCTTCACCTGCTTGTGATACCAATTGAAAAGACGAGGGTACCCAAATATACCACAATCTTAAACTTTTCCACCTATAATTTCTCTTACTGAAAGTGATTGTCTATGGACTGAGTCGAGACAATACGGCGAATCGGTATTCACACTTCGTGTGATCATTTATGGATATGAGATCGAGATAATACAACAATCAAAGTGTGATTACTTGATAATAGGTTCGGACTTAACCAAACTCTATAGGATCACTATCAAGTAAAACGGAGTTATCGTTTGTGTAATTTACTTTAAATTATAATAATAAAAATTATAATTACGGAAAACAAAAGTAAATGACACATCAAGATTTTCTTAACGATGAAACCGCAAATGCAGAAGAACCCCGGGACCTAGTCCAGAATTTAATACTTTCATAATTAAGCCGCTATACAAAATCACACAACTTCGTATAGTTGAGACCAAGCAACTAAACCTATAGTTCACCTAGTTTCTTCAGTACCCATGCGCTTCCGACATTCAATAAGTGTAGGCACTGGAAAAATTCCTTTGGTTCATATTCCAAACAGTAAAGGAATAACAAATATGTTCGGTAACAACACTCTTCAATCTCAGTGATATGAGTTAGACAAAGGCTCTTCTGTTTAATCCCATAAACTCCTTTGTCTAATTTAGATCTATCTATCCAACAACTACCAAAGTAGCAGAGTTTAGATTTTGCAATCAATAATAGGATCTACCAAGATACTAAATATTGATGCCGATCTTCGCAACTAATCAATCAAGTCTATCAAGATAAACCGATTATGGTTGGATCCCAGCCGATCAAGTTTTGTGCACACCAAATATTATGAAACCAATAAGATATATTCGTTGTCTTCAAATCTTCTTAAATCTTCGATAAATACCTGCACACGACAACTTGAATCTCTTGTGATCAATCACGCACAAAATAGAGTCTGTTAACAATGGATTATCATAATACGCCTTTAGATCTACAAACAGTTCTAAAGATCACATCGACACTTCGATCTAGTTTGAGTGAATCTTATATCAGTAGAGAATATTCTCAAGAATAAACAAACTAGGTGCAATCAAAGTTCAACAACCGTTAATCAATCAAATCAAATCGAAAACTAATAATACTACAATTATCTAGTTTCCCACCAACGGTACTCGTAGAGCTTCTTGATCCCACATAAGTCTTTAAACGAGCGGTCGTAAGAGATTTCGCCTAATGAGGGTACTTTCCTATCTGAATAGACATCTCCACTAGTAACAACACAACAAGGTAGTTTTGATAGCTCTTAGGATAGTTTGCTCGAAATGCAAACTAGGATATTTATAGACCAAGGAATTTCCAAAACCGAAATATTCTTAAGATATGCAATATTTCCAAAATCGGTTTTCATAATTCCTAGAAATACTCTATCCAAATTTAACCGAAATCTTACTAGAAAATCTCCAATTAGTAAATGAACATTACCAATTTTTATTTTCCAGAGATATGCATTTTAATTGCTGGTAATTAAAAACATATAAAATTAACAACCTTAATTAAAAGATTCTCAACTTATTTCAGTCCGGGATCTCCTTGAGTTATTAAGGAATATCTTTGAACAATAAAAGATAAGAGTTATTGAACATGTTCAAAGTATGTCGACATCTTATTTCTTTGTAAATCCTTTTTCATATTTACAATCTTGGAACCGATTATACCACACTTCCAAACAAGTTTAGAACTGGTTCATTTTATTTCCAAGAACTATGTGATTGATCAAATATCAAACACTAATCATGGGTTTACGGTTCTACCAAAAACAAGGATCGGTTCTACCTTAATATGGTTACTAGGACCGGTTACATCAGTTACCAGGATCGGTTACATCAATTACCATGACCGGTTACCATATTCTCATGGTATTACTTGTGATCGATCACACCAGTTACCAGAATGGTTACACCAATTACCAGGACCGGTTACATCAATTACAAGGATCAATTACACTCTTTTGTGATCTGTCACACCAACTAATTGGATCGGTTACACCAATTACTAGGATCGGTCACACCAATTACAAATATCGATCATAACATCTTAGGTGATTACTTAGGATCGGTTGCACTAATAAAAATCATACCAATACATAAGTCAGGTATTGTGACTAGTTTTACCAAGATACATAATAAATTATGATCGGTTCTACTAACTCACACATATTGGTAATCCAAATATATGCAATGAATTACAATACCAATAAGCCTAGTGATTTCCCTTTCGATTCATAAAACAAGTTCATGAATGTACTTCCTTTAAACGAATGTAAACATTATTTCCTAGGACGAAATCTTCACCCATACCCATACACATAATCACAATGGAATTTATACGATTATGTCGATGTCTTATATACGAAGTTCAAAAGATAAGCGTTGTACTTCGTATTATAGTTCCTTAACACTATGTATGCTAGAGTATAATCATTCACAACTTCGCAGTTATGCTTTCAATATAGCACGACTTGAAAAATACGTTAGGAATAAAGCAGTTCAAGTCACAATATTACAAACCTCAAGAGGAAGGATGATGTCGTCGATGTATCTTGTTACTTCTTCGCATTCTTCAAGTCTTCGAGTCATACTTGCATGTCTCATAATCATAATATTTCTAGCCTAACATATACAAAGTTGTCTCTAGTACATAATCAAGCGACTCTTTAATTGAGTTTTGATTCACTAAAATATGATAACCAAACTTGACATACCAACACTTGGTGGGTTCAACCGAGATACTCTCTAACAGAATTCAAGCACTCAACTCCTCTGGATCGTCTTCCGAAATAGTATATCACTAATCTGTATTCGGTAACTGCTCTATCAAGGTTTAACAACCGTTACTCACCCAAATAAATGATCAAAAACTAAAATAACAATTCTATTCTATTTTCCCACCAATGGTACTATCTATACGCTTCTTGATCCCACGAAAGTCTTTAAACTAGCGGATGTAAGAGATTTTTCCTAATTAGGTTACTCTCCTCTCCAAGATAGTATTACAAGTAAAACTATTAGTCGGCTATCAAAGTGACTACAAAATGAAGTACTTGTGTTAGGATAAGTTTGTAAGAAGAAAAAACTTCATTATCTATAGACCAAGGTAGATTGGACATCAAAACCAAAAATATATTAAAAATATGTAATAAACGCCAATTTTTCAGTTTCATCTAATTCAAACTAATTTCCAACTAATATGCCAAAATTTCTCATGGATGATAACTTAATATTAGCCATCATACAAGTATACTTTACTAATATATATTTCAGACATATGTTTTACTTCCTGGAAAAATAAAACTTATATATTCAAAAATCTCAATAAAAAGATTCTCAAATATTTCAGTTTGGGATATCACCTTGAGTATCAAGGAATATATCTAAACAATAAAAGATAATATTTTGCACGCAATGTCGACAAATTTATCTTTCCTTAATAGCAACTCATATACTGATATTCTTAAAACCCTAAAGTATATGTAAATTTGCTATTGGGACTGGTCCTGCAAGAGATCCCCAATAGGGACCAGTCCTATGATAGATCCCCAAGGTAGGGATCAATTCTACTATATATCCCCCAATAGGGATCAGTCCTGCTATAGATCCCTAATAGGAATCATACCACCAAACCCATTGATTCCTTTCAACTACGAAACTCATGTAAACAAACATAGTTTTATATATATGCAATCAATCCTCAGTTGATTACACAATCTAGTAACAAGTTACAAATATAGTGTTTATGTCGCAATTACGAAGTTAAAAATATAATCGTTATACTTTGTAATTCAATATACATAAGTTGTGATATAACTTGTATATTCTTCCCTAACACTTTGATCATAATAAGATGATTAAGTCTCTAATACTGGAGTTTCATATATATATAATTTCATAAGTTATGTTATCTTTTAGAGCACTACTCGGTCGAACTCACAAGCGTTTCTATCTCAAGCTTGTTGTCAAGTTTAGTTGTCAAAATTATAAGTCTTGATTTCTAGTCTACTTATAGCTAAGTCTCGGATTAGGATAGAAAGTGTAGTTGAGATTTAGACTTTACGGCGTTCATCGATTGAAGACGAAAAACTACTAAGGGGAGCTTGTGGAACTTCATCAACAAAAGGTATGTGGAGACTTGAACTCGTCTATCACTCAAAAGTCTATCTACTCCATCTCCTATTTGAGAAAAAATATAGACTTCTATTATGCATATTTGATATTTCGAACTGAGTTTAACCCGCTTACATATTTCTCAAAATATGTGTTGGTAAGCTTTTGCTTCAACCAAGTTCATCTTATACTCTTGACGAAAGTCAAAAGATGATCATATGAAAATTGCCTTGTAACATCTTGTTTGATGTAGACTCGGAATGTTTCGTATTGATTATGTCAATCACATGAAAATGGCTTTTATGCTAAATAGTTAGTGAAAACAACTATTGTCATCCTCTAAGAATGTTTCAATGATTGAAATAGAGCTTAGAACAAAAGGATTTAAACATATTATGTGTACTTGCATATATGTAATCCATGTCCGGGAACCATGGTATGCATACCCGTATGCGTACTTGGTGTTTTGAGGAAGTCCCGAAACCGGGTATGCAAACCAGTACGCGTACTGGCATAAGTTTTAGGTACGGAAATTTCTGCTGAGTTTGGATGTTGATTTGGTATGCGTACCAGTTCGCGTAATGGCGAAACCCAAACTTGGTCCGGCTACTTAGGTACGCATACTCGTACGCATACCTAAGTAGATGATGTTCTAAAATCCGTTTGTTCATGAACTAATACATTTATATATTAAAGAATGCAATCTTTTGAAAACCGTGGCTATAATGTTCATAACTTGATTCGAGTGAATCAAAATCAATTTTTCTTCAATTGTGTGTTGTATAGTTCTATGAGAATATAAATAATTGAACAACTCTAGAACTAGTTTCATTTGAGTCATTTGACCTAGTTATGGTTAAGATGAATAAGGTTGATATGAAAGTGTTCATATGTCTAACCTCGGTTAACTATTGTTGAGCCAACAAGGTGTATAAGTTTAGGTACGGTTACTCATATCTAAATGAAGGTACATTTCATTTGTGTATAACAAGCTAAGTTTGATCTAATGGTTGAAATATATTAGCTTGAGTCTAATCATGTTTTCATCTAACGGTGCATATTGAATGCTTTGTTACCAAGGTAACATTGATTGCAAACCCTGATTTGAAAACTATATAAAGGAGAACTCTAGCAACTGGGAAACCTAATCCCCACACCTTTTATGTGATACTAGTTGCGATTAGAGTCGATTCTCCTTTAACCTTAGGTTTTTTCACGAAACCATGTAGGTTAACGACTTAAAGACTTCATTGGGATTGTGAATCCAGACCTAACTATTTTTTCTGTAGTTGCGTGATATGATCTTGCATCTTCTATCGTGATCGAGTACTATATTCTCTAAGATTGGCTCGAGATTTAGTCTCCGATACGCAAGTTAAAAAGTAATCACAAACATCTTCGTCTCATCGTTTGTGATTCCACAATATCTTGTTTCGTTACCATACGATTAAGATTATTGTAAGGTGATTGATATTTTTAGATTGTTCTTCGGGAATATAAGTCTGGTATATCAATTGGTTCCTGTTCACCTTGATTTATCAAAAGACGAAACAAAACTCATAGGTTTATCTGTGGGAGACAGATTTATCTATACAATAGACTTTTATGTATGAGACAGATTAGTTTATCAAGTCTTCGACTTTGGGTCGTAACAACTTTTAGTTGTGGGTGAGATCAGCTAAGGGAATCAAGTGTGCAGAGTCCTGCTAGGATTCAGAGATGTAAGGAGTGCAACTATACCTTGATCAGTGTGAGATTGATTAGGGCTCAACTACATTCCTGTCCGAAGTTAACTTGTAGTAGGCTAGTGTCTATAGCGGCTTAATACATTATGGTGTTCAAATCTAGACTAGGTCCCGGGGTTTTTCTGCATTTGCGGTTTCCTCGTTAACAAGATTTCTGGTGTCTGTGTTATTTCTTTTATGTATTATATTTTGTTATATAATAGAAATATCACAGGTTGTGCATAATTCAATCAATTAGATAATCCAACCTTTGGTTGTTGATTATATTAATTGACACTTGAACATTGGTCTTTGGTACCGTTCAAGTTGTTTCACATAATAATTAGGCTCATGGATTTCTATCTGTTTTATTTGCTGATTACAGTGTGAAATAGAGATACAACTCTTGGATATATTTTCATTGATTGAGTCTGACTATCTAGTTGGTTCTTTTGGAATTATATTGGAGTTTGTCCATACAGATTGCTAAGCGAAATATTGGGTGTGGTTGTTAGACCCCTGCTTTTTTAATTGGTATCAGAGAAGGAAAACACGCTTAAGACCTCATATGTCTGTGTTTGTAGTGATCAGACTATATGGACAATAGTGTTAT
Source organism: Papaver bracteatum (assembly GCA_023529315.1). Lineage (NCBI taxonomy): Eukaryota > Viridiplantae > Streptophyta > Magnoliopsida > Ranunculales > Papaveraceae > Papaver > Papaver bracteatum. The sequence goes on along the minus strand of JAJJWX010003727.1, from coordinate 101,020 downwards.
CTCGGATAAACGCATCGCTAGAAGCAAAAGTTTTGTTTCTATGAAATCTATTAAAGAGATAGATTTTTCAATCTCAAATATAGATGAACCTAGTGTTCCAACGAAACATAATTGCATTGACAAGTGTTTTCCCGATTACCTTTCGAATGAGTCTGACTCTGTTGAAGAAAGTGATATAGCTGAAGAGAGTGAACTGATTCTAAATCTTGTTAGAATCCAGGCTAATAGAATCAATCGGTTGAAAGATAATGTCAATGTTCTTCTCGGTATAGTGAAAGATCGAGACTCTAATGTAAAGTCTCCTAGCAAGGAAATCGCCGAAGTTCGCTCATCACTAACCTTACTCGAGGAGATTCTTGAAAATGATGTTTTGGAAATTGAATATCTTTTGAGTAAAATCACTATTCAAGGATGTTCCGAAGAGTCCAATATACCAACTGCTTCTGTCTCAACTGTAAGAAATTCAGTTCCAAAAGTAAAATTGGAATCCCTTCCTATTGAAAAGGATGTGCTTGTGTCTTCCTCTAATCAAGGATACTTTGCATCACTAAGAAGGAAGAAATCTCCTAACAACGGTGTTAAGCCTATTCATTATAGTCACTCGAGTGATCAAAAAGTGTGTCTCTTTTGCGATTCAAAATGACATGTTGAATGGAAAAGCAAGTCTAAGTTGAATAACACTTCTATTGTTCGTCTTCAACACACCTTAGATTTAATACTCCAAGGTATAACTGGCATTCAAATGTCTAAACCTATCGGTTTTAGTACTCACCATGTGAACTCTACCAGGAAAGTCAATTCTACTTGCTCATCGAATGTGCAGACAAATTGTAACTCTAATTCAATTTGGTCAAGGAGATTTCAGAAAAATCCCCCTCAACCTAATGTGAAGAATGATGTTCAAGATGTGAAAAAGATTCCTTTAGCTAGAAGCAAAAGTGGAGATATGAAGGACAACCTTAATCTGATAATTGAAGGATACAAGGATCTTATCAGCAAGCTGTCAAAATCATCCACACAAACCTTTTCTGGTAAGGATTCTAACTATATCTCATATTTTGATGACAGTGAGTTTTATGATAATTTTTCACATCCAAAAGGATTTTCTCTTGGTATTGGAAGAAAGAAAAGTCTCAATAGTGAACACCATTCATTTAATGAGCTTAGGGATCATACTTGTGTCAATTGATCACAAGGTTGAAAACACTCACAAAAATCCTGGTTGAGTGAGATATGATCAGGTATACTTGATGGAAAGATGTTTTCTGATTCTCTGGCTTTTTTTCTTATCGTTTTTAGCTGGATTATCATTCACAAACATTTTTGCATAAGTTTTTATGTTTGGTCCTATCAGGTTTTTGATTTTTAACTTTTTTTGAAATTTCGTTAAGTCAAAATGCTATTCTTATGCTCTAAATTTTTTCTCCAGTGAGAATGTAAAATTTATTGAGCTAAAATGGTGAAATTATTCACGTAGCAAAACATTGGTGCTTATACAGTATATACTGCCTTGTTTTCCGGATATGGATCAAGGTTGTGTTCGTACGGGTACCCATGTTACATGTCATGGACCAACTTGGGAAACCATAAAATCTGTTTCCTGTGAAACTCTTTAAATAACCAGTCTTTTCTAGGAGAGTACGCATACTTCAGGTTATTTCTCTTGTCAAGAATGGGATCTCCTTCTAGCTCTTGAAGTTTTACAAAAGGTTTTCATGATAAGGGTCTTGGTTTCGAGCTCAAAGAGAAGGAGAAAAAGACTATTGTCGAAGTTGATGACACTGATAAATGCTTAATTTACATGTTTTGAGTGTCAATTCCATGCTTGTTTTAGATATATTTCTAGCATATTATCTTGTATTATTTTTGTTTTCTAGTTTATACCTTTTATTAGGTGAATCATCCGAAAAGAAGAGAAAAGGGCTACAAGAGTGAAGTCTACAAGTGGAGAAGGGCCAAAGACCAAGTAGAGCTCGTTTGTATATAGGAGTCCTTGATATCATCTCGAAGAGGACGAAAAGACGAAGCTAATGGCAAAAGAATGGAGTCAATCCGACGTCATATGAAGAAGTTATGGGAGAAACGAGAAGTTAAGCTTGTAGGTTCTGCGAAACTGACAGTGAGATGGGAAATTTTAAAGGCTAATGCTGGACTTACTTGGGGGTATCCTGATTCAAACATTGCTAAGATCACCCAAAATTCTGATTTGGGCACCGCTGTCTTCTTCCCTCAACAGAACTGGTCGAATTTTCCTTCTGGTGAACGACCAGTTTTCTGGTAGTTTTGTGCTGCTGCAAACCAGGGATTTTGGGTACGAGTTCGATAAGGTTGGAGATTGCGTGAACGCGATAAACCAATGGGTGTTACTGCCATTATGAAGTTGTGATGGACGGGAAGGATATGATGCTGCCATTATCGGCAGAATACTCGTAGATCACTGGTTTTGGCATTGTTTTCTGCTGACCGTGAACAATGGTTGATCGTGATGAAGATGGACTGAGTGAATACATAGAATGAAGGTTTGCAGGAAGGGTTGCTGGTGACTGATGGATGAGTTCAATAAAATAAGATGGAACCGAGAGCAGTAAGAAGGAATATTTTTGCTGATGCCCTTGACGACTGAGATGGAGGAGCTATAATGATTATGTGTTTTGAAGAGTTGGATTTTACAGAGAAGGGAGATGAACTCGACAGTGGTTGTTGCCATTATAGGGTCCCAATAGAGTTTTCTGTTGATGGAGAACATGTTGTCGATAGTTCAGGGACGATACAGAGCTTGATTTTTGGAGAATATGGAGCTGAGGTTTGATAGCAGGCGGGTTGGAAATAATGCACGTGATGACCAACGACTCATTCAGTGGAACCTGATGGACATGGAGTTGATCGGGACGTAGTTTATGGAGAAGCGATGATCAGTTGTTGCTGCTGGTGATTGTTGGAAGTAGCTCGTCATGAGATGGTACTTGGGGTGATTGGTAGTTGGCTGTTGTTGTGGAAAAATATGGAAAACAGAGTTTAGCTGAGAAGAAATGGAAATCAGGGACGCGACAAAACTGAGATGTACGTTGATGTTTATCGAATGCTGATGTGAGAATGGAGTCTGAGCATGAGTTAGAAGACACATGAGAAGTTACATATATAAAACCCAGCTGTGATTGAAAAGTAGAATTGCGAGGAGAAGTTCCAGGAGAAGTTCCGGACAAAATGTTCAGGCCGTAATAAGAGAGAATAATATAGGCTATCAGTTCTGTGGAACTGACAAGCCAAGAATAGTAATAGGCTGGACTTCTCAGCTTTGAACGCAAGCCCATCAGTTGCTTTGTGAGTCTTTACACGGCCAGATTTCCTAACTTGGGAATTTGGCTAGTTTTTGGCAAGTGGTCGCAATCTATTTCGACCGGGATTTGGCACGGACACTATTACAACTTTGAATGCCTATAAAAGAGACTTCTTAACCTAATAACAAATATCTCTCTACACATCTCATAATACACTTTTGTTCTTCATTAATATTCTAGGGTTTACCCATTTAGGGGGAAACCGGGAAACGTTGTAAACATGAGAAGCTAAACCTTCTTTGATTAAGGATGAATTCAATGTTCTAGCGTGAAGCTTTATTAGTTACATAAATCTATTCGGAGTTTTAATCACATAATCGTTTGTTTTCACTATTTTTAGGGTTTATGATTGATTAATTAGATTGTTTAGAGTGCATGCTGGATTAATCTATTGATAATTATATTGATAGTAAAGGGTTAGGATATCCGTGTAATTGTTGAATAATCCTTACACAAGTGGAGAACGTGAGACCTCGTAGAGGGATTTTGTAGAGCAATCATGTGTGAAGACAACACTAGTAAATGGACTTTGCGCTAAGAGTCTAACTGCTAGGATCAACCAAAGTTCATATAGCTTAAAGCTTCCGTTGGGTTACACCTTGAGTGCGCTACTACTTGGTGGTTCAGTTGGATAGAACTTGATATGCGAGCGCTTCGGTATCCGGTTACAAGAGGAACTTTGGGGATAGCACTGCTCTAGACGCTTTCCTACGGTTGGTGATGAATGGTTCTAACAAAGATAGATAAGTATACTAATCCAGTTATCGTTTGGTAACGGCGAAGGACTCCTTGATCATCTCTTTCATCTTATTCTATTTTATATTACTTTAAACCAACCCTCCTTTCACTTTGTTTTGCTATCTAAATAACATATCAATTACACAACTCTTTGTGGGAACGATCTCTTACTAGAGATATATTACCAGTTAATTAGTGGGAAATATCTTAATTAATTTGTTGTGGTTACGACAAGCATCAAATTTTGGCGCCGCTGCTAGGGAGCAGTCGATAGCTTTAGTTGTTTCTTTTAGTGTTTTTTATTTTTTTTTTTTAGTTTTTAACTTTGTTTTCTATATTTTTGTTTTAGGTACTTAATCTTTGGCATCGAAGGATTGGAATTACGAGAGGTACGGAATTCAAACTCGTAAAGGAATGGTACTTCAAGCAAGTAAAAAGTTGCAACCAGAACCGTCTACAACAGAGATGGTCGGATGCACTAATCCACCACCGCCACCCGTGGAGAGGAAGTTAGGAGAGTTGACATCTCCATGCTTAGATTTGAAACCATTGTGCATTACAATCACTAACCCAGTGGAGCTGAAGTCGAATCTACTTCATCATCTCCCGAAGTTCAAGGGACATCCTGGTGAAGATCCGAACCGTCATCTTCAAGTATTTCAACATAAGATGACAAGTTTAAGGCAAGGAGTCAAAGACAGAGATATGGCTATGCTACAAGCCTTCCCGTTCTCATCGACAGTCTTAGAAGAAGAATGGTTGTATTGTCTTCCTTCAGGGAGTGTTACAACATGGACTGAGATGAAAAAGGTATTTCTGAAGAAATATTTTCCTACTTCCAAAGCGGCATCCGTTCATAAGGAGATTAGTGGCATTATACAGATGTATGGGGAGTCTCTATATGAATATTGGGAGAGGTATAAGAAGTTTTTGTCAAGCTGTCCACACCATAATATATACTCAACACTTATCATTCAATACTTTTACAAAGGATTACTTCCAGAACAAAAAAAATTGATTGATGCAACAGCCGGTGGTTCACTCATTGAGAAGACAGTCTCGCAAGCAATTAGTCTGATTGAGAATATGGCCTCAAATGCACAACAGTTTTATAAAAACATGACTCAAATGTCATAAGAGTTAGCAAGATATGGGAATCTTTGAATACAGAGCACCGGTTAATTATAATTGAGAAGGCGATTCATCGATGTGTATGGGGAAAAATGGTTCGCTGGTTTTTTAAGAAAGTGAAGAGACGGACGTGATGTCGATACTCCTCAACCGAGCAAATTTATTAACCTCACATAGATGCATTACAAAGTGAGTGCTTAGATTCGATAGATCAATTTGTAGGACTCCGGCCTAAACCAAGTCAATGGTCATTCCATAGTCAATTCGGTCACAAATAGGGAGATGGGTTTATCTGTAGGAGGGAAGCTGAGATTTGTGTGGGATCAATGATGATCAATGATTGCAGATGTGTTAAAGGTTTCTGCAAGATTAATGAAATGATGAATATTGAGTTCGAATAAGTTCTGGTCGATTGGTAGAATTTTTGAGAGTGGATGCTCGAAAAACTGTTGTTGTTGGATCCAGAGACTTATTTATATTGTCAGAATAGTAAAAACCTTGATCCCTGTAAGTGTGACGGTTTCTTGAGTGAAAGAGTGGGAAAGTGGAAGATCATGATAAAGTCAGATCAGTGTAGTGTGGAGACTTGACTGATCGTGCACCCACTACTTTGTTAACTCCTTCAACCGTTTGCACGACTTACGCACATTTCTCGTCGTGGATGAACATACGTGCCCTAGGCCGCCAGACCCAAACCCTAAGTGATATCCCCCCATATGTGATGTGATTGATGTCTCACGAATCGTGGAGTCTGTAAAGCAGACATGTATTTAGTTAGTCAGTTGTTGATTGATTAATAATGTGTCTAGGTTTTGTTGAATCAAGCATGATTGACGAATGCTCAGGGATTCATGAATGTTAATATTGAGTTGCAATGAATATTCGAGTTGCCCAATTAGTCGAGTTATTGAATATTAATAAGTTACTGAGTATTGATATTTGGATCAGTATTCGAGTATCTGAGCAAGTATTTCTCAATTCGACGAATTATGATAAATTACTGAATATTGATAATTGGATCAATATTCGAGCAACTGAGCAAGTATTGCTCAATTCGACGAATTATTTCTTGGTGATGTGACCCAATAATATATTAATTAAAATACTGGTAGATTACCGAATATTGTATAATTAATCCACATGCTAATGGCTGGATCAACATAAATTTATTAGTGTTTGAACTTGCTTCAGAATGATGATTTCGTGGAGCGTTTGTTCGAAACCCTAATTTTTGATCAATTGTTCGCCAATTGATGAATTGCTGAAAATAAGTCATGAGTGAGGGAGGGACCGACCACATGGGATGATAGATGACCACGTGATGCCCGAGTGCTCAAATGAGCGTGTACCATGGTTCAGAGTTGAACAGTTGGTGAAAGAATGATGATTAAATGCTGGTTTCATCATTTATTAAAATAGTGCTCGATTAAGCATTAGGTAATAAAACCTAATTTATGGAGAAGTGAGGGACCAGCCAAGAAGGCATGAAACCGGCCCTTGGGAGTGTGGGACTGGCTGATGGTCGACTGAGCAAATTCCAAGTTGGTTGGAAAGAGTTTGGACCCAATATGAGTAATTGAGCAAATTAGGTCAAAATTATAAGAATATGTGGGATCGGCTTAGTGTAAGCCTTACGGCCGTCCTTGATCGGTCAAGGAGGCATGCCCGTGTCACCATTATGTATGTGTCTTAGTCATGAGAGTTTTGGTATTTTCTGATGTGCGTTCGAGCAATATTTTGAATTTTCATAAGAGTTCGATCTTTGACTGAAATTCTTGATTTTGCTCAAATGAGCAAGTAGAACTTTGCTCGTATGATCAAAAATTTGGGAAATATTAAAATAATAATATTTTAATACTTGGCGTGAGAAGCCTAGTCGGCAGTGTGACCATGTTGACTTTTGGCTTTTTTATGGTTTGAGAAATATTTGAGAAAATATGAAGAAACCATGATTTTTTGTTAAACGGAGTTTCATGAGATGTGGAAATAATAATAATAAAACTAGGGTTTGGAAAGTGTGGGACCGTCCATGGCTAAGGCATGACCGGCCGGCTAGGAGCCCGATCCCGTGACACTTTCCCTAATTTTATATTATTTTTCATGATACGGAGGAAATTCCATGAAACCAAGGAGTTTTGTTGAAATTATGAAATTTCCATGAGATGAGAGAAATAATAATTATGAAAGACCAGGGATTGTAAGGTGTGAGACCGTCCACGTCTAGGGCATGGTCGGCCGGCTAGGTTTCCCGGTTCCACGATGCCTTTCCCTTTTTTATATTATTATTTCTCATGAAACCGTGAAACTATGGAGAAACCATGAGTTTTTTGTTAAAACAGAGGAGTTTCATTAGATTAGGAAAATAATGATTATGAAAGACAAGGAATGGCAAGGTATGGGACCGGCCACGGCTAGGGCATGACTGGACGGTCAGGTTGCCCGGTCCCACGACACCTTTCCCTATTTTACACTATTATTTCTCATGAAACCATGAAAATATGGAAAAACCGCGAGTTTTGCTCAAACAAGGAAAGTTGCTAGAATGAAGGAGTTTTCATGAGTTCATGAAAATAATAAAATAAGGAAAAATAATGAAAGAGGCATGGGACCGACCACTTCTAGGGCAGGGCCGGCCGGTGGGCCCGGTCCATGAGCGCCTCTTTATTATTTTAATATTATTATTCTCTCTCTCCTGTTTTGTGTAGGATTCCTCGTTTGTCCAAATTTTCGAATGCACGTTCGTGCATTTGGGTGCTCGTTCGTGTATCATTGTCGAGTACACTTGCACTATTTTATGGGGCATACTCAGTGGTAGTCCAGATGCCCCGATTGTTGAGTATTTATTACTAATTTATGAAATTCAGTGGAGAATGATTCATGAAACTGAGTAATAAAAGTAAGTAGTTGTTTATTATCAATCCATAGGATTAGCAATGAGTTCGACCATGGATTTGAAATAATAAATGAGAATTATTATTCCATGGGCTCGTGGATTCGACCATAGAATCAGAGTAATTAACTATTACCATTCCATGAGATCAGCCATGGATTCGATCATGAAATCGGAGTAATAAAAGTAGTTATTACCATTATATGAGATTAGTCGTGGATTCGATCATGAAATCGGAGTAATGAGATTATATATTACCATTCATGAAGTAATGAGACAGCCGTGGATTCGATCATGAAGTCGGAGTAATTAGATAAAATAGATTATCTTCTAGGAATTCAGTGGTAAATGTTACGGTAGAATTAATTTATTGCAAAAGGGATATTAGCCAGTTAAAGCGTCATACCCATTCTGAAAGGTGCATAGTCAGGAGACGACTGATATTCTGAAGGCGAGTTGATCTCAATCTTATGGAGAGCTTCCTGGATCTATACACGGTCTCTCTACATAGTCAGGGAACATTGAGTGTCACCGACATCCTGAAGGCGTTATTGCTCTCAATCTTACGGAGAACCGCCCAATCGTTTTTCTATGTAGAGGGGTCTCTCTCTCATGTAGTTAGGGAACAATGAGTATCAACGACGTCCTGAAGGCGTTATTGCTCTCAATCTTACGGAGAACCGCCTAATTATGTTATTCTACATAGTGGTCATGATGAAATGCGTGGCACCGAACGCTCATCTAGTGGAGGCCTTTCAGGAAACATATTAATCATGGTTTCGTAAAATATGAATCGGCACATGCCTGGAGTCGTATTAGAAACATGCAGTATCATGATTTTATGGTTTTGACCTTTGTTGAAAATCCACCATCAACATTAAGTCCCCTACTTAGTGAGGGACATTCATGTTCCATAGTAAGCATTAGATGGTGATTTTCAGTCGATGAGATTGGTGGTTAAACTCGGTCGTACAAAGGTATTCTCAAAATCCTCGATTTGCTCCAATGGTGTCATGTACAAGCAAATACACAGATAAGGACACTGATAGCAAGATAGAGTGTCATCTCGTGAGCAAGGATAGATGAATCACCGCTGATTTGGATGATCATGCATCATGTTTTAGTCGGTTTAAGGTTTGCGGGCCCGATCCCAAAAAAAGAAATCCATGTTTTATTAGGTTTTGGAAATAAAATTGATATAAAAGGGAATAATCCCTAAAAATTTTGATCAAAAGTTTGGTTGTTCAAAAATAAATTTCATGTGTGCATGTATGCGTAAATTTCATGAAAATTTGTTTATGAAAACATATGCCCGTTCGTTCGTTCGTTAGTTTAAGAAACGAGCAATAATCCTTAATATGAAAGAGATACATGAATCATTGAATAGACATGATTTAGTTGCAGTAGATAAAATTTGTTTATGAGGTTTCATGAAAACCAAAATTTATTTTCAAGTCATGAACTTTCACAAATACTTTTAGGAACATAAGTTCGTTCGTAGTAAAAGCAATAAATAATGATCCTTTGGGTTAAAGGAATTTTGAAACGACCTGTACTTCATGACAAAATTTATTTGTGAACTTTCAAAATTTTATTTAGAATATGTGGAATTTTGCAAAATAGAAAGGACCCTCGTCTCATAGACGAATGCTCGTTTGAGAAAAATAAGTTTTTTTTTATTAAATAACGTTATTTTTTTAATTTTTTCACACGTGAGTTTTTTTTTTTAAACAAAAAATGATAAAAAATCAAATAGCAATTTTTTGAGTAATTTTTAGAGACAAAACAATTGTATTTTATGATTCTATGATGTGTGTTTGCGGCATAAAATCATGGAACGTTCACATAAAGAGTTTATATGAATCGTTCATAGTTTCGTGAAAAGTCAATGTCGACTCTTGAATGATAGATTTTGCTCATCTTCACAGGTTTGAAGGAGTGAGCAAGTTTTGAAGTTTTGCGTTATTATCACTAAGTTCTTGAAACCGTAAACATGCAAGAGTTAAGGATTACCATTCTGGTAGACGCTGATGTGAGCATCCTAATTATTTTTGTTGTGCTTTAATTCCACTGCTTTGATGAAATTTGCATCTACGGATGATATAATGAAGTAGGAATGTTGTATGGATGTCACATCAACTTTGCAAGAATGACTAGTTCCCATAATGACACTTCCATAGATGACATCTCTACAGATGCATCTTCAAGAAATGATGCTTATGGGACCTCTGAGTGATGGTGAGAGATCCTTCATACTGAGTTGTACTCCTGATTAATTAGTATCAGTAATGCACGAGAAGTCTTTGATGGAGGAATATAACATCGATAAAGCAGCTCGACAAATGGGTCCTTGTTCGATTGATGTGGATTACTCAGAAATAGCAATAAGTCTTCGGAGTGGAGAATCCATAAATAAGGATTATAGAATGTAAAGTCCTTGGATGTCTCTTTGGTGAGTTGTTAGCGCTCCTTATATCATGACTTTTTCTTGTCCGTGCAATTAGGATCATGAAATCAATGTTTGTTACTTTGTTTCAGAACTTTGCTCCATCGAGCTTTGACGGTCTTCAATTCATTGTTGTTGAACAAACAATTTCTGAATCGAGCGTCGAAGAAGAATTCGATGTAAGTACCTCTTCGTACAATCGTTCATAGCACTTCTTGAATAAAATATCACTAACTGTTGTTGATGTACCCATGATGATATATCCATGGAATGAGGGAGTACTGATGATGCACATTTGTCTTCGGAGAATGGTGAAGAAAAAACCCTGGATTTCGAAACCGAATGAAAGCAATGATGTTTCCAATGGTGATGTTGGCAATTCCGGTCCTTTGAGCACTTTAGGGACCACTCAAGTAAGTACCCATCGTATATTTTCTTCATAGAAGTATGAGATTGCTTATTTGTGAATGAATTAATGATAATCCATACGAATATATGAGAAATTTTTCCGAAATACGTCACCAGAAAAATTCAGACTTCAGCCTTTCAGTAAAAACGTGGTAGAATCTTCGTCTTATATCGGATTTTCGCGATCTACCCATGTTTTTTTATGCCCAGGAAATTTCTAAGTTTTATCAAAGAAGATTTTTGAGTTTTGAGCATGTTTAGGGGCTGAAATAGGCGAAACAGTAAACTTCCAAGAGTCTTCCAGAAAATTTTCAACTGGAATATAGTCCAATGTTTTGGTTACATATCATTTCTCGTTTATCCAATTGATGTGAATTTTGGATATGATATAGAGGACATCCATACAAAGAGAATGGTATATGATTAATCCCTAGATTCCTCACCAGCTTCTTCCATCTCACTTCTTTGTGCGGGATAGTGTGAAATCATCTCAGACGAGCTTGTTGTAAAACACTCATGTTGTATCTTTAGACCATTCGCTTGTGTATTGAACGGTTGGTGAAGGATTTAAATGTCATTGATTCATTTTAGATCAAGACCCCTTGATTGATACATGAGCATGGTGCTTGCAGCCATCTTGTTTCTGTCAGTCGTAGAAACATCACTTCTGAAACCCTGGTCACTAGACCCTAACTGAGGTTTCTCTCAAGAGGGGGTTGTGTAATGACCATGGTTTCATGTCCCGGTGGTAGAATTCCTTTTATGATGAATGATGAGCACATGAGAGTCTGGTACCACGGGTCTTGGACTGTGAAACTGATCATCATGATCAGTGGACCGTCCTTTCGTTTTCCTTCTTTTGGCAAGACTTGGAAAGAGACTTTTGTTAAATCTCTCCTTTCGTTTTTCTTCTTCGGCAAGACTTGGAATGGAGAAATGCCTAAGTTAGCAAGAGAATATTTTCGAGGAGTTTTTAATGGGAAAGATTGCATACCTCTTTTGTTATAAAACTGTCCATTTATACATGGCTCATTTCCGTTTTACTTTTTCAACTTTATGGCGAATATCAATTAACGTGCTTGTCCCCTCGCATGCCCATGCGATATGATCCACGAAATAATAGCCCATGCATGCCTCCCTGCGATGGCGCCCATGAAGGTATCAATTCCAGAAACTTCCATAATTATGGTTAATTAATCACATTGGGTGTGGATATCCCATAGTGTAAGAGAAGTGGGTGTAAGCAGACGGGGCGCAAACATCCGCAGGGTAATTAGATTGGGGCGTAAACATCCGGGACTACAGGATTTAAGATGGATCGCAATACACCAAATAACCAACACCCTAAAATCGTTCCCCGATTCATGCTCGTGTCGGCGATCCGTGTCCATCGGCTGGCAATACTCGACGATTGCCGCTATAAATGGCCGAACCTTGGTCAGCCGGGTTAGCCGGCGATACTGCTTTGTTGTAAGTCAGTCAAATTTACGGAATATTCCCGTATATCCCAACGTCGTTACTAACGGCGTTAAAGTTAACCAAAAGATGTTGACGCCGTTCATAGTTGATTGGAATATGCGGTATATCTTTGAGGTCATCATTAACGGCGTTATCGGGCTCATGATTAAAATACACCGGCACCATCGGATCTATCTTTGGATTAATCGAGGATTAATCGCCGATGTTAGAGCGAGTTTTAACACCTCGCCCGGGTAGTGGCGATTAATCGCCATGGATCACCGCTGGTAGTTTCCAGCCACAGGCGCCAGGGTTCTGCACGCTTTGGCCATTATCGTGGCGGACTTGGTTTCCTGACTGTAAATTTGTGAAGTGGTGGTCCTTGTGCGGAAACTTCTATCCCAATTTGGAGTTTTTGCTCTTGGGCTTGTGAATTGAGTGTTTGTTATCTAGGAATAGCTTAGTTTGTTGCCCATGCGCTTCGACATGGGGGTTTTGAAGGCCAAAACTTTCCCATTTCCTTGTGTAGAATATTAGGGGTACAAACATCGCCCCCTCTTAATCCATAACCTGTTATGGGTTAAAAGTTAATTTCCCCTACGAATTTGTATTTTTACGTGGTGTTACACGACTACTTCCCCCCGAAGTGTAATGACTTAGGCAGGGTGGCATACATCATGTCCCCAAATGGTTGGGGTGACATACAACTGTGCCCCCGATGTGTTTTGTATCATGTTGCTCGATGCTCGTGAGGGTGCACCTCCTGCTGCATTTTGCTTGCGCATGGAATGAAAAGTTTAGTTTTTCTGCTATCTTGAATTTGCACGAGGGGCCAATCCTGCTTATTCAAGATATGCGCAGATCGAGTTGTGTACATTCTCACGTGCCAGGACGGATGAATTTTTGCCACATTGGTTGTTTCCCGTATGATGGGGATAAAAATCGAGATAGGTCATAAATGCTCGAACCGTGCATTCAACCTATCGAGGGTTGTCGAGACATTCTTGACAATGAACTCAACTGTACTATTTTGTCATTTAGGGGTTTGATTGCGGATTCGATCATCCACGAATGACTTATAATTAACTTGAATAATAGTGATTAAAGCATGGAATACCAAAATAATGTTGAATTGAATTTCTGAATTGAAATAAAAAGATAAATACCTCTTTTTTGACAACTGCGCCTTATTAAAACCTTTGAGTGGAAAACCCGGTGGGACAAAACCATCAAAAAGGAAAAAGAGTGCGACCTGTTGATTTGAATCTAATAATAAAACTTCTTCAAGTGGAACGAATTCCACGGCTTCCATGGCTTTGAATCCTCCTTTCCATCGAGGTTCCTCAAGTAATATGATCCGCGAGATGTTGGCCTATCCACTATGTACGTACCTTCCCAGTTTGTTCCGAGCTTCCCACAGTTTGGCTCCATCGTGGCGTTTCAAGGTTTTCTTCAAAACATATTCCCCTGGCTTGAATGACCGTTCTCTGACTTTGTGATCATATCCTAGCTTCATTGCCTGCTGGTATCGAACTATATTCTGCAAGTCTGTTTCTCTTTGTTCTTCCAGCAACTCCTTATCTAGAGCCGATGTATCTTTATCGTTTTTTCAGTTTGGCGGCACGGGTTTTGGTAGTCTTCAGTTGCACCTCGGTGGGTATGGACTTGCCTCCGTCCCATATGCCAATGTAAATGGCGAAAAACCGGTGGATCTTTTTGGAGTTGTTCGGTAGGACCATAAGACTCTGGGAATTCTTCGGTCCACTTTCCTTCGCCTTCTCCGGTCGTTTCTTGAGATTGTCCATTATAACGCGCGATTTGGTAAACTTACGCCTGCCCGTTGCTCCGAGCATAGTAAGGAGAGGAGAAATTATGGCGAATATTCGGGCCTTTGCAGAAATCTTTGATCACTCCGGAATCAAATTGTTTCCCATTGTCCGATATTATCGCGTCTGGGATTCCAAATCTGCCGGACGATATTTTCCCATATGAATCTTTTCACATCATGTCCAGTAACGTGTACCAGTGCCACCGCCCGACCCATTTGGTGAAATAGTCGGTGGCGGCTAATCTACTGAATCTGACGCCTCCAGGAGCTTTTGGAAGTGGTCAAACGATGTCTAATCCCCACATAGAGAATGGCGGGGACCGAAAAGCGGATGCAACTCGTTGGCTGGCCTTTTCGGAATTGGAGCATGTTCTTGGAATGGCACACATTTACGTGCATATTCTTTAGCATCTTTCTGCATGTACGGCCGAGAAATATCCTACAGGTAAGTATCATGTGCGCGAGAATGCGCCCTCGAATGGCTTCCACAGATTCCCTCATGAGCCTCTGCCCGTGTTAGTTGTCCTTCCTCGGGTGATACACATCGCGAGAAATGGCTCCAAAGCTACGGGTTTGCGGTATCATGACCATCGATCATTGAGTATCTCCATGATTCCCTTTTCACCTTTGCAGCGAGTTTCTCATCTTCAGGGAGTTCGCCATTGTCAAGTACTAGATGTAAGGTTGACGCCAGTCTGCAATGTTTTCAACACGATCTCTGAATTATCATCACTTTGGGTTTATCAATATCCATATTGCTGTCGACGTTCTCCATTTCTCCCTGTGCTGATGTAGCTGCCCTTTCGCCCCCACTAGCGTGTTCGAAATCCAGAACAAAATGGCTGTCGGAGATGCTAGGTAACTCTTGGAAATCTACTACAAATAATCTGGTGGTATCTATTGGTACTGCGGAAGACAGATATGCTAAAGCATATGTGTGCCTGTTCTACAGTCGTGGTCGTTGCCCAATAGAGAATCGGTCGAACTCATTTTCCAGTTCTTTCATATGGTCCAGATACAATGCCATTATCTCCTCCTTTGCTCTGTAGGTACCCAGAAATTGGTTAACTACTAGCATGGAATCAGTCACCAGCTTCACATTCTTCGCATCTAACTGCTTGACAGCTTTTAAACCGATAATTGCAGATTCATATTCAGCTTCGTTGTTTGATGCTTGGAAACCCAGCCTGGTTGATTTCTCGATCCTCGAACCTTCGGGAGTAAGGATTACGCATCCAACTCCAGCATCACTAACGTTTGAAGACCCATCAGTAAATACGGTCCATAATGGTTCTGGTGTATCGATATCCATTGCAGACTCGCCCCCGGTGTGATCATTGACTGGATCAGTGGGTTTGAACAACTTCTCTTCTTCTCCAGCAACAGTCTCAATATCATCCACCGGAAAATCTGCTATCAATGCAGCCAGTGCGTGTCCTTTTTCTGCAGTTCTGGTTTCATACTTTATCTCATACGCCCCCAGAAAATTTGACCATATGGCTAGTCGACTGGAATCATCATCACGTTCCAGGATTCGCTTTAGTGGGTATTCCGAGTATACCACGATCTGCCTTCCTTGGAAATAAGGTTTTAGGCGACGAGATAAATGGAATAGTGCAAGTGTTATCTTCTCAATTTTGTTGTACCGTGTTTCCGCCCCCGTCAAGGATTTACTGACAAAGTAAACAGGCTTCTCATATGGATCTGTTACGAACATCACTGCACTCACAGTGTTCTCTGTTGCAGCTAGATAAACTCCAATAGGTTGCCCAGCTTTTGGACTCACCAAAACTGGTGGGGTTGAAAAATACTGCTTTATCTCATCAAAAGCCCTTTTCGCTTTCAGTAGTCCAACCAAAATTCACTGCTTTCTTCAAAGCGTCAAAGAATGGCTTGAATCGATCTGACGAGCGTGAAATGAAACGATTCAAGGCTTCCAATCGTCATGCTAGCTTCTGTACTTCCTTTTTCGTTCTTGGGGATGGCATTTCTCTGATGGCTCTGATTTGATCTGGATTAGCCTCGATTCCTCTGTGTGTCATCAATTATCGAAGGAATTTTCTGATGGCGGCCGAATGAACATTTTCTTTGGATTGAGCATCATACGATCTTGCCTTAAGATATCGACGTATTTTGAGATCAATAAAATCACGATTCTTTTTTCTTGAGAGACTTCACTACCATATCATCGATGTATACCTCCATCGAATTACCGATCGATCCTTGAACATATGGTCCACCAAGTGTTGGTAGGTTGCCCTGCGTTCTTTAGCCCGAATTGGCATTACAGTATAGCGATAAACTCCCTGTCAGTCCACGAACACTTGTATGCTCTTGATCGTCCTCGAACAAAGGTATTTGATTATACCCATAAAAATCGTCCATGAATGATATCTTTGAAACCTGCGGTTTTATCCACCAAATCTCCTATCATTGGTAGCGAGATGCGGATCACTTGGACACACTTTATTCAAATCGCTAAAATCGATCTGAGACACAATTTTACCATTCTTCTTTGGAACGGCTACCACATTGGACAACCATCGAGGATATTGAACTGGTCGAATAAATCCACGCATCCAACGGTTTTTCGACCTCTTGATCCTCCATATTTTTTGCTTTACGCCATATTCCACGATTTTCTCCAAACGGGACGGAAATTCTCATCGATATTTAGCTTTGTGGCGAGATACATTCGGGTCTATCCCTGGAATCTCAGCAAAAATCCATGCAAAAACGTCGGCGTTTGCCCTTAGCAATGTAATCAAATCATCGCGTTCATGTGCCGGCAGATCTGCCCCTACGAATGTTGTCTTATGCTCCTCATCTCCAATCTGGACCTCGACCAGTTTCTCGACTGTCGGGGGTTCATATGCGTCCTCTCCCCTATATGATTCTAGAGGGAGAGGGTTCTGTAATTGCTATTTCTTCTCGACCCGCATGATCTGGTTTCCATTGACTTCTGACTTCTTGTACTCATCCATTGCATTCTCATGACACTTATGGGCGGCCATCTGATCTCCTCTAACTTTCACAACTCCGTCTGGGGTAATAAACTTGGACAATGATGATTAGATGATGTGACTGCACCGATCTCATGCGACCAATATCGTCCTACGATCGCGTTGTAGGGTGCTCTGCAATCCAAAGAACAAGAAATTTCCCAAGACGGACTTGTCAGCCACTTTATCGGTATCTTCACTTTTCCAATTGCCTTTGTAACTTCGCCACTGAAATCGATAATTGGGTTTTCATCTTCCTCAATCAGTTCGTGTGGGAGATTCATGGAGGCGTAATCTCATGAAAACAGCACACTCACCGAACTTCCAGTGTCCACTAAAATCCGGTGCACAAGAAACATGCCAATCCAAGCAGTTATAACGACAACATCGTTGTGTGAAGCATATACACCTACCATGTCTTGCATCGAGAGAACTTCGATATTTTTGCACCCAAGCTCCTTAGTTTCTGCTCCATTACCCGACAAAATGGTGTGATTTGTCAAGTACCATTCTTTCAAGCGTATCGAGCTTTCTCCCGGTTTCGTCTTGATGCTACGCCTAGTCATTGAATGAATCCTGGACTGACCGCGTTAATCACGAGGCGTTAATCACATGTGCGATACCAAAATGACCAGGACCTTTCCCAAAGTCCTTTTTCACATCTTGTTATTACGGCTTTCAGAAGCGTCGATCATTACTGGATCTCGATCTATAAAGAGCGGCGATTCTGATTTTGTGACCATGATCTTTATGGAACTTGCGGTATTTGCTCCTATCACGTTTATCTCTTGTTTCTGCTGCCAAAGGACGTGGGGGGCTCAAATCCTTTTGTATTTTTTCGTACAACTCTGTAAGACTTACGTTTAGCGGGGTCAGCTTCATATCGTGAAATTTCTGGTATCCAGTTTGGTGCTTTCACCTTGATTTTTATCTCGAGCATCGATACGATCATTATCTTTGTCGTTTGAACGGTTCTTGGATTTTTCCTTCTTCCCATCATTTGGATGATTGGATGATCTGTTAACTTCTTCTCGGGCTTTTGAATCGTCCTCCACTCGGGCGTACTCTTCAACTCGATCATATAGTTCCTCCAAAATTTTTGGTGGTCTCTTGACCAAAGAACCATACACACCTCTTTGATCATGCTGGTAAGCATGTTTGTATGCCGCAATGACAACTTGGTCGTTGGATCCATCCACGTCCGCTAACTCTTGCTTGAAGCGCCTAGTGAATTGTCTGATGCTTTCCTCCTTCCGGATTCCTAGAAGGAACAATGAATGGCATCCTTTCCGGTCACATTTGTTGTACTTATAGTTAGATCAAAAATCATCGATCAGCTTATGGTAAGTTCCGATCGACTGTGCTGGAAGCTGATTGAACCACGTTATAGCTCCTCCCGTCAAGGATTGCGAAAACATTTTACACATCAACTCATCGTTGTATCGCCATAAGGACATGGTTGTCTCATAGTGTAAAATGTGTTGATCTGGATCATCAGTTTTCTCATCGAATTCGGGTAATTTTGGAACTAAAAAATTTATTGGTGGCTTTGAATTCTCGATATTATGCTTGAAAGGAGCTCTGGCCGCTCGATGTAGCCTTTCCATCTTTTCTTCTAAGATTGTTTTTTCATCATCACTGCTCGATCATCTTGGTAAGACGAGCTTCTATTATTAATTTAGGTGTGCCATCAGAGGAACTCTCTTCCCGTTCATAATCCAGGTCCTCGGAATATGATTATCCGATCTCCTTTTTCCTCACGGGGTTGATAGGTGTATTTCCAGTCTTCCTTGCTCGAGCGAGCATTGTAATCATGAGAAAAATCTTCATCATCGTTCCAATCTCCAAACTCTTCCTCATCATTTCTTTGCGTTTTGAATGAGATGTAGTTAATGCGCTTTCTTCGAAATTCTTGTCTATCCTATCCTGCTACTTTGGGTGGTTTAAACAAATCTCACGTAACCAATAAATTCCTCTCTGCGATCATTATCTATCACTTCTCTATTAGAATCTGCGACTTGCGGTTCAATTCGATCTCCAAGGCGCTTCCATCGGATCGAACCCTCACGATTATTCAAAACACCCGAGATCCAGGTCGCGGTTGATTTTCACGTTCTAGTCTCGAGGATAGCGTTTTCCTTCTCTAGCTCGTCTAAGCCGATTCGATAGTTTTTCCTCCTCTGTCTTTTGGAGTCGCGGTGCGCCATCACGCATATCCTGTCGATTGCGATTCCTTCTAGATGGGATGCGAACGCATACCCTCTGTTTTCACGAACATCTGGTTTTCCCTATCAACATCAATAACCTCGTTATCGATCGAAGTTGTTTTTCCTTTCTACGATTTCGATCTGGAGCTCTTTCACTAATCTGATCTCGATCCATCTACGATCCAACGATCTGTTATTAGTATGATCTTGACCACTGTCATGTTTCAGTGGGTATAGCATGTCATGATTGAACCTAAAAATCATTCCTTTCAATTTCGCATCTCTGTAGGCGGTTGGGAATTTCTAGTAGAATTAGACCTTGACGATCTACGATTATTGCCATAGCTCGATCTAGTAAAAATACGAATTTATTTTCTAAAGCAGATAGTCGGCCCACTGCTTGTTTGTAGGTAAAATCTATTCTACCCCAAACACGAGAAACTTGTATGATGTTCTTTGTAGGGAATCGGCTATTGCTTCCTTCATCCTCAATTGACTTGGTTAATAGAGAAAGGTGGGGGAATTTTGCAAAAAAAAAAATCGATGCCTAAGTTAGCAAGAGAATATTTTTTGCGGGAGTTTTTAATGGAAAAGATTGCATACCTCTTTTTGTTATAAAGCTTGTCCATTTATACATGGCTCATTTCGTTTTTCTTTTTCAACTTTATGGCGGATATCAATTGCCATTAAGCGTCCCTGCATGCCTCCATGCGATGTGATCCACTGAAATAATAGTCCCTGCATGCCTCTCTGCGATGCCCATATGAGGTATCAATTCCAAAAACTTCCATCATTATGGTTAATTAATCACATTGGGTGTGGATAGCCCATAGTGTAAGAGAAGTGGGTGTAAGCGGATGGGCGCAAACATCCGAGGGTAATTGGTGGGGCGTAAGCATTGGGACTACGAGTTTAAGATGGATCGCAATACACCAAATAACCAACACCTAAAATGGTTCGATTCATCGGCGATTAATCGGCGATCCGTATTAATGCGGCAATACTACGGCAATTGCCGCTCGCATAAGCATGTTAGAGCAAGACTTGGAAAGAGGACCCAGGTAGAAAAATTGATGTAAATACCTAGGTGGTCTAAAGTTGGAGTTTTTGCTCTTGATAAAGTACTTAGTGGAAATACTTGCCCATTTCCTTGTGTGGACACCGATTGATGTAAATGGAAGTTATGAATCCAGTCTAAGAATTGATGCTTGCATGTTGTACGCTCTGGAAGCTCATGCGACATCAGAATTCGATGCTTGACCCCAACTTTTGAAGCTAAGAGACTGAGTTATCACATGAGAAAGAATCACTCAATTTGGAGTTGTAGAGGTCAGCCAACGAAGTGTGCACATTTGTAATTTGTAATCCCGTACAAAATTTTCAGATTTCGTAGACCTGAAGGTAAAGGCCATATCTTTCAGCACGTATGTCCGATTGATTCGCCCTTTTGGTATGTTGTAGCAAAGACAGAGAAGAACATCTTTCTTTGAGGAAGCATTATCCCATTCCTCACAAATTGGTACATTTTTGTAAACCCATGGAATGAAGTGTGTTGTATCTCATTTGCAGAGGTGATGGGAACATCTTGTAGAAGTCTTTGGCTTGTGCACACCAGTTGTGCAAGCTTTGGGAAGACTTTCATGTGAACATATTTTCATGTCTACACATCTTGACATGAATCATTAATTCTTGGAGAAGTCCGCTTCATCGAGCAATGCTTCAGAGAATGGTTAGTTGATGAAACCGGATGTTGCACCTGAGATTGTTGTTGATGTTGAGATCACGATTGAATTCTCTCCAGAAATTCTTGTTGATGTTGAGACCATGAATGGAATTCCTCCACATATCCTTGTTGATGCCGATACTATGGTTGGAGTTGCTTCAGAGACTGAAAAGGTTAGAACCATAATTGATCAACATAGCCTTTACTCCTCCATCCAGTGAGCCTTTACATTCACGAACCAGTTGGTGGTTTGCGCATACCTAAGATGTAGGTGTACTGGGAGTACAACCCGAATTCTCCTGATCAGTATGACTTTACGATGAACTAGCTTCGTCAGTGAATCGACATTGTTGTGGCGTGTTGCATCAGCAGTCCCCATTCTGGGTGTGATCGGTGAAGAGAGAAGTTCCTTAGTCATGCAAGGTTCATAATGTGGAGAAATTATGTTGATAAAGTTTTCATGGAATCACATCAAGTTGCACTGACTTGCTATGTCTTGAATCTTGTCCAATAAGATCAAGTCCATAGTGTATGTTGAAGGAACTCGTGCCATCGATGGATGAATGATGTTGCATCTGCTTCAAAAGTCTTGTCATGGAGATAATGAAGACTCAGCGATTATAGTTCAGTTTTACTTTGATCGTGTCGGTGGTGAATCAGTGTGTCGATGGTGAATCAGTGTGCAGACATCAGAGCTTTCTAATTTTGTGGCACAAATGGAAACTCCTGCAAGGCTATGGAGAAACTCCCAAAGTGTTCTTTTCCATGATTAGACATTATCTCAGTAATAAATATCTCAGTGCTCGATTAGGAGAAATGTCATATTCAACCACTTGGTAAAATACTAATACGGTGAAGCTACCATTTATAACGTCTTGCAGAGTTGCTAGTAGAAGTCCTCATGCTAGGATAGCATGTGAGGAAATAAATGACATAGACATGGAAGGAATGAGACTTTCCTGAGTTCGAAATTCCTCCAAGTGCTCTGATGATGGGATGTCCGCCAAATCTTCTAGATCGGAACTTTCTTTGTTGGAAAGATGTGCAACTAAAGGTGCTTTGTAAGTAGCCATCTTTTCAGTGTGATCCTCGCTCGTCTTAAGAACATGTCATATCCTGGATCTTCCTGATTATGTGAAACTTGGTCTCTGTCATGGTTGAACTTATGTTCACTTTGAGAGTGATGTAGCCATAAGTATTTCTGAGCGTTCTATCAAGGTCTCTAATTCAGATGGGATCATGAGTATATTCTTGTCGAGTGATGCATGTGGCTCTGAGGGTTTTCAGTGGAATGATATTGATGACGGTGTCATCATCGATCAACATCTTCCGAATTCATTTCCTCTGATATGGATTGTGGTAAGCAATCCCTAGTTGTGCATCTCCTTGTCTGTGGATGAATTGTTCGAGGAGTATTTCCAGGATGGACAAACGTCTGACATAATTTAATTCTTTGTTGTGAACATGTCTTTTCTTTGTGCTTTAGACAGATAGATAAATTTCATAGATATGCTCGATCAACAATTAAACTGCTTATTTGACTGGTTGTTCAGAGAGTGTAAAGGTTCTGATTGGGAGAGGATTCTTGTGTACTCCTTCAATCCCCAGTTAAAGCTATTGTGGTAGAATCGGAGTAATTAGCATGAATGGAGGTCGACCTTCAAAATATTGCAGTTACTTGTTGGATCATCGAGGAACCTATGAAGGCGACAGTACCTGGGATTCCCCATTTCTTCTCCAGATATTGTTGCACCTGAGATTGTTGATGATGTTGAGATCACGATTGAATTCTCTCCAAAAATTCTTGTTGATGCTAAGACCACGAATGGAGTTCCTCCACATATCCTGTAGAAGGCATTAACTATTTATCCCAACTATCGATACTCTTAGGTGCAATGTTGTTGTACCAGGTGTATGCTCAGCCTATCAACAATTTCGAGAAATCCTTCAGACGGAGAGCATGGTTGTGTTCGTGCTCACCTAGTGCTTCCAAGAATCGAGAGACATGTTCTCGAACATTCCTCGTTTCATTGTACAGTGTGAACATTGGAGAGGTGTAGCCCTTTGGGGGAGGAATTCGTTGTGTAGTAGAAGGATATGGAGGTTTATGACGATGAAATGATGATGTCTTGTCTTTAATTTCCTCGAACCTCCATGTTCCAGGTCTTCACGGGTGATGAAGACTGCAGGTTCCTTTGTTGGTGACTTCATCATCATCTACTACATGGATCAGAGTGACTTCAGGATCAACATCCGAATATGTTTCTTTAGATTTTCCATTCTCCCGAGTTTTCTCTGACACCTCGTCAGTGAGAGTTTTGAAATAATTTCACAGCTTGTTTTATGTGTTAGCCATGTCCATTTGATTTTTGACAAGAATTTTCTTGTACTTTCATGAAATCACCTATAGTAGTTGGATTTTCTATGATTTCTTCAAGAGACCGTCCGAAGAGGTGATTGTCTCCAATGTTGGTTTGAGGAGGAGTGGTATTTCCAGTGCCGTTGTTGGAAATAAAAGTAGTTTCTGGAGTACCACCATTTTTGCTATTACTCATATCTAAATGAAGGTACATTTTATTTGTGTATAACAAGCTAAGTTCGATCTAACGGTTGAAAGATATTAGCTTGAGTCTAATCAGGTTTTCATCTAACGGTGCATATTGAATGCTTTATTACCAATGTAACATTGATTACAAACCCTGATTTGAAGACTATATAAAGGAAAACTCTAGCAACTGGAAAACCTAATCCCCACACCTTCTGTGTGATACTATTTGCGACTAGAGTTGATTATCCTTTAACCTTAGGTTTTTCACGAAGCCCTGTAGGTTAACGACTTAAAGACTTCATTGGTATTGTGAATCCAAACCCAACTATTTTCTCTGTAATTGCGTGATATGATCTTGCATCTTCTATCGTGATTGAGTACTATCTTCTCTAAGATTGGCTCGAGATTTAGTATCCGATATGCAAGATAAAAAGTAATCACAAACATCTTCGTCTCATCATTTGTGATTCAACAATATCTTGTATTGCTACCATACGATTAAGATTATTGTGAGGTGATTGATATTTCTAGGTTGTTCTTCGGGAATATAAGTCTGGTATATCAATTGGTTCATGTTCACCTTGATTTATCAAAAGACGGAACAAAAGTCATAGGTTTATATGTGGGAGACAGATTTATCTATATAATATACTTTTCTATGTGAGACAAATTTTTTTATCAAGTCTTTGACTTTGGGTCGTAGAAATTCTTAGTTGTGGGTGAGATCAGCTAAGGGAATCAAGTGTGTAGAATTCTGTTAGGATTCAGAGACGTAAGGAGCGCAATTGTACCTTGATCAGTGTGAGATTGATTAGGGCTCAACCACATTCCAGTCCTAAGTTAACTTGTAGTAGGCTAGTATCTGTAGCGCCTTAATACAGTGTGGTGTTTAAATTTGGACTAGGTCCCAGGGTTTTCTTGTATTTGCGGTTTCCTCGTTAACAAAATTTCTGGTGTTTGTGTTATTTCTTTTCTGCATTATATTTTGTTATATAATAGAAATATCACAGGTTGTGCGTAGTTCAATCAATTAGAGAATCCAACCTTTGGTTGTTGATAATATTGATTGACACTTGAACATTGGTCTTTGGTACCGTTCAAGTTGTTTCACATAATAATCAGGCTCACGGATTTCTATCTGTTTGATATGCTGATTACAGTGTGAAACATAGATACAACTCTTGGATATATTTGAATTGATTGAGCCTAACTGTCTAGTTGATTATCTTGGAATTATATTGGAGTTTGTCCATACAAATTGCTAAGCAAAACATTGGGTGTGGTTGTTAGAACCCCCCCCTTTTCATTATCAATCTACAAGGATTGAAAGTAATGTAGATAAAAATGGAAACAAGTCAAGTCATGTATTACTAACCTCAAACAGAAAGACGTCTTCAGATTCTCTAGGTCTTCAGAATAATACTTGTTTGTCTCAACATTTTTTGACTTCCTAATCTAACATAACAAAGTCGACTCTAGTAATTTAATCAAGCGACCTTGAGTTTTGTAACTAAAATATGGCAACCAACCTTGACATACCAATGCTTGGCAGGTGCAACCGAGCATTTCTCTAACAGTTTACAACTTAAAGAATTCACTTAGGGATTCGTGAACCCTGGTCCGACTATCTTTACCTTTATAATTCGTGTATCCTAATCTTGTTATTTTTGATTGTTGAGTTTTTCATCAATCTCCAATTAAGAACGAGATAGATATAAATCGCAAAGTTTTCTTCGTCTTAGAATTTTTGATTCCTCAAGATACATATCTAAAATTCTTCTTTATTGATCGGTTTAAAATTGTTCTTAAGTGGTGGTTAGTAATCCAAGCTTCTCATATAACTGGGAATAAGTGTTCCAGATTCGTAAGTTTTATAGCTTTGTCTGTTGCGAACATATTTTTAATCCTTGATCTAAACGATCTTAAGGGAAATCAAATTGGCCTATCTGTTAGAGACATATTGGTGTCAAAAGTATTCAGTTAGGTTGAAGCAATTCTTAGGTTTTACAGTGGGTCTGCTAAGGGAATTAATTGTGTATAGCCTTGATAAATTCAAGAGATGTAAGGAGCATGACTGTAGTTGAATTGCTCAGTGGGTTAATTCGGTCTTAACTACATTCTATTATGAAGTCTTTTAGTAGGCTATTGTCTGTAATGGCTAAATACAGTTTGCACTTCTTGGAAAGTCTATTGTAAACATATTTCCAAGTATTGATCTAAACTTGATCTAAATGATCTAAAAAAAAATCAAATAAGCTTATCTGTTATAGGCAGATTGGTATCAAAGTTCTTCACTTAGGTTGAAGAAACTCTTAGAATGTAAAGAACATCAGCTAAAGAAATCAATTGCATAGAGCCTTGCGAGGTTTATGAGATGTAAGGAGGACGACTGCAGCTCAATTGCTTAAAAGGTTATTTTGGTCTCAACTACATTCTAGTCTGAAGTATGATAATAGGCTAGTGTCTGTAGTGGCTTATCATTGTGTTTCATTAACACCAACAAGATGGTGCCTCGCTTCACTTAAGAAAAATATGTTGTTCTTGTTCGATCTTAGATAATAGATGAAATTGAAGGAGGTAACAATCAAACTAATCGTAATTATAGGGATAATGTGTTTCAAAAAGATTTATGACATTGGTCGATAATGAAAATGCAAAAACAAGTAGCACCATTTGAATATATTTTCTCACCTCCGGTGTTCCATGAGAACTTATGCTAGCATTTTGTTTGTGGTCCTGGATCTTCCATTGAAGAACAAGTGAGTATCTTAATAGTTTCTTAATCCCTTTTAACGACTCAGTTTTGATTAATCATGCTAACTTGTTATTCATCTATATTCTCAAAATATTATGGCTTACCCAATATTTTGAAGTCAAAGCTAAAGAATTTGGTCATGACTGTTGATACCCGGAAAATGATTACCTATTGATTAGGGCAGTTCACCATGGACCAGGCCCATGGAATGGCATGGGGACTAATCCCAAATCCCCATGTGCATATCTATGGATATGAAAGGACAAATGAGGAATTAAAGGAAAGTTTAAGGGTAGTTAGAGAGGAATAACAATATTGGTAAATAGAGTAACTCCAAGGACATGTGTCATGATGCCATGGAAGAGGGAAGTTTTAGGAAATCCTATAAAAGGGAAGCAAATAGAACTACGGAAAGGATCTTCTCTTACTTACTTTTTTAGAAAACGATGTAGTAGTTGTGACTAGGATAGGTTAGCCTAATACTAAATTACCTCTGAAACAATTATGATCATACCAGAACTCAATATTAGTTAAGCATTTCGATGTAATGTGCTGCTCATCAATATAATGCCATGTATTGGATTGTGGTTTGTTTTAATTAAATGTTAGTTTTAAATTTTTATTGAAATGAAATGTAAAGCCCAAGTGAATTTTAACTTTAATTTTAAAATGATTTCCATTAATTTGTTCCGAACAAGTTTCCAAAAGATCTTCATTTTCCTTCTTTTTTTCCATTACATTAAATAAAAAATTTACTTTTAAGGATATTTTTGTTATTCCTCGCGAGATTTGACTACAATTTCAGCATCAGTTTACCCATAATTCGAATTTGATTGACACTAGCGGTTAAAGATACAAATTGGTCAACTTCATTGCTTACTATTATATATAGACAGAATAACCCAAATTGGTGTACAAGTTTTCATGAATGATCTTCTAATAAATCACAAGTCATCATTCTTCATCCATCGACGAATATTATATTATAAAGTTTATGCAAAGAGATAAATCTTCATATATGATAAACTCAATTGTCGGTGGAGCCATTATTCAGGAGATTTGAGTGAGATTAAAAGAGTTTTATGGGAGTTCTTGGTGTTGAAGGGTTTTTTTTTTTTTTTTTTTTTTATTGAACAAACACAAGTACATGTACTAAAACACAGAAACCCAACACACAAATACATGACTCTAAACCAAACATCATAAACACCAAACTAATACCGTCCAAACCCCAAACAAGACAACTAACACTGCCAAAACACACCTAAGTCAATAAACTACAACAGAAGAAACTTCCTATCTTGTAACCTCTTCCTTATACAAAAGATGAAATAACACATCTGGAGGAACTGAAATCAACTGTTGATGAAATTTATTTATACGGGCATGCTTAGATAAAGCATCAGCAACCCTACTACATACTCTAGGAACAAATTTAACACTAACTTCAGATAAAACTGGTAATAAAATAATACATTCAGATAAAAGACTTTGATCTTCCCACATGATAGACTCCACATGGTTCTTTTGCACAGCTTCCGTAACATCTTTGTTGTCACCTTCTATGAAAAATTTACTTAAACCTTTGAGATTAACCCATTGAATCGCCAACCTCAATGTTATAACTTCATCTTGATCTACATCTCTTTCTATTTATGTCTAGGCCATGGGTACCACGAACTCTCCTAAATGGTTACAAACCGCAATAAAAAAAACCAGCAAAATTAGCATCAAAGTTAAATTTTAACCAAGCAAATGTGGAATGGATCCAATGAATTTTATTATTAGAGCATGAGAGAGTTTTAGTGGTGATGGATTTACTAGAACTATGATGAATGCATATGTTATAATTATGGCAGAACTGAAAGATTTTTTGAACTATAGTCCTAGGATGTTGAAATTTGTTATCAAACAATTTCACACATCTACTCTTCCATATATGCCACATTCTTATCACTATCATATGCAAAAGATCCCTTCTAGTTGTGGAGGCAGTGAAATTATTATATATCCAAGATTGAAGCCAAAGCTAAATATTCCCATAATTGTTAGCAGCTTGCAAAATAGATTGAGAAATAGCTAACCAAATAGCTTGAGAATAAGGGCACTGGTGTTGATGGTGGATTTTCGGCAAGGGCTAAAATCGAAAAATCATGATACTGCATGTTTCTGGCTCGGCTTTAGGAATGTACGTGATAATTCATATTTTATGATCCGTGAACCATTTCACGATCTCTGACTGAGTGAACGTTCCTCCCAGAGCTATGATGAATATGTTTCTCGAAAGGTCTTTCAGCTGAGATTTTGATGCTTCACACATTTCATCACCACCTCTACATAGAATCAAAATGATTGGGCGGCTCCTAGACATATTGCATGCTAGTATAGAGCCTAATGCCTTCAGGACGTCACGCTGCTCGTTGTTCCCTGACTACTTAGGGAGACTGTGTATAGAATATCTTAATGATTGGGCGGCTCCTAGACATATTGCATGCTAGTATAGATCCTAAACCCTTCAGGAGGTCACGTTATTCATTGTTCCATGACTATACACCCCCTTCAGAAAGAGTATGATGCCTCAATTATCTCATATCTCAATTATGCAAATAGGTTAATTCTAGAGTGTCATTCATCAACTGAATTCCTAGAAAATAATCTATTATATCTCATTACTCAGTTTCACGGATGATCCTCAGTTGAATTTCATTAATTAGTAATAAATACTCGAATAATTTTTATTACTTCGCTTCATGAATTATTCTCAGCTGAATTTCATGAATTAGTAATAAATATTCACCGATCGGGCATCTGTGCCACCACTGAGCAAGCCCCGAGAAAATGGTGCGAGTGTATTTAGCAATAATGCACAAACGAGCACCCGAATACACAAACGAGTATTCGAAAATATGGACAAACGAGGAAACCTGTGCAAAATAGGGAGGAAAATAATATCAATAAAATAATAAAGAGCCGCCTAAGGGGACCGAGCCCACCGGTCAGCCGGTCACACACCTCTTTCCATTATTTTATATTATTTTGAATACTCCTTTATTTGAGCAAACTCCCTCGTTTGAGCAAAACTCTTAATTTCTCCATATTTTCCTTCAAACGATGAAAAATAGTAAAAAATAATGAAAGGTGTCACGAGATCGGGCCACCTAGCGTCCGGCCATGCCCTATCCGTGACCGGTCCCACAACTTACAATTCCTTATTTTCTCATATTATTATTTCCTTCATCTCATGAAACTCCATCGTTTGAGCAAAAACCCTATTTTTTCAATATTTTCTCAAATATTGCTCAAACCATGAAAAAGCCAAAAAGTCAAATGGTCACATGACCGGCTAGGCTTCTCACGTCAAAAATTAAAATATTATTATTTTAATATTTTCAAAATACTGGTCGCATGAGCAAAGTTCTACTTGCTCATTCGAGAAAAATTGAGAGTTTCAGTCAAGATCAAATTCTTCTGAAAATCCAAAATATTGCTCAAACGCGCACCAGAAAAATACCAAAACTCTCAGGACTGAGACACATGAAGTATGGTGACACGAGTATGCCATCTTGACCAACCAAGATCGGCCCACTAGGCTTGCAAGGATCCGGTCCCACACTCTTTCATAATTTTGACTTAATTAGCTCTCAACAGTTCATATTGGGTCCAAACTCTTTCCAACCAACTTGGAATTTTCTCAATAGACCACTAGATGGTCCCACGACCACCAAGGGCTGGTCCCATGACCCTTGGTCGGTCCCTCTCTCAATAATTAGGTTTTATTACCTAACGTTCAGACGAGCACTATTTTAATAAATGATTAAACCAGCATTTGATCATCCTTTCACCAACTGGTCAACAAAGGACTTTGGTGTATGCTCACTCTAACACCTGGGCAGTACATGGTCGAACATCATCCCATGTAGCCGGTCCCTCCTTCACTTAGTGACTTATTTTCAGTAAATTATCAATTGATCAGCAATTGATCAAAATTAGGGTTTCGAACTGAATGCTCTGCAAATCATAATTCTGAGCAAGTTCAAACACTAATAATTCTATGTTGATCCACCAATCAACATATTGATTAATTATGTAATATTCAGTCCAACTACCAATATTTTAATTTGGTCATGCTACCAATAATTCATCAAATGATCAATGTTTGCTCAGACAAGCAATATTTGCTCAGATGAGGAATATTGATTCAACTATCAATATTCAGTAATTCATCAAATGAGTAATATTAATTCAATTATCAATATTCAGAAATACTTCATTAAACCAGCAATATTTGCTCAGACGAGCAATATTTGCTCAGAAGAATATTGATTCAACTATCAATATTCAATAATTCATCAAATGAGCAATATTTTCTCAGACGAGGAATATTGATTCAACTATCAATATTCAGTAATTCAATAATTCAGTAATTTAACAATTCAACAATTCATCAGACGAGCAATATTTGCTCATACTATCAATATTCATCACGTTGATTCAGTTATCAATATTTATTCGACAACTAAGCGTCCCAGCAGACATGTTCAATCCATGAATCATAGAGCATTCAACAATCATGCTCGACTGAACAATACTTAGACTCATCGTATAATCAAGTAAACAACCGACTAATTAAATACATGTTTGCCTTGCAGACTCCACAAATCATGAGACATCAATCATGTCACATGGGGGGATATTAATTAGGTTTTGGTCTGTCGGCCTACGGAACATGTGTTCATCCACCATGAGAAATGTGGGCAAGTCGTGCAAGCAGTTGAGGAAGTTAGCAAAGTAGTGGGTGGATGATCAACTCAGTCTCCGCACGACACGGAACTTATTAAACCACGATCTTCCATTTTCCCTCTCTTTCACTCAAACAACCGTCACACTTACTGGAGATCAATGTGTCCACGTTCTAGCAATATAAATAAGTTCTCTGAATTCATGATTAACAAAACAGATATACGGGAATTGGACAATAATTCTCATCTAAATAATCACTCTCAACATAGCAGAATTCAAACTTATTTGAACCTAGCAGTTCATTTGAAGAAACCCACAACATATTCACAATCCTTGATCACCATTGATCTCACACACTTCTCAGCTTCCCTCCTACAGATCAACCATCTTCCCTCTTTGTAACCGAATTGACTCTGGAACGTCCATTGTCTTGGTTTAGGCCGGAGTCCTACAGATTGATCTCTCGAACTCAAAGCACTCCCGTGCAGTACATATGTTTGAGGTTAAGCATTTTGTTCGGTCGAGGAGTCTCCGTCCGTACGGCTATCTCTCCACTTCCTAAAAAACCAGCAAATCATTTTTCCCCATCAACAACTGGATCAAAAGATGAGTGGTTGTTTCGACACATCGAAAACAAAAGACAATAAGAATTTTTTATTGTAGCTATTCGCATAAATCTAGCCGCAACATGTAGAATATCTTTTGCAATCTTCCACAAGAACAATTGACACTTATAAACTCAAATGCCAAATCATTAACCACATTTGTTGTTGTTGAGCAGAAACTACTTGTTGCGACTGTTGTATCATTAACCGTAAACTACCCATTCTTTATAAGTGACCATCTTAATTTATCTGTGGCTGGTTATAGAGGAATACTAATATTCTCAATGTGCTTAATCTGATCAACATGACATATTTGCATTAATTTATCCATTCTCCAACTTTTATTATTATGATCAATATAATCAGCTACCTTCTCTTGATAATGTTGAACATTAAGAGTCGCTGAAGATAATCCTTATGAGTTACCTTTTCAAACCATTGTCCATTAATATTGATATATGACCTATCTCCCACTTCCCATATGTGAAATATGCGATTCCAAAGTAGACCACGCTGAATTCCGTTCCAAATCCATGTACCTCTCTTCTTAATTTGTCCATAAAGAGGATCAAAATTATTGAAATACCTATCCTGTAATAATTGAACCCACTTTTCCTCCTTCTCATGCAATATTCTCCATGCCATTTTTGTGAGTAAGGCTTCATTAAACACTCTCATGTTCTTAAAACCAAGTCCACCCAATCTCTTTGTCTTATTAAGTTCTTGACAGCCAATAATGTAACACCCCTGTTTTGTAGCTTTGTTCCACCAATGATTCCTTTGCATTGACTCCATTTTTATGATGGTTTTATATTGAACATGCATACAACTCATTTGATATTGAGCCATTATTCCTAATACGGCTTGAATTTGAGTACTTCTGCCTGCCTGATTGACTAATTTACCTTGCCATGATTGAAGCTTGAATCCCATTTTATCCAAAGTGTCTTCAAAACAAGAATTTTTATTGCGACCCACAAATAGAGGGATACCCATATAGGTTTCTTTCAGTGGCATACTTTTCATGTTGACCAAAGTAGAAATATCCACTTTATCTAAATCACCCAAATTGCGGCTAAAATGAATAATTGATTTATTCAACCTAACCATTTTCCCAGAAACAAGACAAAATTTGTTGACAATGTTCATCAAATTAGAAACATAATCCCTTGAAGTTGAAGAAAATAATATGGAATCATTAGCGAAGAAAAGATGAGAAATACTTGGACCTTAAGTGACTAGATTCAATGACTTTATCAACCCCCTGAAGAAAAATAATATGGAATCATTAGCGAAGAAAAGATGAGAAATACTTGGACCTTGAGTGACTGGCTTCAATGACTTTATCAACTCGAAACTTCAGCAGATTGTAACATTCGACTAAGAGCTTCCATACACAAAATAAATAAATATGGAGATAAAGCATCACCTTGTCGCAGTCCTCTTGTTGGTGTAAAAGAAGCAGTAGGAGACCCATTTAGAAGAATGAAAATAAATGATGTACTGATGCATTGGTTGATTAATTGACACCACTTTTGATTAAAACCTAGACAGTGCATGACCTTGAGAATAAATCCCCACTCCATACGATCAAATGCCTTCGCCATGTCTAATTTAATTGCAACTGCACCTGAGGAAACTTTAGTTCTTTTCATGTAATCAATTACTTTATGATCTATGATGGTATTATCAAGTATATTCCTACCAAACACATATGCAGCTTACCATAGGAAAACAATCTTATTGAGGAATTTCTTCAATCTATTAGCTAATGTTTTTGATCTTACTTTGTAAGCTATGTTACAAAGACTAATATGACGAAAATCATAAGGTGTATCAACACATAAATTCTTCTAAATTAACACTTGATAAGTGAAATTGAGCTGCTTTAGAAATTTACCTGATTGGAAAAAATATTTAACCATCTGGATAAACTCATCAGCCACTACATCCCAGCAAACTTGATAAAAACTCGCTTGGAATCCATCAGGTCTCGGAGCTTCCCAAGCATTAATTTGGAATACCACTTGCCAAATTTCTTCTCTTGTTGGGATCCATATGCCTACTCATCTCTGAAACAAACTTTCATTGGCTAGTTCTCTCTTCATGAAAACAAGGATTATACGTGTAGGTAAGTACCCATTGCTGATTTTCCAGACCAATGTGAATTATGAAATTAACCATATTATCTGTAAAATACATTAGCTCAATTTTAAAACCATCCTTCCATAAGACAGAAAGACCTCCAACGTTAACTTTTTTGTTGTGACACTAGATTTTTGGGTAATGCATAGACTGCAATAAAAAATATGCATTTTTATTTTGTTTCAAACTTATCCTTATATCATTTGAAGAAAAAACAAAGAAAAATAATATTCGGGCTATATTGACATATGCAATCTTTTAAATGGTTTATAGTACGCTTATTACCCAAACCCTAAACATTATATGCAATTATATGCATTTTAACACAACAAGAAAGCTGATAAAGCCAAGAAGAAATATGAACACTAGAAAAATAGAAAATAAAGTGATATGTAATATGAATTAAATTAAGAAGGAAAGTAAAGAACCCACAATTGGGGGATACTAAAACAAATTGGGGTATACTCTCGGTTATATGGGGATAAATTATTGATATGAGTTACTTTTTTGGGGTGGTAAAATGTCAATACTGCCATTTACCCTAATATAAAATAAATCCTTTTAACTAGGTATCCCCTTTCCTTTTAATTTGAATATTCATAGTTTAATTCAAACTACCTCCTCTTCTTCTCCTCTTCCCCTTCTCTTCTTCCACAAATTAAGTTTACAACGTCACCATTGGCCTTCCCCGTCTCTTCTTCCAAAAATTAGGTTTACAGCATCACGGTCGACATTGGTATATGTTTGAAGGCAATACCAACGGTGATTTTTGGCCTGGGTTTCTGTTTGAATGCAACACCGATGAAAACAGTTGGTATTGTCTGCGGGTTGAAAGCAATACATATGGATTCAAAGCAATACTGATTCTATCCTTGTCAAACAAGAAATGATATCTCATTTAGATATTGTTTCTGAACAATCTTAAAAGGGTACACTTAGATTCATCCTGATGATTTTGTTTCTCAATTATTTGGCTTAAGATCCACTTACTGATTTCTTATTTCTGTGTTGTTGTAGTTGTTAGAGCATTGCTCGGTCGAACTCGCATGTGTTTCTATCTCAAGCATGTTTGTAAATGTTAGTGATCAAACCTATAAAGTCTTGATTTCTAGTCTACTATAGTTAAGGTCTCGGACTAGGATAAAAAGTGTAGTTGAGCTCAAAAACTCCATGGCGATCATCATACAAGACGAAGGACTACTCAAGGAACCAATGGATCTTCATCGACTAAAAGGTATGTGGAGACTTGAACTTATCTATCACTCAAAAGTCTATCTACTATATCTCCTATCTTGAGACAAAAGTCATATTACTATATATACTAAGATTATACACATATGTTATTTCGAGCTGAGTATATCTCACTTATCTATTTCTCGAAATATGTATTGGTAAAGCTTTCTCTTTATCCAAGTTCATCTTTACCTAGTGACGAAAGTCATGTTATGTTTCAATCATTTTGGAAATTTCTCTAACGAAAAATAATTTGTGAATAACAACTATATAACTCCCTCTGAGAATGTTTCAATGATTGAAATGAGAGTTTAGACAATATAACCATTGGAGGATATAAGCATTGTTGTGGTAACACATATATGTATAATTCCTTATTGCTTGAACAGAAGTTTGCGAACTTTGTTGATCAGGTGAAACCGGAGTAGTGTGTGAGTTCAGTCTGTGAACTCAGCATACAAGCTCAGTCCGCGAACCCAGTCTGCGAACTGGCGTAGTTCTCGATCCCGATAATTTCTACTGGAGTTTGTGAACTCCGTCCGGGAACTTAATTCCGCGAACTTGAGTAGGTTATGTCTAAAAACGATGTTTGTGAACTTATCATAATAAACTAAGGAATGTTGTTGCAAACCGTGGCTTTATAGTTCATGAATCGATTCGATTGAATCACATCGTTTTTGCTTTAATTATGTCTTGTGTAGTACATGATATCTCATAGCAATTGAACAACTCTCTAACTAGTTCATTTGAGTCATTTGGACTAGTTATGGTGAAGAAGAATATGGTTTATATGGAAGTTATCATTTGGCTAACCATTGAGTTAACTAGTGTTGAACCAACTAATGTACAAGTTTGGGTACAGTTACACAAACCAAAAATCGTCTAGTACATGTGTGTATAACAAGCTAATTTTTAGATCTAACGGTTGATAAATATTAGCTTGAATCTAATCAGGTTTTCATCTAACGGTGAATATTGAATGCTTTGTTACCAAGCTAACATTGATTGCAAACCCTGATTTGAAAGACTATATAAGGGAGAACTCTAGCAATTGGGAAACCTAATCCCTACACATTATGTATGATACTAGTTTGCTAAGATAGAGTCGTTTCTCCTTTAACCTTTGGTTTTCTTCTTCTAAAACCAGGTTAACGACTTAAAGACTTCATTGAGATTGTGAAGCCAGACCGATACTATTTTTATCGTAGTTTTGTGATCTGATCTTGCATCTTCTATCATACGAGTACAATTGTAATAATTGTCTTGGGATTTTTATCTCCGATAGGCAAGCTATAAAAGTAGTCACAAACACTTCGTTTCATCGTTTGTGATTCCTTAATAATCTTCTTCGCTGCGTCGATTAAGTTTATTGTGAGATGATTGATAAAGTTGAGCTGTTCTTAGGGAATATAAGTATGGTTTTATCAGTTGGATCCTGTTCACCTTAATTTATCAAAAGACGGAACAAAACTCATAGGTTTATTCGTGGAAGATAAATTTATCTATCCTTGTAGACTTTTTTGTGTGAGACAGATTTGTTTATTAAAGTCTTCGACTTTGGGTTGTAGCAACTCTTGGTTGTGGGTGAGATCAGCTAAGGGAATCAAGTGCGCAGTATCCTGCTGGGATCATAGGCGTAGGAACATAATTGTACCTTGGATCAGTGTGAGATTGGTTGGGGTTCAACTACAGTCCAGACCGAAGTTAATTTGGAGTAGGCTAGTGTCTATAGAAGCTTAATACATTGTATGTTTAATCTGGACTAGGTCCCGAGGTTTTTCTGCATTTGCGGTTTCCTCGTTAACAAAATTCTGGTGTCTGTGTAATTTCTTTTCCGTATTATATTTTGTTATATAATTGAAATAATACATGCTGTGTGTTATTCAATCAATTAGAGTATCCGACCTTATTGGTTGTTGATTTAAATTGATTGACACTTGGATATTGGTCTTTGGTACCATCCAAGTTATCTCTCTTTAATTAAGACTTGCAGATTGTATTTGCTTGAGTAAATCAAATTGAGAGATAGAGATAATAAACTCCTTGAGATATTTTTAATTGATTGAGTCTGATTGTCTAGTTGATTCTCTATAAAGTAACTCGGAGTTGTCCATACAGATTGCTAATGGAAATATTGGGTGTCGTTGTTAGACCCCCGCTTTTTCAATTGGTATCAGAGAAGGCAAACACGTTTAAAGACCTTATAAGTCTGTGTTTGTAGTGATCTGATTATGGATGAGTCTATCTTTAATAACATACCAGTTCAGAAATTACCAAATGATTATAAAATCTTGGATTCACCTGAGAGAACTGTCACATCAAAGTCAATATCTAAACATTCTCTTAATGTAAAAATTGTTGATTGAGAAACACTCCTAGAAGAACAGTTGGATGAACTTTCTGATGAAGGTGATTCAGATATTGAGAGAGATGTTGATGAGGAAGTCTCAGAGTATGATAAGTTTTTGGATTCTTTGAAAATGAAAAATTTTACAACTTCTCATGTCACATCTCTTCTTACTCCTATATGTCGAGAAAACAAGAAATTGAAAAGGATCTACGGTGGTCTTTATAGTCAGAATCGCTCTTGCGAATCGGTCCTCAAAGATACCGAGGAAAAACTGAGTAGAAAGTCACTTGAATGTGATCGTGTATATCAAAAATACTTCTTGTTGGAAGAGAAACTTGCAGAAATTAAAGAAAGGATTAACTCTCAGCAAGCAAGTTTTGATGACAGAGAAAGCGCTTATCTCGCTCGAGAAAAACGCCTTAAGGCTGATTTAACTGCTACTCTTGATAAAATCAAGATGTGATGACTTGAAAAAGTTCAATTCTAGTTCAAGCAAATTAACTACTATTCTAGGAGCAAGTAAAAATCATCGTGATACACGAGTATTGGGCTATAAGGGAATAGATGCTCCAAGTACTAGCAAAGAGGTAAAATTTGTGAAGGCTAGTGATGCTTCTCAACAAAAGGTATCCACTGATGGAAAAAGTGAAATACCTTTACCGGCAGTTAAAGTTCGAAAGAGCAGAGTATATCAACCTCCAAAGTCAGCACACACGGATCGAGGTAAGAACATTCCTTATGTTTGCCACCATTGCGGAAATAAAGGTCACCTGGAAAGGAGATGTCGTTTGCGTATAAGGGATGAGAAACTTCATGATGTTCTTGTTTGGGCATCACAATAAGTTGTGAAACCAAGATCATATGTTAATACTAATCCCCTTAACGTTACAGGTTGTAACTGTCCAACCTTTAGGCAAAGAAATCAGTGTTGTGATCAACCTATATTTGCCTATAAACGTTATACGAAGTCTTTTAACAATCATAATAGTTATCAAAAGGATAACTTTGTAAATACGAAGACAAGATCCGATGCACCCAATCGGAGAAAGACTAACTTGCAAAAAAATAGTCAATCCAATTCTCTCTCGAGAAATCTAGAAGAGAGTAATGGGAAGAAAGTTCTGGTTGTTCCTAAACGCACTCATAAGTGGATACCAAAGAAAGTCGGTGATATTTTGAGTGTGAAAAGGAATGATCTCCCAGAAAATTCCATGACTATGGAAAAGGCAGTATCCATGATGTTGGAACTTAAAAAGTTCTTTGGAAAGATGGATTTGGATGTGAAAGATTCTAAAAGTGATCTCTTTCATGATAATCCAAAAGTCACTTGTGGTGAGCAAGATATTGTTCACCTCA
This sequence comes from Papaver bracteatum, assembly GCA_023529315.1. Taxonomy (NCBI): domain Eukaryota; kingdom Viridiplantae; phylum Streptophyta; class Magnoliopsida; order Ranunculales; family Papaveraceae; genus Papaver; species Papaver bracteatum. The sequence goes on along the minus strand of JAJJWX010003727.1, from coordinate 62,119 downwards.
ACACAACCTGAATGTGTTGTAAGTGCATCCTCACCAAGGAATGCCCTTCTATGAATACGGTGAGGGAAGCACGAGAATTGGGTACACAGATTATGTTCTATAAGTCGATTGGATTCTTCTAAAAAGGTATGTCTATAAACTTGAGCAATATTTGTGTTTTTATTTGCTTAGAGTAGTTATAATGATCCATGTACCTTGCTTATCATTCATTTGTACCTAACTTGATCTGTGTTTAAGGTTCTTAAATGTTTAGGTTTGAAAATAGTGGTTCGGGATGTTTGGACTTCATGGTACATATACCAAGTATGCATAACATATTTTAAAGCCAAAATCCAGGAGTTTAAGTTCGCGGACTCGAAAATTCGTGTGCAAACCCGTAAGTTCGCGGACTTGCCTGTAGACGTCGATATTCGGTCAACTTGTTTTGGTCGTAACTTATTCGTCTGAACTTGGAATGAACTCATTCTTTTTGCACTCTCTTCCTATTTGAATTATATTCAGAATGGAGATGATAAACCTTCTAATTTGGATAAGTTAGATTGGTATTTGTCCTGTCTCTTGTTTTTGAGTATTTTACTCCGTTTCGTTGCACTTGTTCCACTTTTCTTGAACTTGGGCACTTGGATTCTTGGAGTACTACTCTTACAAGTTAATTTGTAGCTTTTACAAGAATGTAGTTGGTAAATCACAAAGAAGGAAGTTCAAGAATGGACAGTAGTACGCATTACTATGGGATTCTTGAATGTTCACAATCATCTTATGTGAACTATGGTGCATGGTTGTTAATGACTTTATATGTTCTTCTTTGTTAAGAAAATATTTTTATATGCCTTTGGTAGACTTTCTTGGTATAAATCCGGGCGAAAAATATTGATTCTACCCTCTATGGACAAATCATCGTATATGTGCATTACGAGTTTGTCTTGGTGCCTAGGAAACTTCTTATGATAATTTATTCTTATTTTGTAGAAGGATTACTAGAGTTTGGATAGCAATTATTGTTATTTCACATAGCTATGTCCAATATTTTCATCTTGCAATGTTTTTAGATTTATTCTAAAGTTGATTTGGAAGATGAGTATTGCAGTATTAATCTTTATGGTTTGCAATATGTTAAGGGATATGTGTGTTTGCGTCCGTGAACTATTATTGTCCCATATGATGTCAAAAGTTATCTCTTTTATATTTCGATATGCATGTATTGATTCATGATCGATAAACTTTTGACAAACAAAAATTGAACCTATTGTGTCGTTATGCAAATAATTGATGAAAGATAGGATGAATTTTTGTTACCAAGGATTATGTCTATTGTATGTCATTCTGCAAATAGTGATGGAAATAGAATGAATCCTTGTATTCCGCAGTATTGATCTTTCCCTGATCCATATTTTATGTGTATACTGCAAGTCTCGATAAGTTTACTTGTTTCGAGCATATTTAGTCAAATTAATCTTGGTTCGCTTTGGTTAATATGATTGAATATTTCTTTTCGGATTCCAAATTCATATTTGTATGTGATTTGTTGAGTCTAAATAAATCCTTCTTTTCTCTTCTGAAATTAAGGTCGCTTTTGTTGTTCCCTTGGGAATAATATATTATGGGGGAGAGTTCTTTTGAACTTGTGCTTAATTGCCAAATCTTTGTGGGGAGTGCGGTTGTGGAATATTATAGTAGCTATCTTATATCTTTATGAACTCCTTGATGAATGCATTAAGCTTCGGCTTTATGATCGCATCTAAACAAGATGATATACATTTACCTTTGGTCATGAAATATCTCTTACAAAAATTTCATTAGGATCACGTTCTTGTACCTTTGCCAATTTTATTGACAAAAAGGGGGAGAATTAATATGTAGTTCATACTACAAATACATATGGTTTTCGGATTATTATGTAAGGGAAAGTGGTTTCCATGTGAGATGGAGTATTGACTAAGAGGGAGTAAAGTATCATCATAGTATTGTTGTTAAAGTTGTGATGCAATTGGAATTTGACGCTGTGTAATGATACTATGACATTGTATAACAATGATTGAGAACCAATGCTTTTCTCATTGTTATAGCTACGGATTTTCAACAACGATGATGCTAAACTTACAACCTTTGGGATCATTGGACTACTTGGAAGTGATGAAGATTTCGAGAAATATTGAAGATTAGACATGTGGAATAGGAGCTACCAAGTTTATTTATATAATTTTTGTATTCTATATGTATTAATAGTTTTGCCACTAAAATTGACAAAGGGGGAGATTGTTAGAGCATTGCTCAATCGAACTCGCATGCGTTGCTATCTCAAGCATGTTTTTCAATGTTAGTGATCAAAACTATAAAGTCTTGATTTCTAGTCTACTATAGCTAAGGTCTCGGACTAGGATAGAAAGTGTAGTTGACCTCAAGAACTCCATGGAGATCATCATACAAGACGAAGGACTACTCAAAGAACCAGTGGATCTTTATCGACTAAAAGGTATTTGGATTCTTGAACTTATCTATCACTCAAAAGTCTATCTACTCTATCTCCTATCTTGAGAAAAAAGTCGTATTACTATATAGACTAAGGCTTAGTTTGATAATGCTGTGGCTTTTGCAGAAGCGCTTTTCTGCTGTGCTGTGTAAAAAAAGCAATTAGGTGTTTGGTAAACTATATACTAAAAGCTAAAGCTGATTAAAAAAGTTATCAAATTGTGTTTGGTAAAATATTAGTTCAGTTATTGTATTTGTAGCAAATGACTAAAATAGACATAACATTTTATTGTGAAACCACTTTGTGGGATAACAAAAATCAAACTAAGATCAAACAATTATTTAATGTTGGCTCTTATTTTTATTTTTGATTAAACATTTTAATAAATTTCACCACATATATATTTTCTTTTAAGCTCTCATTAAACTTTTAGCGATTTCATCTCTCAATTTTTCCATTTCTTTTGATCCCCGTCTGTTGGTGGCGTTAGGATCTTCTTCGTTGTCTGGTTCAGTGGTTTCATCATAAACACCGTTATCAGCATCTTCAAAATGTCTATCCCTAGTAGCATGTCTCCTTATATAGTTATGAATGGACATCGTTGCAACGACTATCTGAACTTGTCTTCTATACGTGTAACTTGGCATATCTTTTAGAATCTTCCATTTTTTCTTCCATACTCCAAAAGAGCGTTAATGCTCTCGGGATCCCAAACAGCGTTAGCTTCTTGTTTAATTGCTACACTTTGAGTGTTGTTGACACTCATCGCAAGAATTCTATATAACGTACATGTCCCATTATCATACATAGTATGAGATAAAAACAAGTAAAACAAATGCAATCAATTACAGAAATACATATGTATGCAAAACTATTCGATGTCCCTTTTGGTATGCATGTCCGTATCTAGAAATCAATGGAGAAAAGCTAAGGTCTTTGACTACCTACAGTTGATACTTAATTACCAATGAGAACATAAAACCACTTGCAATAAGAAAGTCTAATGTCATTATGTATATATTAAATAACAAACCTTAAGGAATGAAGAAAGGGATAAAGCATAAACGTAAATTTCAATTGGACAAAGAAAAGCATACCTCAACAGTCTTTGGTGAAAGAGATAAAGGCCTAACAATCACTACAGCCGGTATATATATACATGAAAGTGTAAAACGAATATCAAGAATATATTCAAATTATTTGTGAAGATAAATTAGAATTTTGTATTGAAATGGTATAGAAAATATAATTTGAAATTGAAAATAATAATCTTTAAAGAGTATGGTATAGATTGAAAATAGCAATCTTTAAGAAATATGATATGGAGAATAAGATATTGATTGTAAAAGATTTAAAGGCAATTTTGGTCATTTATAAAATAAAGTAGGGATATAAAAAAAATCAAGTCATAAAATTAGGTGGGACCAAAGCTTATGATTTTGGATCTTTTAAAAGCTCCTCCCCCAGCTTATGAAAATTGGGGAATTTTGGAAGTGCTTTGGACAAAAAGCACTTTAGAATTTTTTCACCAAACACCAATATGAAAAATTGTTACTATATATATTTTTTGAAAGTGATTTTGGAAAAAAAAAAGCATTACCAAACTAAGCCTAAGATTATACACATATGTTATTTCGAGCCGAGTATATCTCGCTTATCTATTTCTCGAAATATGTGTTGGTAAAGCTTTCTCTTTAGACAAGTTCATCTTTACCTAGTGACGAAAGTCATGTTATGTTTTAATCATTTTGGAAATTGCTCTGACGAAAAATAGTTTGTGAATAACAACTATATAATGCCCTCTGAGAATGTTTAAATGATTGAAATGAGAGTTTAGATAATATAAGCATTGAAGGATATAAGCATTGTTTTGGTAACACATATATGTATAAGTCCTTATTGCTTGAACCGAAGTTTGCGAACTTTGTTGATCAAGTGAAACCGGGGTAGTGTGTGAGCTAAGTCCACGAACTCAGCACACAAGCTCAGTCCGCGAACCCAGTCTGTGAACTGGCGTAGTTTTGGAGCCCGAGAATTTATGCTGGAGTTTGTGAACTCCATAAGGGAACTTAATTCCGCGAACTTGAGTAAGTTATGTCTAAAAACGATGTTTGTGAACTTATCATAATAAACTAAGGAATGCTATTGCGAACCGTGGATTTATAGTTCATGAATCGATTCGAGTGAATCACATCGTTTTTGCTTCAATTGTGTCTTGTGTAGTACATGAGATCTCATAGCAATTGAACAACTCTCTAACTAGTTCATTTGAGTCATTCAGACTAGTTATGGTTAAGAAGAATATGGTTGATATGCAAGTTATCATTTGTCTAACCATTTGGTTAACTAGTGTTGAACCAACTAATGTACAAGTTTGGGTACAGCTACACAAACCCAAAATCGTCTAGTACATGTGTGTATAACAAGCTAAGTTTTCGATTTAACGGTTGATAAATGTTATCTTGAATCTAATCAGGTTTTCATATAACTGTGAATATTGAATGCTTTGTTACCAAGATAACATTGATTGCAAACCCTGATTTGAAAGACTATATAAGGGAGAACTCTAGCAACTGGGAAACTTAATACCTACACATTTTGTGTGATACTAGTTGTCTAAGCTAGAGTATATTTTCCTTTAACCTTTGGTTTTCTTCTTCTAAAACCAGGTTAATGACTTAAAGACTTCATTGGGATTGTGAAGCCAGACCGATACTACTTTTATCGTAGTTGTGTAATATGATCTTGCATCTTCTATCGTACGAGTACAATTGTAATAATTGGCTTGAGATTTCTATCTCCGATAGGCAAGCTATAAAAGTAGTCACAAACACTTTGTCTCATCGCTTGTGATTCCTCAATAATCTTCTTCGCTGCGTCGATTAAGTTTATTCTGAGGTGATTGATAAAACTGAGCTATTCTTCGGGAATATAAGTCTGGTTTTATCAGTTGGTTCCTGTTCACCTTGATTTATCAAAAGACAGAACAAAACTTATTAAAGTATTCAACTTTGGGTAAATTTGTTTTAGAAGACGAATTTATCTATCCTTGTAGACTTTTCTGTATGAGACAAATTTGTTTATTAAAGTATTCAAATTTGGGTCGTAGAAACTCTTGGTTGTGGGTGAGATCAGATAAGGGAATTAAGTAAGCAGTATCCTACTGGGATCAGAGGCGTAGGAACATAACTATACCTTGGATCAGTGTGAGATTGGTTGGGGTTCAACTACAGTCCAGACCGAAGTTAATTTGGAGTAGGCTAGTGTCTGTAGCAGCTTAATACAGTGTATGTTTAATCTGGACTAGGTTCCGGGGGGTTTTCTGCATTTGTGGTATCCTCGTTAACAAAATTCTGGTGTCTGTGTTATTTATTTTGCGCATTATATTTTGTTATATAATTGAAATAATACAGGTTGTGCGTTGTTCAATCAATTAGAATATCCGACCTTATTGGTTGTTGATTTAAATTGATTGACACTTGGATATTGGTCTTTGGTACCATCCAAGTTATCTCTCTTTGATTAAGACTCGCATATTGTATTTGCTTGAGTAAATCAAATTGAGAGATAGAGATAATAAACTCCTTGAGATATTTTCTATTGATTGAGTCTGACTGTCTAGTTGATTCTTTAGAAAGTAACTCGGAGTTGTCCATACAGATTGCTAATCGAAATATTGGGTGTGGTTATTAGAATCTCTATGTCAATTCAAACACCAAACCCGGAAGAAATCACTATGTATCAGAAGCCATGGATTATGGTCGTGTTAAATTTCACGAGAGATACATGTAAAATTTCTCATAATGGTTTAGGGGATACCCAAGGATAATTTAGACATTACCAACTTTTTTTGGATAAGGGTTTTTCTAAATTACTTCATAATGTTTTTTTTTTTAGTATCCCCCAATTGTGGGTCCAAAGTAAAATGAAAAACCTGATCTTCTTACTATGTTGAAAAGTTCTCTTAATACTGTTCCATAAGGTTGTCCCATCCTCCTTGTTGAGGAATTGACCGATAAAATCTAGGATGCATTTGATGGTCAACTCCATAGTAAGCTGACTGCATATACTCCTGTTGATATTCACTGGAAATTTGTTCATGATCTTGATTCTCTTGAATATCTTCATGAATCGGAACACTAACATAACTACTTGCAGCTGATCCATCTCTAGTTCTTTTAAGTCTCATAGATGTAGAAGACTCAGCCCCCTGTCCTGACATACTATAAATTGTGGAAACATGAAAACCATCTTCTGGAATTTGAAAAGGCTTCTTTTCCAATCTCTTTTTACCCATGGTCTTCATAGGAGAAATAAGAATATTTTCACCGTGCTTATATTTAGGATCATTAGCTTTGGGATCAATAATCTCACCAAAATTCTCCCAAAATTTAAAAATGTAACTAGAAGTAGTCTGCACATGTTCTGCCTTATCTGAAAATTCTGAGTCATCATGAGCAAGAATAAGACATGCATGACAAAGTTTTTTAGGTTATCTTTGAAAATAGATAGGTATCCATTGAGTTACCTTTGTTGCATTTTCTGTCACTAGTCCTCTTAACATAGGATTTAAAATATTAAATTCAATAAGAACAATTACAACATTAGTATATGTTGGGTTACCATCTTCCGGAATTAGCTTGAGTGGATTTCTAAGAATACTTGTAATTTGATTTTCCACTTCAATATTAAGAAATTATGGTGCCAGTTTTTTTTATGTCAATCCAAAATTGTCGAGTAAGAAAATCAAGGTTTTACGAAATTACCAAGGTATTCCATTCTCTAAAGTTAGCTAAATATCCATCAACACTCTAAGGTCCTTCTTCCAACACTGAACTGTAACTTTTCTATCATAAAAGTGAAAGATAAACATATTGGTGGCATGTCTTCGAATTCGAAAGTGACCATGACCCCAAGCCACTGTAAGCTCTTGCTCTACCTTGTCAGTTCCCATAGGGAATTCACATAAAATTTTGTCCATTAAGCTAACCTCCCATTTCTTATTACTTGGTTGTAGTTTGATATGAGGATATCTAGTAACTCTTTGGGTTTGATAATCTTCTTCTAAAGTAGTGTTTTTGATTCTCTTTATGAGATCAGAAACCTCTCTTACTGATTTTCCAGTTGACATTGAGATATAAAACAAAACCATGAATATATAAGAAAAGTAAATCCAATAATGGGAAAGTTTAAACTCGTAGCATCCTCTATTTAAATAAAACTTACATGACTTGCCTCGATTACGTGTTGAGAATTGTATGGAGATATTCCAATTTCTCATGAAATAAATATTATGATTCATCATATTTTACTTGTAATGATCTCTTTAGTCGACTTTATATCCCTTGCTTTTAAAAAGTGACCATAATATCATGCCTGAAAAGTTATCTTTAGCCATGTAGGAATGCAAACTCTTCATCCTTATCACCTTGAAAACCTTTAAAACAAACCTTTTGAGTGGGAGACAACCTTTGGACTGAAACCTTTAACAGAGTGAAAGATCAGAAGCCACATTACAACACCTGCTAGACATGACTGAATCAAACATTAAATAAATGAGAGCGATAAAATCAAAATTTAGTTTGATTAAAGAGGATAAAAACAAATTGTAGTTAGAAATCCATTAAATTTAAAAGAGACAAAATAAAGAGAGAAAATTAAGTCATTGTAGACGGTGGAAATCAAGAAAATTTGTATAAGATTCGATAAAAATTAAAACTCAGTTGGCCGACTCGATTTCCGAGTCAATCGCCGATTCAGTCGCCAGAGCCTTCTAGATGTTTACTAGTGTTGAAGGTGTGATTTTGAAATATGACTGAGTGAGTATAGTTTATTCATTACTTCATGACATTCTTTTTTATTTTAATTCTAAACCGAAATAAATTTAAACTTTAATTCTAAAATAGAATTACATTGAAGAAATAAAGTTCTAATGGTGAAAATCTAATATACTTTTGTCGATCAAAAGGGTTGCACCCCATGAAACTCTGGATAGTCTTTGTTTAATAACTCAGAGATACCTAGTCGAGTACAAGTTAGGTTTCCTGGAAGTATACCGAATTCATCTCCATAACCTTGGAAATATGGAACCCAAAGAGTGGTTGTGACACAATAGACATTCACATCATATGTTTGAAATCCTTCCATTTGTAGCTCGTGGGGTCAAACGAGTTTGTTGACGAGCTGCTTCAAGGTTAAATTATTGGTGTTATACTACATTACTACTTGAGTGTCCTTGAATTCTGTCCCCATATCATCTTCTTAGGAATGTTGATTGTGAATTCCATTAGTATGAAAGGAAACAGTTGGACTTAGGCCAAATTTAAACATGGTATCATTCTTCCATTTATTTGGTGATATTTATTAAGATTGAACCAAAATAGAGAGATTCATTGATTGCGTTTTTAGATAACAAGAATACAATGTATTTGATATATTTTTGATGATATTCTTTTACAAAGATAAGTGACTATATATATAGTACAAAGGGGTAGGTGAAGTGGTAGGTAAATGGGTAGGTGAAGTGGTAGGTAAAGTGGTAGGTGAAGTGGTAGGTAAAGGGGTAGGTGAAGTGGTAGGTGAATGGGTAGGTGAAGTGGTAGGTGAGAAGTGGTAGGTGAATGAGTAGGATTCAACACCCCCCCTCAAGCTGGTGCATATATTCGCTCATGCCTAGCTTGCCAACAAACTTCAGAAATACCTTACTTGGAACTGCTTTAGTTAAAATATCAGCTACCTGATCTTCTGATCTAATTCTAGGCTCTCCACGATCTCATTATCCAACTTTTCTTTAATGAAGAACCTATCTATATCCACATGTTTTGTGCGATCATGATGAACTGTATTGTGTGCAATATCACACGCCGCTTTGTTATCACAGTACACACGAATTGGTTTCCTAGGAGGATACCCCAATTCAGTTATCAGACGTTTTAACCACATCACTTCGTAGATACCCAGCGCCATACCTCGCCATTCAGCTTTTGCACTTGATCGTGAAACAACTCCTTGTTTCTTGCTTCTCCATGTAACAAGATTACCCCCAACGAAGGTAAAATATCCTGAAGTAGACCTCATATCATCGTATGACCCACCATAGTCAGAATCAGTATATGCGTCCATACTTTTGAAGTCTTTACCTATTTTAAACAAGATCCCTTTTCCCGGAGCAGACTTCAGGTATCTTAGGATTCGCATTACCGCATTAATATGTGTTTCTCCAGGATTATGCATGAATTGACTAACAATACTCAAAGCATATGCAAGATCAGGTCTTGTATGTGCCAAGTACATTAGTCTACCCACGAGCCTTTGGTATCTTCCTTTATCAACAGGTACTTGGTTGACATCCGAACATAATTTCAAACCTGGCTCTACTGGTGTATCTACAGGTTGACACGCTGACATACCCGTTTCCTCCAACAAATCAAGGGCATATTTTCTTTGTGACAAGAAGATTCCTTCTGTTGATCGAGACACTTCAATTCCAAGGAAGTATTTTAAAGAAACAAGATCTTTCATCTGAATTTCACTTGATAGATAATTTTGGAGAGCCTTTCTTTCTTCTGGATCATCTCCTGTAACTATCATGTCATCTACATATATGATTAGAGCTGTAATCTTACCTCGATTTCTCTTTAAGAATAAAGTATGATCTGAATTTGCCTGGTGATAACCAAATGCTCTCATAGACTTGGTAAATCTTCCAAACCATGCTCTCGGAGATTGTTTCAGACCGTACAATGACTTGTTTAACCTGCAAACTTTTTCTGTTATGCAACTCTGACTCCATCATTCCTGGTGGAAGCTGCATATACACTTCTTCGGACAAATCTCCATGTAAAAAGGCGTTCTTGACATCAAACTGTTGCAATGGCCAGCCCAAATTTGCAGCAAGAGACAACAAGACTCGCACTGTATTCATTTTAGCTACATGTGCGAATGTCTCATTATAATCTACACCATAAGTCTGGCTATACCCTTTTGCAACCAATCTTGCCTTAAAGCGTTCAATTTCATCATTTTCCTTGTATTTAACTGTAAAAACCCAGCGACATCCCATGACTTTCTTTCCTTCTGGACATTCAACCATGTCCCAAGTATTATTTTCTTGCAAGGATTTCATCTCCTCGATCATAGCTTCCCTCCATTTTGGATCAGATAATGCTTCCTGCAAGCTGTTAGGAATAACTACAGTAGATAACTGATTCACAAATGACTTATTTGATTCGGTCAGACGGTGATTAGAGACATAATTACTCATGGGATATTTAGTTTTTGATGAAATATCAGGTTCATACATGGTTTTAGGGATACCTTTATTGCGACGTTCTGGCAATTGTTTCTTTGCAGGTTCAAGAACATCTTCAGCGAACAGTTGGATTGGGGTTGGTGATCCATCTGCATTATCTTCTTCAACTTCATCTGCATTATTTTCTGATCCATCTTCTTCAACTTTATTTATAGCTTCAATTTCACCATCTGCATTAATTTCTTCCTCACTAACATTCTGTTCTTTTGGAATTTCTATCACAACATCTTCGATTATCTCTTCTTCATAGTCAAGAGTCTGAATTTCTTTTTCATACTCCCCCTGAAGTTCAGACTTCGAGTAATACATCACGTGTTCGTGAAACTTAACATCCAATGTGATGTACATTCGTTTAGTTGGAGGATGGTAGCACCTATATCCTTTCTGACTTGCAGCATATCCTACGAAGACACATCTTAAAGCTCGGGGAGATAACTTGTTCCGTTGGTTCTTGTGTAAGTGCACAAAAACTACACAACCAAATATACGTGGAGGCAAGTTTGGAACTATTGGTGAAACTGTTGCCTTACTGAGAGCTTGAAATGGTGTCTGAAAAATGATAGTGCTGGAAGGTGTACGGTTGATCACATATGCTGCAGAGGCAAGAGCTTCACCCCAATAAGTTAACGACATATGAGCTTATATTAATGAAGCGCGCACAACTTCAAGTAAGTGACGGTTTTTTTATTTCAGCTACCCCATTCTGTTGAGGAGTATTAGGACAAGTTGTCTGATGAACAATACCACATTCTCTTAAATAATGTTGAAAATCAGTACGTAAATATTCGCCTCCGTTGTCACTTCGAAGAACTTGAATCTTTGTATTGTATTGTGTGTTGACTACTTTGTAAAACCTATGAAATAAATTATTCACTTCATCTTTTGATTTCATCAAGCAAACCCATGTCATCCTAGTGCAATCATCAATAAAGGTGACGAACCATCGGGCGCTACCAAGAGTGTTAACTTTAGACGGCCCCCAAACATCGGAATGAATAATCATGAATGGAATGTGACTTTTATTTAAACTTGATGGAAATGAAGTACGATGGCTTTTAGCTAGTTCACATTCTTCACATTGAAAACTAGAAACATCAATCTTTGAAAATAAACTAGGAAATAGCCTTTTTAAGTAGCCAAAAGAAGCATGCCCTAACCGTCTATGCCATAACCAAATTTGTGATTTCTCCTTCTCCCCCTGAGTACCATTCACAACTAGAGCATTATATAATATTTCTGAACTTTTTGACGCCAAATCTAGATAGTATAGCTTTCCTCTTCTAACCCCAAATCCAATCGTCCGCCGTGTTCGAATGTCCTTAAACACACAAGAATTAGGCCAAAAGATAAAAACACAATGTAAGACTTTAGTAATTTGGGAAACTGATAATATATTATAATTTAGAGAGGGAACGACTAAAACGGAATCTAGACTCAATGTATCAGTAAGATTTAATGATTGTTCTCCAATTACTGGATCCAAAGATCCATCTGCTGTGCAAACGGAGTTGTGTATGGATGTTTTAAGAGGAGAAACCTATCTGGAATCAAAAGTCATATGGTCTGTGCAACCCGAATCAATTATCCATGAGCTATTAGGAACAACTTTCGAAACATTAAAAACCTTACCATTGGTTGTTTCCATAGCGGAGGTTAGGTTGCTAACCATATGTGCTGCTGCAGCGAAATTCTTTTTCTTGGGATCGCGTTTATCCCACCAATCTGGATACCCGACAAGATCAAAGTAGCTGTCTTTGTTATGACCACGTTTATTACAATGAGTGCAGGTGGCAGACTTATCTTTAATGTTGTATTGACGACGGGTTGCCATTGCAGAAGTTTCAACTTCAGTTCCTTTGTTGATTGTAGTATGCCGGACGGATTCACGTCGAACCAAAGCATAACAAGGTTCTAATTCAGGTATGGGATCCTTCCTTAGAATTTCCCCACGTATTTGTTCAAATTCACTGTCTAACCCAGCAAGAAAAATATGCACCCTCATACGTTGAACTGATTTTCGATATATTTCAACATCTTTTTCATTTTCCATAATCACCTTATCACGGTGATCTAGCTCACTGAAGATTTCTACTAATTCCACATAATAGACCGGGAGTGCTCTACCATTTTTCCTGGTAGAGAAATCCCTTTGATTTAAGATATAAATTTGTAGTTCATCTGCTCCATCATAGAAAGCCTTAGAAACAGCATCCCAGATCTCACGAGCAGTAGGTAAACGAATATATCGTTTCATTATTTCTGGTGACATAGACATTAATAGCCATCTCTTGACCTTTTGATTGTCTGCGTACCACTTATCATACTTATCATCATTTTTAGATGGAACTGGAGACGTACCGCAAATAAAGGGGAGCTTCTCCTTCTCAGCAATATGCATCTCAATGATTTGAGACCACATATCATAATTTGATTCATCCAAAGTAATTCCTGCCTTGAACGATGACCCATCGGATTCAAAAATAATTTTGTCGGAAGGTTTTGTGTTTTTAGAATTTTTTGTATCTGAATCTCCCATGGTTCAATACTATATATAAGGATCCTTATCCTTTCTCTGATACCATATTAAGATTTAACCAAAATAGAGAGATTCATTGATTGAGATTTTAGATAACAAGAATACAATGTATTTGATATATTTTTGATGATATTCTTTTACAAAGAGAAGTGACTATATATAGAGTACAAAGGGGTAGGTGAAGTGGTAGGTAAAGGGGTAGGTGAAGTGGTAGGTGAATGAGTAGGATTCAACAATATTCAAATGCTGAAATTTGTTGCGGTACATCCTCATAATCGTTAATATGTCATGTAATTCTTTATTAGTAGCTTATACCACCAGCCAATACGGTTGAAGACTCTCTTTCCATTTTTCACATGGCCGTCACTTCACTTGATCGAATGGAACCATACCTCCTTCACATAATAATCTCGTAAGGAAGTAAAAATTTAATTACGTAACTTCTATACATAAACAACGTGTTCATAATTTAAATGTTGAACATCATAAATGAATGTAAAATATAAAATTAAATCAAAAATTTAAATTAGAGAAAAAACAAACTTATCTCGTTCGAATCTTTGAAATATATAGTATTTGTAGTGCCCCACCAATGTTCTGATATTACTTGACCACCATGAGTCTTATGTTTTTTATGATGTATTGAATAAAAACGCCATCAAGGATATTTTCAAACTCGTTCTTTGACAGCATTAGGAAGGTACATGTCAGACCTTCTCCATCCACTTGTTTAACAGAACTGAAGTCATAATCTCAATTATAGGTACAGAAAACCACTCCGCCACGTGTCCGAGGAGAATTCGGCGGAATAATGAGAAGTATCTTCGAGAAAGATATCGTTCACCACTTCCGAAGGAGTGTAAGTGAATGTTCCAATTAACTATCAAATCTTCCTTAACGAGGTCCCGTTAGCGAAGTAGAGCTATATTGCTCGGAAAGATATCCAGCGAAGTAGAGACAACCTGCTCGGAAGGGCATCTAGCGAAGTAGAGCTACCTTGCTCGGAAAGATATCTGGCGAGGTTGACATAACTTGCTCGAGGAGACATTTAATAAGGTATGGATTGTTGCACAAGAAAAGGGAAGGAGCGCGAAGTCGATTGCGCGAGGTATGACTTATTATCCAAGAAATAATGAGGTTTCCCGAAGTAATAACTTGAAGTGTGGATTGTTATGCAAGAAAAGGGACAGCTGTCCCCGACATGAGCCAATCTTTAAGGCGAAAAGTAAGCATAAAAGTTGTTTGGAGCGAGATAAAAGCGTCCGTCCGAGATAAATCGAGCTGTATTCCATTATGTAATATCGCACTATAAAAGGGGGACTTAGCCTCTTGAGAAGGGGTTGGAACATTATTGGAGAGAGAGAGAACTTTTGTAAGAGCGCAATCCAGATCTAGAGTGTTCTTGAGAGACTTGTAACTTGAGATATTAAGGATCTTAATAAAAAGAGAAGTAGATTTGTTTGTGATCTAGTTTTCATTCGACTTGATATCTATCTAATTCGTGAGTGGGTGTAACTATGGATTTTCTGTAATTACATTTTGGCGCCGAGAAACAGGGATCTCATGTTGATATCTTAGTCTCACTTGAAATTGTTTGGGAAATCTGTTATCACACAAATTATTAAGTGGGTTGTTACTTTGCAGGAACTGAAGAATAGTGGTCAAGGAAACCTGATAGTGCTAAAAGAAGAAAGGTAGATCTGAAACCTGCTGACCGGAAGGAAAGAAAGCTAGATCTGGTCAAAAAACGGTAAATAGAAGAAATAAAGTTTAACAGGTTATCCATGGCAAGAGTACCGGAACGAGCACGGCATCTCACTGCATCGAGGAGAAGCTTGCGTCTAGCAGGAAGAGGAGGCGGGATGGAAATAGGTGAAACATCAAGCAGAGGAGGAAGGCAAGGTGAGATCCAACAGGAAGAGGACGAACGTTATCGGGAAGGATCGATCCATACCATTAACGCTGAAACAGAGGTGGAAGAGGAACCTCTACAAGAGAACGGAGGGGAAGCTGCCGACGAAGAGAATATGACATTGGAGCAGCTCAGAGAGGTGCTGCTCTTAGAAATGGAAAGGGAGAGATCTCTAATGGAGCAAAGAACCATACTCATGAGGCAAAACGCGGTCTTGGTATAGCGAAACAACCAACTTGATGAAGAACGGACTGCTCGAGATGCACGGGGTGAAACTGAAATGGGAGAAAATGTGAATCAAGGAGGGGGAGTGTATCAGAATGAACAGGAAGGAGAAAGAGGAGAACAGAGAAGGAGACGTCGAAGGGAAAGCAGCGAAGAAAGGTTGCTTAGGAGAGCCCTGGAAGAAACAACCTGGGAAGACCAAAGACGACGATTCAAGAAAGAAAGAACTCGGGAGGAGAAGAGACTTAGGGAAGACGAAATGCGAAGAGAAACTGAGAGGATCCGGAGGGAGGAAAGATCTCGGGAAGAGCAAAGATACAGAGAACAACAGTGGAAGGAGGAATCAAGGAAGTATGCAGAGGAAGAGGAGAGATACCGAGCAAAGAGAAGTGGACAAGAGGAAGAAAGGAGAGAAGGTGATAATGAGCTAAGTAACAGGAGGGGAAAACGAAGGTGAGAAGAAGGAAGGGACGAAGTTAATCAGACAGTAATGAACGAAATACAGGAAATGAAAGCCTTACTCAATAATCCACGAAGGGGAGGAAGGTTACAGTTGGCCGAGGCAATCGTGGAAGCTGACAAATCACCATTCTCGCGCGAAGTACTAGAGGGAAGAATCCCAGGAAGGTGTTCATTGCCTACCTTCGGAAGCATATTCGACGGAACAGGGAATGCAGTGCAGCACCTGAAATAGTACACTCTTTCATTAATGCAATGGGAGAGGTATGAAACAGTACTGTGCCAATATTTCCCAGCTAGCTTAACCGGGGAAGCCTCAAAATGGTTCGAAGGGTTAGCCGAGGGTTCAATCTCGTCGTTTAAAGATTTGCAGAGGGTATTCCTGACAACTTACATAAGCAATAACATGTTAAGGCCGGGAATAGAAACTTTGTTCAACTTGCGAAGAAAACTAGGAGAAAACTTGCGAAGTCTAATTACGAGATGGAGAACAGTATGTAGTGAACTCGCGGGAAGGGTAGATGAGAGAAATTTCATCCTGGACTTCGTAAACGGATTAATACCAACCGACCTCTTGCACACGCAGCTTTTCGTAATTCGTAACACAATATCAATGAGTGAAATCCGAGAGTATCAGGAGGAATACGTGGCATTGGAGGAGAAACAAAGGGAGGCAATTGAAGCAGCCCCAATTCAATCCAAGGAGGGAAACTCGCGTCTGCTGCCCAGAATAACAAATGTGATAGAAGGCGATAGGAAATATGAGGACGCGGAACCACTGGCCATAATACCCGCGAAGCTGGTAGCAGTATCCAGTGGGGACCAAGAATGGATAGATCAACATCCGAGGTATATCGATCCAAGACCTCGGAACTACGAAGGATTCCGAGATGATAATCCAAGGAACTCACGAAGATACCAACTAGGGCCGCAATATGGGAGAAAGAAACCGCAGTTCGAGGATGTATTTTTGCCTGAGCTTAACACTACTGTCGAGAAGATATGGGAGTCAATTGTCTTGACGGAAGAAATTCCACCCCCGGGAAATTTTGGGGTGGAGCCCTTGTCAAGTGTGAGAAATAATGACTTTTGCAAGTATCATTGCTTCCACGGACACCGCACGGAAGATTGCAGAAACATTCGACGAATAATACTTCGCCTAATTGAAAAGGGAAAACTCAAGCATTTCTTGGCAAATTCAGGACCCGTACCCCCGCCCCCACCTCCAAGAGGTGATCAAAAGCAATAAAAAGTATACATAATCGAAATCGACAGAGGAGCACAGAAGTTAAACTGCAACTCCATCATTCACTCTGCGAAAAATATACAAAACTTTCATGATAATATGTTACAAAGGGTTCATAAGCGGGATTTTGAAGGAAACGAGATATACAACATCGCGAAGAAAGAACCATTAGAAGAGTGGCAGAGAATGACTATTTCCTTCTCAGCAGCAGACGCCCCGGAAGGAGGATCTTCGCACACAGATCCTTTGGTGATCACTTTGAAATTCGGAGAGCATACGAAGTGGAAAGAAAGTTCCGTAGAAAAAAAGAAAGTATGGGAAATAGATAGGATCTTGGTGGACACAGGGAGCTCGGTGGATATTCTCTTTTACCACGCGTTTAAAGCAATGGGCTACCGAGATTCGGATCTGGTACCGTCAACCTATAATATCTATGGGTTTAACGGAATAGCATCGAAGCTAAGAGGGGAGATGATCGTGAAAATATTAGCAGGGGAACTTGAAACCGAGGTAACAGTATGCGTGGTGGATGTAGAATCTCCCTACAACGCTCTGATCGGGCGACCATGGATACATGGGATCAAGGGAATAGCATCCACATATCACCAAGCTATTTGATTTCCTATGCCAAGCGGTATTGGCGAGATAAGGGGAGATCAGAAGGAAGCCAGAGAATGCAACGATAAAGATGTGCACAACTATGACGAGAAGATAAAGCGAAAAAAGGAACAAAAGAATAGAGTGCAAGAAGCAAAGAGGGAGGAAGAATTAATGGTGTATATGGTCAAAGCAAAGGAAGAATGGGCTATCCCGAGTGAAATCCCGGAAGATAAGGACAAACCCGTGCAGCAACTAAAGGGCCCATCTCCGCTTGGGGAACCAGTCATGAACTTCGCAGCAGTAGAACCCACACAAGAGATAAACTTGAGCAGCCAAGACGAAACGAAAAAGGTGAAGATCGGAACATTGATGGAGGCGGATGAGGAGGAAAGGTTGATAAGGCTATTGAAAGAATACAGTGATATCTTTGCATGGGGCATGAAAGAGATGCCTGGGATAGATCCTGAAGTTGCTTGCCACAAACTGGATCTAAACCCATCAATCAAACCAATAAGGCAACGGATACGAAAAATAGCCACTGCTTATCACGAGAAAATAGAGCAAGAATTGCAGAAAATGTTAAACTCGGGAATAATAAGACCCGTGAAGTATCCAACATGGATAGCTAACATGGTGATAGTACCAAAAAAGACTACGGGAATAAGAATATGCATAGATTTCAGTGACTTAAATACGGCTTCTCCCAAGGATAGTTTCCCACTACCCAATATACCGCAAATGGTGGAATCAGCGTCGGGGTACAAGAGGTTAACTTTAATGGACGGTTATTGTGGGTACAACCAGATACCACTCGCGGAAGAAGATCAAGAGCACACGGCCTTTTTCGCTCCTAGAGGCTTGTATTGCTACACAAGAATGCCGTTCGGACTAAAAAACGCAGGGGCAACTTACCAGCGGATGGTGCAGAAGATTTTTGCAAAATGGGTGCACAACAAGCTGGAGGTCTACATCGACGACATGCTGGTTAAAACTAAGGAGTCAGGGGACCATGTTGAAGACTTGAAAGAAATCTTCGAGCAGATGAGAGTGTTTAAAATGAAAATAAATCCTGCGAAGTGTATATTCGGAGTGGAGTCAGCGAAGTTCCTGGGGCACATCGTGTCCGAGAAAGGGATCGAAGTATATCCATCAAAGGTTCAAGCCATATTGGACATGCCATCGCCAGCAACGATAAAATACGTGCAAAAACTGAACGGACAGTTGGCGGCTCTGGGAAGATTCATTTCTAAATCCTCGGATAGGTGCAAACACTTCTTCGATATTTTGAAGAAGGGAACAAAATTTTCGTGGACACAAGAATGCGAACAAGCCCTGCAAAATATAAAAGAATATCTTATCAATTTGTCAATTCTCCAAAAGCCCGAGCCAAACGAAGAACTACTAATTTGTATCGCAGCTACGCCAAATGCCATCAGTTCGGTGTTGCTTCGGACAGATGAAGGAGTTTAAAAACCTATCTTTTACGTCAGCAAAACACTAAATGCTGCTGAAAAGAACTATACAAAGATAGAAAGGTTGATTCTAGCGCTGGTGTATTCATCAGAAAAATTAAGGACTTATTTTCAGACTCACAAGATAAAAGTTCTAACGAGAATCCCTATAGAGTCAGCTTTAAAGAATACGAAGAGAGTTGGGCGAGTCGAAAGATGGAACACCCGAATAGATCAATTCAGATTAAAATACGAGGTACAAACTTCAACGAAGTCACACATAGTTGCAGAGTTCCTAGCCGAGTTCCCAATAGAAGAATACAAAGGAGTGGAAGAAATGTTGGATATAGATGAGGAGCGTTCGGATCCTACAGATTTATTGAAAGAAAATCACCCAAGGAGATGGGATATATTTGTAGATGGATCATCCAACAGCGCTGGAGGAGGAATGGGAATAGTATTTACTTCTCCAAAAGGAGCAAGGACAGTATTTTGCTTCCGATTGGAATATAAAGCCACTAACAACGAGACAGAATATGAGGCAGTCATACAGGCCTTGAGGCTGGCTATCGAGATGAAGTTGGAAGAAATAAGAATAACTAGCGATTCACAACTGGTAGTAAGGAAGATAGAAGGGAGGTATCAAGCGAACGATGCGGTGATGAATCGATATTTGCAACTCGTGAAAGAATATTCAAAGAAAATACCCAATATAATATGGAGACAAGTAAGCCGAGATAATAACAGACACGCAAACGCCTTAGCCTTTATTGCATCAATGATAGAAGACACATCAGAAAAATATATCTGAATTGAAAGGATAATGCACCCCTCAGTAACAAATGAGTTGGAAGAAAAGAAGTCCGCGATGATAGTAGAGGGTAGTGCACCTGACAGGGTGGAAGAAGATGACTGGAGGACACCGATTCACAAATATCTCGAGAAGGGTGATCTTCCTAGAGACAGGTTCGAGGCGCACAAAATCAAAGGTAGATCCACAAATTATGAACTAAGAGAAGGAATCCTGTATCGAAGATCATTCCTGGGGCCACTATTGAGATGCTTGTCACGAGAAGAAGGAGTGCAAATTATAAAGGAAATATATTACGGAGACGCTGGAAACCACAGCGGAACCAGATCATTGGCCTATAAAACCAAGACGCATGGATACTTTTGGCCGAGCATGCATAAAGACGCAAAAGGTGTGGCAACAAGGTGTGAAGCTTGTCAAAGATTCGGAAATCGTATACATGCACCCTCGACAAGCCTAAATTCCGTGCTAAGTGTATGGCCGTTCTCCATATGGGGAATAGATATCGTGGGGACATTTGTTGCTGGAAGCTTGCAGCGGAAGTACCTGATAGTGGCAACGGATTATTTTACAAAATGGGTTGAGGCAAAGCCTGTGAAGAACTCACGAGATGGTGACATGTATGATTTCATACTTGAACATATCATATGTAGGTTCGGAGTACCTCTGCAAATCGTTTCTGACAATGGGATGCAATTCGAGGGGGGAAACGTGAAGATGTTATTTAGTGCTTTCAAGATACAGTCCGCAAAATCGACCCCGCTATACCCGCAGAGTAATGGGCAAGCGGAGGCAACGAACAAGACGATAACAGACACTTTAAAAAAGAAGTTAGATGGACATCACCATAACTGGTGCGAAGAAGTTCCGAAGGTGCTATGGTCATACAGAACCACGAGGCGCGAAGCAACGGGAATGTCTCCATTTTGTTTGGCATACAGAGTTGAGGCGGTTTTGCCTACTGAGATCATGTTACCCACTACAAAAAAAGAAGCTTAGAAAAGGGGTTTAAACTCGGACATGATCCTAGCAAAGTTAGATGACTTGGAGGAAAATAGGGAGACGGCCATGCAACACATGACGAACTATCATAGGAGATGATCTCGTGAATACAACAAGAGGGTGAAAGAAAGAAGTTTCGTCCCAGGGGAGCTGGTCCTGCGCGAAATACCACCATATCAAAAGGGACCCGGAGGAAAACTGGAGCCTACG
This sequence comes from Papaver bracteatum, assembly GCA_023529315.1. Classification (NCBI taxonomy): domain Eukaryota; kingdom Viridiplantae; phylum Streptophyta; class Magnoliopsida; order Ranunculales; family Papaveraceae; genus Papaver; species Papaver bracteatum. The sequence continues at coordinate 40,886 of JAJJWX010003727.1, read as the reverse complement.
TGGGAAGGACCTTTCATCGTAAAAATAAAAGTAGGAAATTGAGCTTATGAACTCGCGGACTGTGAAGGAAAGGATACAGACAGTAACGGGGACATTGTATATGGAGAAGCAGAAAGGCAAGGTCGAATATTGGACCACCCATGAAATCCAATTTACATCAAGAAATATTACCCATGAGCAACAGAGACTCGTGAAGATTTGATAAAAAAAAGGGTACAAATATATGTATCAATCAAAAATTAATGAACTATTTGTTGAACAACATTGGAAAATGTGCAAAAATATATATATGTGTAAATTCAAAACATGAAAATGCGAGGGCCACAAGTAAGACCTCATTTAGGAGGTCTGCTTACGACCCTCAAAATAGGCGATAATAAGTCCTATATAAAACCTCTACTTAGGGAGGCTGAGACCTCGTGGCGTGCAACCTAGTTCGCACAAAGTGCAAGGGGAAAATGTAAGACCTACACGCGCGTCACGAGATAAACTCAGAAGTGGATAAAAACCACTAGCTCGGGGCAATCGTAAGACCCATCCGCCGAGAGCCCCAATTGGGTAACCTTCGGTGAGGGGTGTAAGAACTAGCCAGTGGAGAAGAAGATAGCCTGGTGTAATTCTTCCGCTCGGTACCAAAACCACCCCAACTAGGGTGTGACTTCATAACCAGGAGCCATATCGGCAAAAGGACACGAGGTCACGAAGCAACTGATGCCTAAGCCCAAAATCATGGGGGTATTCAGAGGGGAAGGGACGGCACCCTCCTTTAGGGAGCTGAGTGACCACCAAAGTCGGCGATTTCACAGGGCTGGTACTCATGGGAGTAGGTAATCCTGTGATATTGTTGCATAATAAGACCTCAATGAGCGAGATAAGGAGAGGTTGATGGGTCTTTACTTCGCAAGAGTAAAGAGTGTCTGAGACTTCGTCGAAAATCCCTGACCAACGGGGTGAGGCATAATAAGACCTTAACTAGGAGGAAAAATAAGACCCCGAAATGATGATAGAGATGTGAGGAAAAACATGAGACCTGAGGCAAAACAATAAGGCAAGTATACACTTGCAAAGAAGCAGCGAGATAACAACAATGCGAGATCGACTCGCATAAAAAACTAAGGCAGAACGATCGGAGCTAAAAGCACAAGGTATGCTACATAAATCCACCAAAGAATAAGAGGCAAGTATATACTTCAAATACGATTTTATTCTTTCGAGCATTTATTTCGCATTAAGGTAAAAAAAATTACTTAGGAAACACCCAAAGTTATTCTTTGATTATTTCCTTCATCAAGTATATACTTGGTATCTCAGAGTGATTCCGAAATACTAGGGCAAGGCAGCCATTAACGAACATGCAGGTTATATATATAAGCGCAGAAAATGAAGCAAAGAAAGGGAAAAGCTAATATATTAAGGCAAAATACGAGCAAAAATTGTCATGCCCCCCAAGCTTGGGAGCGCCCAAATAAAATGTTAAAAGGACAAAGAACCAAAGTGTCACAGCAAATAATCAGGGATTGTTAACTCCATCTTCATCAGGATTGCCATCAAATCCCGCAGCCCCATTATTGTCACCATCTCCAGTATTGGCACCAGCCCCAGCATCGTTACCTCCTGTGCTTTGACAGACCTCGTGGCGGGGTTTCTCAATGTCTTCATCAGACTCTGTATCTTCGTTCTCAGCTTCGGCGAAGACAGTGGGTTCATCTTCGGAGAAAACCTCGAGGTTCATGTTAGGGACGTCGAGACCATGAGATTCGCAGAACTCGGTAACAAATTTCACCTTCTCTTTTTGGGAATTCCGGCGAGTCCATTTCGCTACCTTCCTAGCGTCCTCCTCCATCTTATCACAATCCTCGTTCAAAGAAGCAAGCTCTCCCTGCAATTTGGATAATTCCTCAGCCAAGCTATCCTTTTGGCGAGACAAGTGCAAAATTTGACTCTTCAAACTCTCCTCGGATTCTGCAAGATAACAGTAGAATGAGAAACAAGAGTAACTAAGTGAAGCATGAAGCAACAACAATACCTAGAGCTACCTTCTTTCTGCGAAATAACAGAATTTAAGGTTTTCTGGACGTCAAGATTAAAATGGTCAAGTCTTGATATTTCTGATTCGAGAAAGCTGTGAAGCTCTAGAGGTGATTTTTCCACTTCCTCTCCAGGGCCGGACATGGTTCTATCATCATTGGGGGATCCGATGACAAGTTTACCACCTCGAGGATGCACGACAAGCTTCTTCTTCGCAGGAGGAGCGGGAGAAGTTTTCTTGCCCTGAAGCCTCTCCAAGCGAACCAAGATAGAAGACATGTCGCCATTAAATTCATTGTTTTCGTTCCTTAACCCAGCATTTTCCGCCTTCAGCTTCTCATATCCCGATTTCAACTCGTTGAGTTCACTCCGGAGCTTGCGAAGTTCAGCTTCGGACCTGTCCTTTCTCTTAATTACTCTTTCTTTATCCTCATCAAGGCGCCTAGCTCGGTCCATGGATGAGGAGTGAAGATTACGGGAAGTGGTGAGAGAATTACTGATCTGCCGAAGCTCGGTCCTCAATCATTCATTCTCCTCATGAAGGTGGAAATTCGACTCTTCATGGGTAGCGGACTCGTTGGCCAGATGATCAGCCAGAGAATATGACGTCAAAAGTTTTTCGCTCAAAATCTCGTTTTCAGATATGTAGCAATTAATCTGGGACAAAAGGTTTGCTTGTTCTGCTTGGTAATCATCCACGGTTGACTTGGCTTCTTCAAAATTCATATAATACTTCGTAGAACTGGCTTGACGAAAACAACAAGATAGTAAAAACGAGAACGAGATAGAAATAAGGACCGAGAAAAGATTAAACTTACTACGAAGCTCCGAGATCTTCTCATCTTTCTTAGCGGAGCGCTCCTTCTCATCAGCGAGATCATTCCTGAGATCCTGAAGTCGTTCATTGGCAGTCTTCAGATCCTCCCGAGCAACCCTCATCTCCACGAGTTGAGCCATGTGACGGTTGAACTCCTGTGAAGTATTTTCAGTAAGATGGGGATTTGTACGACAAATGCTTTAAGATCAATAATACTAACCAGGGCCATAATAGCAGCGTGCTGGTTGGTGGAAAGATTTAACGAAGCGTTCTGCATGAAAGCTTGATCTTGAGCTAGAAAAGTGTCAGCGCACAGCGAGATTACAGATTCCATGGTTGCAGACCTCGTGGAAGGGTCCTCCCGAGTTAAAATAAGAGCGTTCCTTAAGAAGTCCATGTCGGGGGTGTAGGCTGGATCTTCTGCTTCGAAAACTCTCCGGGTCTTCTCACTGGAAGGACCTACTGATGGTCTAGCTGGGGGCTCTTCCACTGTGATACTAGGAGTGGGCATGAGAACCTTCGGAGGAGGAGTGGCACTCTTTATCTTCTCGGGCTTGTTCTTGCCAGGAGGAGAAGGAAATTCTGCTGGCTTCTGGGCAGAGGGTATACGGGTGAGATCCCCAATATTCGAAACCCTATGGCGTTTTTGGGGTTCAGCAGCAGGTGTGGATTGAGGAACCTAGGAAACAGTGGTTAGTATCCAGGAGTTGAACAAGGTCTAAGGCAACAAAAAGGGAGTACTATCACGAAGTAAACATAGTAGCAGGATACCTTGGTAGCAGCAGCCGCATCAGAAGATCTCTCCCGATGACCTCGCTTCAGAACACGAGGGTTTACAACGGGGGTTTCCACGGGTTCTTCCTCCTGTCAGAATCAAAGGTTAGAGTCTGAAAGCAGAATTTGAATACTAGAAGCGAAGCGGGAAATGGCTTACCTGGTCCGTAGCAGGAGATCCGATGGCAAGATTCTTAGAGGATCTATCCTTGATCAAGTCGGGAGCAGGCAACGAATACTACAAAAAAAATATATATATATAAAAAACACAACAAAAAAAAAAGAAGGAAGAATTCAAATAAAAGACACCAGAATGAAAGGAGCGAAAAGACTAGCGAGCTCACATCGGAGGGCTTCTCGGACCAGTTGAACCTCCAAGGCTCAAAGGAAGCGAGATGAACGTGACTTGGGAGGGGGCCTTCCCGAGCATTCCCAGACTCATCATAACCCCAGACGAGGGGACCTTCGATAACAACAGGGAACATCATCCAGTCCTCATCGTTAGTTAGACGCAAGGAGGGGCCTTTGGGGGCCTCCTTCGAAGAACCAGCAGGCTCAACATCCAAAAGGAGAACTTTAGAAGAATCCTTCAGGGACTTCCGATGTAAGGCAACACCCCATTCTTGAAATTTCCTCCTTTTACCTTGAGTCTTGTCGAAGTAATTCTCCGATAAAGAAGCAAGGTTGTAGTCCGCAGGGTTGAAGCTCTCCGCCACAGCTGGGATCTGGGATAAACCGCCGGAGGAACGCCTCAAAAATTCGTTGCAAATCCGAATGGAATTACCATTCAACTGGAAGGCTCCCCTATTGATATGAGCGAGAATCTCACAGAAAAGAGGATTACGGGCATCATACAGCGGGAAGGTTAAACCCGCTCTCAATTGACCCAAAGTGGAAATCATCCTGTTAGATGACCATGTCTCTACCTCAATCCAACGATTATTCAACTCCATCCGTCTGGTCGCGGTTACTTCTGGAGGCACAATCAGAAGATCCACCGCCGGTGACAGCGTTAAACCTAGTTTTTGAAATCAGCCTGGAAATCTTCGATCTCCTTTGACGTAGTGGCAAGAGTAAATTTTCTGGGCGCTATTGTTGAAAAAAGAAGAACAGAGTGAAAGAAGTGAGGAAAACTAAGGAGATCAAAAGCGAGCAGAGTATACAGGAAAACAGTGCTGGGGAAGAAGAAATTGAAAGATGTAAAGAAGAAAAGAAGATGAGAGAGATGACTATTTATAATGGACCCAAAGAATGACCTAGAGAAACGGTTACACAGGAAGGGAAACTGGTTGGCGACTGTAGATAAGAATTGTGGGGGACAAGCTAGCGGAAAATCCGCATACGTGGCGGTTATGAAATTAATGCAGGATTCTCTTTCCTCTCTTGGTACCCGCGAAACGAATGAGAAAAGGCAAAATGTAGGTACAGAAAACCACTCCGCCACGTGTCCGGGGAGAATTCGGCGGAATAATGAGAAGTATCTTCGAGAAAGATATCGTTCACCACTTCCGAAGGAGTGTAAGTGAATGGTCCAATTAACTATCAGATCTGCCTTAACGAGGTCCCGTTAGCGAAGTAGAGATATATTGCTCGGAAAGATATCTGGCGAGGTTGACATAACTTGCTCGAGGAGACATTTAACAAGGTATGGATTGTTGCACAAGAAAAGGGAAGGAGCGCGAAGTCGATTGCGCGAGGTATGACTTATTGTCCAAGAAATAGTGAGGTTTCCCGAGGTAATAACCCGAAGTGTGGATTGTTATGCAAGAAAAGGGACAGCTGTCCCCGACATGAGCCGATCTTTAAGGCGAAAAGTAAGCATAAAATTTGTTTGGAGCGAGATAAAAGCGTCCGCCCGAGATAAATCGAGATGTATTCCATTATGTAATATCACACTATAAAAGGGGGACTTAGCCTCTTGAGAAGGGTTGGAACATTATTGGAGAGAGAGAGAACTTTTGTAAGAGAGCAATCCAGATCTAGAGTGTTCTTGAGATACTTGTAACTTGAGATATTAAGGATCTTAATAAAAAGAGAAGTAGATTTGTTTGTGATATAGTTTTCATTCGACTTGATATCTATCTAATTCGTGAGTGGGTGTAACTATGGATTTTCTGTAGTTACATCAATGACGAGTAAAATTTTGTCTGTTTGATGGGGATACTAATGATTAAACAACTCTTGTTTTTTTTTTTGTTTTTTCGTTTGACTTATTGGGTATTTCAAGATTCAGTTTGACACGTGATCTAGCAATGAAAGCGGAAAAAGGTTACAAATTTTAGTACCAGATGTGACATTTGGGACATCATACCTTTTGTCGTATGGTGGACATTATGGATTGAGAGAAATATAATGCATTTTAATGGGAAATACAAAACTATGGACGAAATCATTAAAGGGGTTAAGATTTTTATTCATAACTGGTGTGCAGGTACAATTTCTTTTTTAAAGGGATACATTTGAATAATGTATTGTATAACTGGGATACTTATGCAGTCATGGTAGCATCTTTCTGTTTTGTATTCTTTTTTGGTTTTGAATGGCTCTACCATAATTGAGCTTCCTTTTTATTTATTTTCATATGTTCTTTACCTTCTTGGTAAGGAACTAATCCATTTTTTTAATTAATTTTGCCCTTCTCAAGTCAAAAACAAGAAAAAGAAATATATGTGTAAAGCTCTACCGAAAACTTATTTGTACAGAGGAGGGGAAAAAAACACTAATAACGTTTGAGTTTTATCCGTAGAGGTCAAGTTAACTAATCCACTAGCATATCAAATTCATACTCTCGGATCAGTCTCTACCACTCAGTAGAGACTCCTATATGCTAAGGATCTTTTTCCATAATGGACCAGCCAATTTGCCCATCCATCTGGTCATACAAATGGGCTAAAACGGCCTTATGGAAGCTATCTAAATAAGTAGAAATAATCGTTTAGTCCCAAAGTTAATGGGCTTTGGACTCTCTAGTCCTGCCTCCCCAAGATTAGTATTGGTTAGTCCAAAATCCTCCACACCAGGACAGTTTAGTCCAAAACTTAGACGAGTTAGTCCAGACTCCTCCCGATCCAGTGAATCATATTTTTTTTATATTACCCAAAATACCTTTGTTTATGTTTCCACTTTCCATATATACATAAGAGAGATAGAAAGAGTCAAAAAAATTGGGTATGAGATTTTTGGCGAGAGATCGGTGCAATTGCGTCGATCAAGTTAGTAAAGGAGTGATAGTGTGACGAAGAGTAAGGATTTGAGTTTGAAGTGAAAGGAATGGAGGTTTTTTGCGAGGTATTTGGTCGCTGCTTTGATTTTGAATAGTGATACTGTTAAAGTGCTTGTTGAGAGGTTTAAGGCTCTTATTGTTGACTGCAAATCTACTTTCAAGGTATTTCATATAAAACGGCCTTATGGCAGCCATCTAAATAAGTAGAAATAATTATTTAGTCCCAAAGTTAATGGGCTTTTGACGCTCTAGTCCTGCCTCCCCAAGCTTAGTATTGGTTAGTCCAAAATCCTCCACACCATGACAGTTTAGTCCAAAACTTAGACGAGTTAGTCCAGACTCCTCCCAATCCAGAGAATCATATTTTTTTTATATTACCCAAAATACCTTTGTTTATGTTTCCACTTTCCATATATACATAAGAGAGATAGAAAGAGTCAAAAAAATTAGGTCTGAGATTTTTAGCGAGAGATCGGTGAAATTGCGTCGATCAAGTTAGTAAAGGAGTGATAGTGTGACGAAGAGTAACGATTTGAGTTTGAAGTGAAAGGAGTGGAGGTTTTTTGCAAGGTATTTGGTCGTTGCTTTGATTTTGAATAGTGATACTGTTAAAGTGCTTGTTAAGGGGTTAAGGCTCTTATTGTTGACTGCAAATCTACTTTTAAGGTATTTCTTATTCTTTTCCTTCTTAGAATTGGTTTAATAATTGTAAATTTTTTTGAAGTTTTTTTGCTGTTTGTTTTTTCATTTTCAGATGTTTGATTTTCATTTCATAATTACATACTTTGTGAAATTTGATTGAGAATTTAGGGACTTGTTAGAGAATTAGGAGTTATGTGTTGTTTGAAATTGGGGATTTGGAGAATTTGGTGATCATGGAAGGTTGAATTTAGCGTGTTTGAGGGTAAAACTGGTTATGCTATTTTTTGGTAAATTTCGGTGTGTTGATGAGAAAGGAATTAGTACCCTAAACAAATGCACTGTAAGGGAGTACTTTTAGATTCGAGAGATCAATCTGTAAGACTCTGTCCTAAACCAAGAAATGGTCGTTCCAGATTCAATTCGGTCACAAGGTGAAGGAGAAGGGTTGATCTTAGGGAGGGAAGCGAAGAAGGTGTATGAGATCAAAAATGTTGAACTATGAAGGTGTTGTTGTTTATGACTTGTATCAGAAAAATAGTTTTTGGCAACTTGTGTTGATCACACTTGTGTGTTCTCTTGTTTGAATAGATTGAAAAACCTATTTATACAAGTCATGTTCGAACACCCCTGATCTCGTAGGAAGTGGAGGTGATTAGGCAATAGAGAAGAGGAGTTGTGTAAAGAGTGGTGATCACCACGTTTCCACTATGAGGGGAAACTAGTCACGCCTTTACCCACTATCTCGTTCATATTAACCATCCGTTCTTCCTTGATACGTTCTCGTAATGGGCGTGTTGCACGTTGTAAACCGCCAGACCAATACCCCAGTGAGCATCCCCCAGTTTGAAACATGTTTGATGTCTCGAGTAAGTGGGTCAAGTCGTGGGAGTTTCCGCAAAGAATAGCATATGGTGCTATTAGGTTAAACAACTAAGTTATTTTATGAGCCTGATATATAATATCGTATGTATTCGATGCGCATAAAGCATCTCAAAATAATCGATGTGCATGAAGCATCGTTGTTTTTAAGCTCGATCGAATCAGTCAAGGATTGAGCGTCTTAAAAGTAGCATGACCGGCCATCTTTGGGTGATCGTTCGAGTGCCCTATGGGAGAACTATCACTTGGTCGATCACTCCCTGTGGAGGAGTGATGGCCAATGATCACAATGCTACTTTGTTAGTTTTCTGAAAATAAATCTACACCGTCCAACTAGGTTGGAGAAGTTGGATGGTCGTGATTGATTTGTGGCAGTTGTCGATTGTCGTTGATACAATTTTTAGGGTTTAGAGGCCGAGCATCCAACCCTATTTTGGCTAGTCGAATCAAAGCACTGGGCGTTGATTCAAACAGGCCGATTAGCCATGTGTGAAGATGAGCCGCTAGTGAGTGTGTTGACATCTCTTGGGTTATCTAAAATCGGATCTAAACTACTCGATTCGACTGTCCAAGATAAGTGATCACGATCGATTTGCGATAGTAGCATACTGCCGCCAACATTAATTAGGGATTAGAATAGCCGCGACTATTCTACTTCAATCGAGCGATTCAATGTGTCATTCACTTCTCACAGGCAAGTCGATTGAACGGTAATGAAGTTGGACCGGTGGTGAACTTATGTCCACCTCCTTGATTGTCTAAAATGCAATCTAAGCCATCCAACTAGGCTCGCTAAGTTGGACATACACGATTGATTTGTGACAGTTGTATACTGCCGCGACCCAATTAGGGTTTTTCGAATAGCGCATTTTCTCCAGTTTGGACAAATATTTTGGCATTCTCTGGACTTGTCATGGGCAGGTCGATCGACCAAGGGAGGAGTTGGGTCGCCACTGAACATGAAAATACCCCTTTAATTGTTTGTAGGAAAATCTAAGCCGTCCAACTAGGCTTGCGAAGTTGGACGGTTGTGATGTCTGTGAGACAGTTTTGCTGGCCTTAGCTCATTTGAGCTTGTTTTTATACAGCGCGAACACCCATGTTTAGGTTGGCGTTTGAAGCACTTGTGAATGAGAAGAATATGACTCGATTGACTAGGGCACTAGTAGGCCCGCTGGTGGTTACTATGGTGATTGCCTAGTTCTGCTAGGAGTAGTCTAAGCTTGTTAAATTGCGCGGCCAAATCGTGTTGCCGTGATTATTTTTTGAGACTGATATGAACAGTCGAGATTTCCTTAAGGAATTTAAACATGTTCGATCGAGCTATCCTTTAATTAAAAGTGCGTCGACACGAAGATCTCTTTGTCAGATGACGATGTAGTCCGTGCGAGTATTTTCATGCAGATTACCAATACTGACACTTCAGGAGATTCGTCGCTACTCTATTGAGAGTGAACATTTAATCGTCATGTCATGTAAATATTGGGAGTTCGGCTGGGAACATAGCATAGGAAAATATCAGACAGGTCAATGAATTAGTAAATAATGCAATAGGTTAAAATTTATAGAATATCTGGGATTGTTACTTCACGCACCATTATGGATAAATTTCGTAAATATGTTGACTTTATCAATACATATGTAAGCGAAGAGGTTTATGCACTCATCACTCTTAAATGGCCTTTATTCTTTTGCAGGATGACAACGCATTAAATATAATGAATTACTAAATACATATGTAAGTTGAGAGGTTTGAGCACTCATCACTTACAAATGGCTCATCCTCTTTGCAGAGCGACAACGCATTAAATACATGGTTTTACACTTTTATCCCTGAACTAAAAACCACCATCAACATTAAGTCCCCTGCTTAGCACGTAACAATGACATTGTTGCGGGGTAAGCACTAGATGATGACAAATAAAGATAAAACTTATGAGACAAAGTTAGATTTTACCAAGAGAGATGAGTCGGCCTGTCCTTGGAACATGTCACGTTCAATAGGCGTCCAAGCATGTGTTTCCCTAGCATGATGTCGGTTATATTTAGGTAGATAAGTATCCAATTGATTTTCATCCCGCATCTGAAGCCTTTATTCATGGTAGGTAGAGACTCATTTTTTCCCCAGGATCTTGATGATTTGTGGAATATAAAGAAGACGCTGGAGCTTTTCTCCCGTCGTAGAGTTGTTTTTCTTCTTCATTTTAGGTATTGCTCCATATTTATCATGCGATTTGATTTTTGATTGATGATGATGATTTTGATTATTTTTTTTATATACTAGTTGTTGATATAATCATGACGCCTTTTTGCAGTATATGATGGGAACTCTTGGTGATGATTACTCTTTTACTTCTCCATGAAAGACCTTTGAAGTTGACAAACCCAAGGCTAATGCGTTCGAGGAGGTAATGGCCAAAATAGATTCTCCATTTCGCGAAGCTAGTCGTGCCATACAGGGCATGTCTCTCTGCACTTACACATCATTCGTGAGCAAACTCGGGCCTTTTTGGCTTCAGTCAACATGGAGGAACAATGGAGGCACGACAAAATGTCTCAATATGATGAAGCATATCATCCTCCAAGTGCTAGGGCTGAAAGGTTTGCAGCTCGGCTAAAGCGTAGAAGGATCTAGCATGAGAGGCCTCTCAATGAAAACAGTATGATTACCCTATCCGTAATGGAATCATAATTCTCGATTCTGACGTGGACGAATCGGAGCATCCTAAGAAGGCTGTTGGGGCAGTTTCTGAGGAAGAGGGAGAAGCAGCGAAGGGTACTGAAGTGACTGCTGAGGAGAGCATGGGAGCGACATCGGGAGAAGATGTTGAAACAATTTCCAAGAAATATGGTGGCGCGTCTCTTTGAGGGAATATTAAAGCAGCTATTGGGAGAGCCGTTGAAACGACATCGGAAAGGGAAGTCGAGGAGGCTTCCAAAAAGGATGCAGCAGTGGCTTGTGATGAAGGTGTTGAAGCATCTTCCAATGATGGGTCCAGTGAAGATACCGCCGATCCCTCTAAGGAGTAGACTTTCCCTTGTTGCCTTTATTAATAGTTAAGCACTTTCCATAGTTTGTAGATATTTTCTTCTTATACTCAGTAGTTTTGCGGCTGAGACAGGTTTTCATTAAATGATGTGTATTTTGTTTTATATTCACGACATCTGGGGACCCTAGTTGTAGTAGGGTTGCAATAGAATCTATCTATTCCATTAATTCGTGCAGCCGACACATATTTTTATGTGATCATGCACTTTCTTCATGATGATTGCTCGTAACCCTAAAAACAATGAAGGGAATGCAATAATGGAAACCAGAGGTTGACCATGAACCTGACTGCTCTCCAATTGATAATGTGTTGCGATCCACATAATCATGTGGTGATCGAGAGGCTGCTCTATTATTGGAGTAGACTATTCTTCGAAGCACTCGCCCTAACAATCATACGATTCCTTTGCCCCTTTTTCTTTCTGCATGTATTCCTTCAATGCTTCTCGAAAGATATGAGATGTTTCTTTTAGGGTTTTGTTTTTCTGGTTTGAACTGATGGGTAATGATGAGAGTTTAGGCTTGCTCAAGACTTTGTATCATGATTCAGGGGTAAAAAGATTTCTAAAAGGAAATAATACTTAGATTAACTGATAGGTTGAAACCCTAATAATTATGAATGCAAGTAGTACAATCATTTTGGAGGAATTACAAATATTGCATAAAAGGGGAAATTGCTGGAGGAAACACTACGGAGAACGTTGGAGGAAAAGGTATCACAACGCTTTAGGTATTGAAAGACTTGAGCAATTATACGTGAATTGTCACGCTTTCCAATTTGTCAGCATTGATGAGCTTGCAGTAACCACCTAAGATAAAATCTGCCACTAGGTATGCCTCGTCTTCCCTTTCTGTAGGTGAATCAGGCTAAGCGGTCACCTTCACTATCATATCTCCAACTTGAAACACGGTCACCTTCACTACCATATCTCCAATTTAAAATGGGTTCGGGCGTTGTACAACTACTTGATTCTGGGACTCGTTGTCTTTTACTGAGATAACTTCTAAATTTTTGACAAAGCATTTGAAAGGACCAGCATCCCATTCACATCTCCTAATATCGGTTGGGTTGATAATCGGACCGAGTCCCCAAGTTTTGATGGGAGGAGAAGTGACTGGTTGCATAAAAGGTTGTTCAATAAGACTTACTTGTGCTCGAAATCTGTGGAGGAACGTCTTCGGGCTCTCTCCTGGAAGTTGTGTCACGTTGTCGAGTTGTTTCTACGGTAACTAATAGTCTTCGGGGTTGGACGGCTTGTTATAAATCCTTTAAGGTATAGACACTGAAAAATGACACACTCCCAGCTTTGCTTTGTTTCCATGCACCCATGAGCGCCCCGGAACCATGTCATAATTTGAGTATTCTTTGATAATATGAAATTTGGCATGTGTTAGAGCATCTCCCACCTTGATTTTGAGACTGATGTATCTGTAAGCATCCTTTGGTTCTCCTTCTGTGCTTTTAATCACAGTTGGGCAGTGAACAACTTCCTACTTTGAAAACATTACAGCTCTCAGAGGCTTGACAGTGACAATGTTGAAATCAGATGCTTACATCAATCAATGTTGTCGACCTCGACATCCCTTAAGTGAGCGGTAGTTAGGAGTCCCCAGTTGCATTTATTAGCAGCGCTTCCCAGGAAAGATTGGGGTTTGAGAGCGGTTTCACTGACTGGAAATAAACGCTTGCCTGATATAACACGGTTGAGTGATCCGAACATGTCTTGACACTGTGCCTTGGAGAAATACAATATTTCACATAAATGCTCCATCATAGACTGCACAGTTTTTTGGACAGAGTCCCCATAAGTCATGTAGCTCCTGACAGGAAGAGGGTATCTGTGAACTCCTTCATTTCCTAATTGAAGTTCTCATACATCCATATTCTCTTTGAAATACAGTTCAACTTGTTGCATTCGCTGGTCGGATGGTTGACAAACCTATGGTAGCGATAATATTTGGGATTTGCCATCTCTTCTTCGGTCAGTGGTAGTCTGAGAGGAGGTAGTTTGATGGCGTCATCTTGAATCCTTGTTTCCAGGAGTTTAATTACTTCATCTATCGGGAATGGAAAATACGGAGCGGCATCTGCAGCTTGTTGTTGTTGCACATGCGTCTTAGCCGCAGCTTTCTGGGATGGAGTTATCTGAGCTGGTGTTGCACGCTTGGGGTTGTTGTTCCGCTGCTGGTGCTTTCCTTTTTCCTCCTCACCCACTACGCTCACATAAGGCCCAGTGTTATATTTATTGTTGATCGGGCACCTATTTCCTCGAGTTTCACGCGCATCTTAACCTATGACTGGTCTGGTTCTTTCTAGCAGCGCTGATGTTGTCATAGCCGACCGCTTAGCTGCTTCATGGAGTTCGAAAAATATCTAGAAACGTAGGTTCTCAAACAAAGCATGATATATGGGAACCATACCATTAATGCATGATTCCACCAGTTGTTGTTCAATCACATTTGGGTCATGACAATCCAATGCTTGAATTCTGAATCTCTTGACATAATCATTTGGATGTACATTGTTTCGTTGGAACATTCTCCCTAAGTCTAAGAAAGTGATTTGCTCAGACATGAATAAATACTTCTTGTAAAAAGAGATGACCATCTCGCACCAGTTGGATATGTTTTTTGGTGCGATGTTGTTGTACCAGGTATACGCTCTTTTGGTAAGCGACATTGGAAATTCTTTCAGGCGTAGGACATGATTGTATTCGTGTTCTCCCAAAGATTCCAAAAAATGAAAGATGTGTTTGCGAGCGTTACCAGTATTGTAAAGACCCTCAAGATCGTCAACGCTATTTGACTGGTTTAACAATAGTCAAATGACGTCTTACCCAATAATAACTCGATCAGTTTAGCACAAACGTTGATTAATAGGAATCAATCTAACAATGATCTAGATACGAAATTAGTACCACTCCATAAGTCTCAAAAATCTATGCGGAATGGGCTACTCGAACGTGTTATCGGATATCAGAATGCATCTTAGCCGACCTGGCTTCCCATATCCAAGTGATGGGTGCCTTTATAAACTTCTTTGGTCTTATCTTCACCCGGTGGAGAAGATAACTCTTATTCTTCTTTCTCTTCTTATTTCTTCTTCTTCTTTCTTCTTCATTCTTCTTCTTTTTCTTCTTCTGTTTCTTCTCTTTCCCTGTTCTTCTTCCTCTGCGAGTGATTGAGAGTATGTTTGAGAGAGATTAGAGGATTCTTCTTAAGAGAAAGAGATACACTCTTTGAGATAGAGTAGATAAAGTAGAGGATGTTGAAATTGAAAAATTAAAGGGTATATTAATTATATGTCCCTACTTTTAACTCCCTACTTTTAACTCCCTACAAATATATCCTTATGAAGAGATAGAAGCGGTGTTGATGTTTATCAAACCGATTTAGGGTTTTTGAGATGAATTCGAAGGTGAAATTAAGTAAGTAGTGATGGGTATTGTGAGTTAAAGAGCAAGGAAGGATTCAGAACTCGTTTTCAACTAAAAGTGACTAATTAAAGATTTAAGGTTCTTGAGTCGATTTGGGAAATTATGTGGATTTGAGTAATCTGATGTTTGTTATAAGTTGCTAATAGATGTTAAAGGATTGGGTGTTTATTAATTTGGTGATATAAAGTAGTTCTGAAGATAAATCAGAAGTTGGGGTTTCTCATAGTTTGGATTAGGGTTTTTGATAAAAGTCAAGGAAGATGAAATTGAAAAATTAAAAGTCTGATTGAAGATGAGTTTTACTGATACGATGTGAAGATGAAGGTTATGGGTTTAATTTCGAAGAAGAACACAGTTAATTAATTTTCAATTTGAGAAGTCAGGGTTTGGCTTAACTGAGGTTTAGAATTAGTGGATTAATGGATTCGACCTTCATGGATTTAGTACTTCAAAGATGGAACTGGTGTTGAAAGAAGAAAGAAGCAATTTCAGTTATGATTCTCAAACGAATACCTATGGTTAATGGATTGAAATTAAAAGTGAAGAAGGTTCCTATGTTGAGTATGAGGTAAATCTTCTTAACCAATTTAAGTATTTGTTATGTTTATAATTTGGAATTATTATAACTAAAATGGAATAATAAGGATTTTGTTGTTGTTGTCGGATAAGTGTTGGTAGAGAACAAGAAAGTTTAGATCTCATTCTTGAGCTGAGAGAATACATGTAGGAGTGAACTGTTGTTGAAGTTAATGAATGCAGTTAGTGTTAGTGGTTGAATGACATTATTGGACTTGGAGGTAGTTATGAAACTGTGGTTGAATCAGTTGGGTGCGTATGATGTTGAATGTTGTTGCATGTGATGTTGTTGGAGGGTTAAATGATTGTGTTGGTGTTGATGGTGGTTTTTATCTTAGGGTTAAAATCGTAAAAACCCTAGTCAGACAGTGACGTCACAGAATTTGAGTAATAATGTCTCTACTGAGTGCATTTATTGAACCCTTTAATATGTCTGCGAGAAAATTACCAAGGTACCTTTTTTTAATACTAATTAGGGTTTCAACAGGCCAAACCCTAATTCCCACACCATTGTGCCAATGGCAAACCATGACAGCCACATGTACCGCGCCAAGGCATGCCAACCATGCTAGCTTCACCACTGTGCCAATGGCAAACCATGCCAGCCACATCTACCGCGCCAAGGCATGCAAACCATGCTAGCCACACCACTGTGCCAATGGCAAACCATGCCAGCCATATCTACCGCGTGAAGGCATTCCAACCATGCTAGATGCACCACTGTGCCAATGACAAACCATGCCATCCACATCTACCGCGCCAAGGCATGCCAACCATGCTAGCCGCACCACTGTGCCAATGGCAAACCATGCCAGCCACATCTACCGCGCCAAGGCATGCCAACCATGCTAGACGCACCATTGTGCCAATGGAAAACCATGCCATCCACACCTACCACGCCAAGGCATGCCAATCATGCTAGCCTAGCCAACTGCACCTTGCATTGGCCCTAACCATGCTAGCCACACCATGCGCCAAAGGCATGCCAAACCCTTGGCCCACCATGACAAATTGTCCATGCCAAACCCTTGGCCCCACATGTACCAATGACATGCCATCCACCTTGATGCGCCATACCTTGTTGGCCTTCCCCATGTGGCTACCAAAACAAAGGCCTGCAATAATCAACGGCCATCTTTCCATCTAAGATGCAAATCTTAGCCGTCAAAGGTTGCCGAACAACGCATGGTAACCTTTGGCCCAAAACTCTAGTTTTGACCACGCCAAACCGCACCAAGCCATGCCATGCCACATGTGCCAATAGCCTTCCAACCATCTTGCCGCGCCATATCGTGCTAGTCTTCCTTATGCGGCTACCAAAACTAAGGCGTGCGATGATCAACGGCCACCCTTCCATCCTAGGTGTAAATCCTAGCCGTCCAAGGTTTCCAAATAACGCATGGTAACCTTTGGCCCAAAACATGCTAGCTTCCCAAAAATTCACCAAACATGCCACCGTCCCTCTTGAATTCTTCATGAGTTTTACTTTCGGGCTGTTTTCACCTCCCGAACGAGCTCAAAACCTAAATATTTCCACGCATGAAGATTTGAAATTCTTTTCCATACAGAATGGAGGGGCTGACCATCAAAATCCGAGTCCGTGTGAAAATTTTCTACATCGATTCTAGTAAAGGGTGCTAATTAGGGTTTCAGCATACTAAACCCTAATTTAGACAAAGCCGCAAGCGTTTCCTTCCAAGCCGCACATTGCCAGTGGCTCCACTCCATGTCAAAGCCATGCCGGCCATGCTTTCATGCCGCTGGCTACCAAACGAAGGCCTGCAACAATCAACGGCCATCTTTCCATCTAAGATGAAAATCTTAGCCATCCAAGGTCGCCATCCAAGGTCGCCAACCAACGTATGGTAACCTTTGGCCCAACGCCAAAACCCTAATTTTGGTCATGCCTAAATCGCGCCAAGGCATGCCGACCATGACACATGTGCCAATGGCATGCTGTGCCATCCACCTTGTCGCGCCTAACCTATACCATGTCGGATTTCTATTTACATCTGCCAAAACAAAGGCCTGCAACAATCAACGACCACTTTTCATCCAAGGTTCAGATCTTAGCCGTCCAAGGTTACCAACTAACGCATGGAAACCTTTGGCCCTAGTTTGGTCGCGCCTAAACAAAGACAAAACCTAACTTTTGGCCACGGTTAAACTAGGCCATATTAAAGTTATACTGATCATGCAATAATTAACTTCTACCTGTCCTCTTAAGATGCAAAATCTCTACCGTCAAAGGTCACCACGCAAGTCTCCCAAGCTCAACTTGCCAGACAACAGCAAACGTGCTACATGTTTTCCACAAAAACATTCAAGACATCAACGCGTGTCACAAACTGGGGGATGCTCATTGGGTATTGGTTTGGAGGTTTACAACGTGTGGCGTATACTATGCCCGTTATAAGAGAGTGTCATAAGGATGAAGCGGTTAGTAAATACAGGGAATAATGGTGAAACGCCTTCTCTAATGGAATATTAATTCGAGGTGTTACCGGTGACCATCTCCTCCCATTTACTCACCCGTTTTCCATTTCTTAATGAGACCATAGTACGTTTCACGTCGACTTGTATAAATAGGCATTACCTATTTCCACCGAACAATAAGTTCAGGTCAGGAGCATACAACACTCAGAAAATGTTTGCTAGATTTCCATCTGTTAGCTTCCCACTTTCTGATTCAAGTTATAAAACAACTACTCTTCCAGAATGGTCTCAACACTTTCTTCGCTTCCCTCCCCAAAACCAACCCTTCTCCTTCATTTTGTGACCGAAGCAAGTCTGGAACGACCATTTCTTGGTATAGGTTGGTTTTGTACAGATTGATTTTTCGAATCTAAAGTACTCCCTTGTAGTACATTATTTAGGGTTTCAAATTCGTTTCTCACCCACACACCCGAAATTACCAAAATCAGCTGAAACCATTTTCACCCTCAAACAATTGGCGACCACAGTGGGAGATTGATCTTTCGGTTATAATATCAATTTTCGACCATCGATCTCATTCTTCGACCCTGAAATCAAGATAGTATAAGCAGGCGATCCGCTCAGGGATCGACGACTCAGTTACCAGATGACCAGATTATCAGTCTTGACACGGCGAGGGATGGATGGGGATCGCCTAAAGATTAAAAGTGAATGATCCAACCAGGGATCGACGACTCGATTATCGGATGAGACAACTTGGGGCTTTCCACAATCATGGCGGCGCTTCCCATAAAACTCAGTATTACACCCGGAAGGTTCCCTTTTCATCAGGAGACTTGAGAAACCGAGTAAGTCTCACCTAGACAAGATACGTGGTTTGTTGTTTCAAGTTCTCACGAGAATGATAAAACTGATAGCCATGTTATGTTTCACCCCATGTCATCTACCAACACACGGTTCCATGGTTTTCCTGGGATGTCTGCGTCACTTTCAATTGTAACTAAGACAATATCATTTCCAAAACAATTCATTCCAAAAAAAAAATAAAAAAAAATCCAAAACCCTCGAGATAACATTTGTCTATCAACCCAAGAAATCCAGGAAATCAAAACCACAAACTTGGTGTTTCTTATGCCTTTCAAAAAAAAAACCTAAGAAAAGAGGTTCGGAAAACAAAAGTATTCAAGGAAAATTACCTAACAACGGCTCATTCTTTTTGGAGAAAATGACTTTCATGCTTTGAAGAGCATCCTGCTTCATCTTCAATTCTTGGGAAAACTTCTCGACTTCTACCTCTTGTTGATTAATTAAATCCGCAGAAGGGTCATCAACCGTTTCAGCCTGCAGCCTTTGGATCTCGGAAAATCCCTCAGAGAACTAGGAAGCGTTAAAATCAAAGTTGACACACATATCCCGGTGGAACTCCCAATTTTAGATTACATATGTGGATAGTCACCTTGCGCATATCATAAATTGAATATAATATTTCTTCCACTTGCTTAACCAACGCGAACCGGCTAGTGATCTTCTTGGCTGTTGCGATATGCCCATGTCTCTTCAATATTTTGGTATACAACTCTTCATGCTTAGCTGGTACACTGAAGCCTCCAATCAACACATGATCTTCACGAGGAATCATGAATGGAGGGTCGAAAGTGGCGCCTGCAATCGATTCCGCGACCAACAAAGATTTTTTAGGAACAATCATGCTCGCCACCACGGCGTTGTTCTCCGCCATTGGAGACACAACAACATCCTCATGATGATCAACCTCCATCTCCAGATTACTAGCATGTACGATTTCCATGATTGGAGATACGGTTGCGTTTTCATCGCCATGAATTCTCATTTCGGGGTTATCTTCAGAAGCAGACTCCTCCTGTAAAATATCACCAATTAAATATTTATTCCACATAAATAAATAGCCCAGGGGAAAACGTGCGGAAACTTACGGACTCATTCGTGGTCCCACTAAAAGAAGACTCGCCGCTACGCTCTGAAGTACTTTTCCCATCACCGTCGGATCCTGAACTTTCCTCTTCTTCGCCTTCCTTTTCACTGACAAGAGGCTCAGTATTGCAGGATTTTTCTTCAGAAGGTGCCATTTCCTGGCCATGTGAAAGTCTGGCAAAGGCATTTGTCTTGCTAGTACCCTGAGTCAAAAAAGGGAAAAGATCTTTAGTAGCGATAATTCAGTATATTTATGAAATACGGCCAAATCGGGAAGAAAAATCATACATACTTGCATGTTGGAAGAACTGAAAGTCACAAGAGCCGTTGAAACTGAATCTGATCGGAAGCCACCTGCACGATTTTTCGACCTTCACTCTTTTTCCTGGGGACTCTCTGCATCCGAGCTAGAGGATTTTCGCTTGCCCGAGGAAAGCTGTTTCAACAACTTATGCTTTGCTAGAACTGCAAAATAAGGTTTTCCGCGTGGATTTGTTGCAACGTTCTGCACGAACTGATGAATGGCGAGAAACTCGTCTTGCCAGAAGATGTTATATTTAGGAGTCGTCATAGTTTTTCATTCCGGGAGCAATAATGGAAGGGATTTACTAGGCGCAAGAACACTGGCGTCAAGAGCAGCTGGTAACAATTCTTCCGGAGTGGTCGGCTGACGCATAAATGGAACCCCTTGGTAAAATCCCATATGTCGGGATTCCTTGTCAATATTATAAAGGACCGCCTTGAAGGACCCCTGGAAGAATGATGGCACATGTCCAGAGCTATAGCTTCGCACGAATACAATCTCTCCAACACTCATATTATCTCTAGCAGAAAGCAAAGTCAAGCTCGGAGCAACGGTAAAAGTACTTGGCTGAACTATGGAGGCATGGGTCGGGGCCCAAGGACGAAAATTAATTGCATACGAATTGTCAAGGAAATCAATGAGCTTTATACCAGCTCTTGGATGCCTCTCCAACCAACGGAGTATCCTAGAACTTCCATACGCATCAGGAAACGAAACTCTCGGGTTAGGAGCGTAATTTTTGAAATGCTCCCACAACCACGCTTGAAGAAAAGCGACGTGAACATATGAGTCCACTTTCATATAACCATTTGAAGCATACATGTATGCAACCAGATGATCCAAATAGGTGTACAAAGAACCAAGAAACAAGCCGATAATGGGAAGAACAATGCCTTTCTCCATTTTGATGGAAAATTTGAGAAGCTCCTGTCTTATCTCCTTTTTACCAGAGCCATCAGAGCTAAAAATGCAGCAACATGGAGCATATCATCTAGCACTGGACCCAACTCTGGCTCATCATGGAACCCTCAGAAACCCACCAGTTATAGAAGCACTTTTCCTCATAATTCTTTCGAACGTATCCATATGCCTTTGTGACCAAAGTAACACGTATTTTTTATTCTTCCTCAGACAAGAAGCCATCAAGATTTCTGATTACCGGGAGGCTCAACAGAACAGCTACGCTTTCCAAAGAAATATTCATCTCACCCCATCTACATATAGCTGTGTGAGTTTCCGGGCACCACCTGGAGACAAAGTAATCAACCTTGCAACGTCTTTTATAATTTGAAGTATCGCAGGTGCCATGACAGCATGCATGATTTGCGCTTCGTTTAAGTTGGCCTTCATGTGATCGCGGCTCATCATGAACTTCATCCATTTATCATAAGAGCGCAATGGACTAAGGCGGATTTTGAAATCTATGGGAGAAGCCATATATTCTTTCTTCTGAAGGAAAAACCTCATTATACGCCCTGGGCAGACTGATTGGACTTCTCCATCATTCTCCGAATCAGTCAGAAGGGTTGCCACGAATTTAGGATGGGTCCTTGTAATTGTAGCAGACTTCGTAAATAACTCATCATTTATGTTCGGTTTGGAGTTGTTAACGCTCCTCAACGCGGCGGTGGAACTACTTTCAGGTGACATCTTAACAAAATTCCTTATGCCTTCGAAGTAACTACAACGAAGCAAAGGAAAATAATTACTACTTTGAAGAAAAGAGTACATGGAATTTTATCAAAAATTGGTTACCACAATTAAGGGTCAACAACACTTTTCTTTTGGCCGCGTGTCACGACATTTATGACTAAAGGAATGTGGACTGCCCAATAAGATGCACGTCACGTCGCGGGAAGCACGCCCTTGGACAAAACTAGGCAATTCCATAGGGAACATGCGAAGCCGGGGAAAGTAGGACCTCGGCCAAGTTATGTTTGGTCATGCGAAATATGCCTGCGACCAAAAGGAGGATGTTTCCACCACGGAAACTGTGCACACGGCCACAAGAGGAAAAGGAAACCATAAAGCTAGGTTTTCACGGGAGGGGGACTAACGGCAAAAACCCATTCACGCGCGCCTATTTTCATAATAATTTGCCACCTTACTATTGTGACGGCTAATATTACTGCGATACTGCTAGCAGGGAAGAATCATTCATACAAAAGTACTTCCATGGGTTTATGGAGAATATTTCTGTGGCTAGGGTTTACACCAACAAAAAAAAAAGTTGTAACACATACCTGGAGTATGCTCGCCTACTTCTCTGCCTTGCTGCTAACGCGAAGATGTGAAAATAAAGCCAATATTACAAAAAAAAAAAAAGTGATGTGCGACCCCTTTTATACACATATTACTTTGGAGTTTGGATGGAAGAAGGTTTCCTTTTATAAGCATAGTTGTTTTGGAACTAGAATGGAGGAAGGTTTCTTGTTCAAGTTATGCACGGAAAAGGGAAATCGGGCCCGCAAAGGCAATATCCCATGGCACCACCAATCCATGGCCAAGACAATACCAAACCATTCACTCCCAAGCCAACGCTCTGTGGCTCCACCTTTACCGCTCCACATCCATTCCAAGCAAGTCCACACTCCATTTGCCTTTCTAAGCCAAGCGGCTCTATTCCAAGCCGACCAATGCTGACGGCTCCATTCCAAGCCGACCCACGCCAGCGGCTCCGTTTCAAGCTGCACCATGCCAACGGCTTGCCAATCCAAGCCAGCAACACCAACGACTCGCTAAACCAGCGTCATGATGTTCTCTAACCCGGCCAGGATGATGCATAGCCGGACTAAACATGGGATCCCCATCTCGCCACCTCGCGGTCTACACCATAAATGGAATCTATGCAAGGCCACCAAACACGGGATCATGAACTCTCCTTACCTCTCGAAAAAGGTTAGTCGGACTTTCCTGACCATCTTGCATGATTTACTCTTAGATTTTGTCCTTGACTGTCACCATCTTATGCTTATCTCGCAACAATGCCCCTGTTCCGAGCTAAGCAGGGGACTTAATGTTGATGGTGGTTTTTAGCTTAGGGTTAAAATCATAAAACCCTAGTCGGACAGTGACGTCACAGAATTTGAGTAATAATATCTCCAATGAGTGCATTTATTGAACCCTTTAATATGTCTGCGAGAAAATTACCAGGGTACCTATTTTAATACTAATTAGGGTTTCGATAGGCCAAACCCTAATTCCCACACCACTGTTCCAATGGCAAACCATGCCAACCACATCTACCGCGCCAAGGCATTCCAACCATGCTAGCTGCACCACTATTCCAATGGAAAACCATGCCAGCCACATCTACCGCGCCAAGGCATGCCAACCATTCTAGACGCACCACTATGCCAATGTAAAACCATGCCATCCACATCTACCGTGCCAAGGAATGCCAACCATGCTAGCCGCACCACTGTGCCAATGGCAAACCATGTCAGCCACATCTACCGCGCCAAGGCATGCCAACCATGCTAGCCGCACCACTGTGCCAATGGAAAACCATGCCAACCACATCTACCTCACCAAGGCATGCTAACCATGATAGTCGCACCACTATGCCGATGGCAAACCATGCCAACCACATTTACCGCGCCAAGGCATGCCAACCATGCTAGCCACACCACTGTGCCGATGGCAAACCATGTCAGCCACACCTACCGCGCCAAGTCATGCCAATCATGCTAACCAAGCCAACCGCACCTTGCCTTGGACCTAACCATGCTAGCCGCACCATGCGCCAACGGCATGCCAAACCCTTGGCCCCACCATACCATGACAACCACACCTTGCCTTGGCCCTAACCATGCTAGCCGCACCATGCGCCAATGGCATGCCAAACCCTTGGACCCACCATTCCAAACCATCCATGCCAAACCCTTGGCCCCACATGTATGGCATGCCAGTCATCTTGCCGCGCCATACCGTGTTGGCATTCCCCATGCGACTACCAAAACAAAGGCCTTCAACAATCAACGACCATCTTTCTATCTAATATGCGAATCTTAGCCGTCCAAGGTCACCAACCAACGCATGGTAACCTTTGGCCCAACGCCTAAACCGCGCCAAGGCATGCCGACCATGCCACATGTGCCAATGGCATGCCATGTCAGTCACATTCCCGCGCCATACCGTGTTGGCCTTCCCCATGCGGCTACCAAGACAAAGTCCTGCAACAATCAACGGCCATCTTTCCATCTAAGATGCAAATCTTAGCCGTCAAAGGTTACTGAACAACGCATAATAACCTTTGGCCCAAAACCCTAGTTTTAGCCACGCAATGCCACATGTGCAAATGGAATGCCAACCACCTTGCCGCGCCATACCATGCTGGCTTCCCTATGCGGCTACCAAAACGAAGGCGTGCGATGATCAACGGACACCCTTCCATCCTAGGTGCAAATCCTAGTCGTCCAAGGTTGCCAAACAACGCATGGTAAACTTTAGCCCAAAACACGCTAGCTTCCCAAAACTTGCTAGCTTCCCAAAAAATTCTAGCTTCCCAAAAATTCACCAAACATGCCACCGTCCCTCTTGAATTCTTCATGAGTTTTAATTTCGGGATGTTTTCACCTCCCGAACGAGCTCAAAAGCTAAATATTCCCTCGCTAGGAGATATGAAATTCTTTTCCGTACAGAATAGAGGGGCGGACCATCAAAATCCGAGTCCGTATGAGAATTCTACATCGATTCTAGTAAAGGGCGCTAATTAGGGTTTCAACATACTAAACCCTAATTTAGACAAAGTTGTAAGTGCTTCCCTTCCAAGACGCACACTTCCAGTGGCTCTAATCCATGTCAAAGCCATGCCGTCCATGCTTTCATGCCGCTGGCTACCAAACGAAGGTCTACAATAATCAACGGCCATCTTTCCATCTAAGATGCAAATCTTAGCCATCCAAGGTCGCCAACCAACGCATGGTAACCTTTGGCCCAACGCAAAAACCCTAGTTTTGGCCACGCCTAAACCGCTCCAATGCATGCCGACCATGCCACATGTGCCAATGGCATGTCATGCCAGCCACCTTGCCGTTCTAGCTACCTTGCCGCGCCTAACCCATACCATGCCTGCCTTTCCTTTACAGCTGCCAAAACGAAGGCCTGCAACAATCAACGTCCACTTTTCATCTAAGGTGCGCATCTTAGTTGTCCAAGGTTACCATCTAACACATGGCAACCTTTGGCCCTAGTTTGGTCGCGCTTAAACAAAGACAAAACCCTAACTTTTGGCCGCACCTAAAATAGGCCATATTAAAGCCATACTGATCATGCAATAATCAATGGCTACCTGTCCTCTTAAGATACAAAATCTCGACCGTCGAAGGTCACCACGCAAGTTTCCCAAGCTCAACTTGCCAGAAAACATCAAACGTGCTTCATGTTTTCCACAAAAATATTCGAGACATCAACGCATGTCACAAAATGGGGGATGCTCATTGGGTATTGGTTTGGCGGTTTACAGTGTGCGGCGTACACTACGCCCGTTATAAGAGAGTGTCATAAGGATGAAGTGGTTAGTAAACACAGGGAGTAATGGTGAAACGCCTTCTCTAATGGAACATCAATTCGAGGAATTACCGGTGACCACCTCCACCCATTTACTCACCCGTTTTCCATTTCTTAATGAGACCAAAGTACGTTTCATGTTGACTTGTATAAATAAGCATTACCTATTTCCACCGAACAACAAGTTCAGGTCAGGATCATACAACACTCAGAAAACATTTGCTAGCTTTCCATCTGTTAGCTTCCCACTTTCTGATATAAGTCGTAAAACAACTACTCTTCCAGAATCAACTATTTTGGTCTCAAAAATTTCTTCGCTTCCCTCCCAAAACTAACCCTTCTCCTTCACTTTGTGACCGAAGCAAGTATGGAATGACTATTTCTTGGTTTAGGCTAGATTTATACATATTGATCTCTCGAATCTAAATTACTCCCTTGCAGTACATTGTTTAGGGTTTAAATTCGTTTCTCACCCACACACCCGAAATTACCAAAATCAGCAGAAACCATTTTCACCCTCAAACAGTTGGGCAGAATATCTTTAGTGAAAGCTTGTTACTGCAGTTGCAGGTAAGCTGTTATTGTGTTTGTAATTGGAATTTGAAGTTTATTTGAATGATTCAATTGATGTATATTAGTTTGAATTAAACTTGAGTTAGAGTTGTAGAGTTTAGAGTTTTGGTGTTGCACAATGATTGTGTATTAGCTTTCCTTGTCCTAAGCAATGGCTTTGGCCTATACAAGTGTTTTGTCCTTGTGCCATTCAGCCTAGTCAGGTATCTGACTTAGTCCATATGACTGAGTCAAATCGTGTTGAATCGGATTTGACTCACTGAGTCACTAGTCTTGACTCGCAGACAATTGACCTTGGACTTTGACCAGACCTTGACTGTATTGACTGACGTTTACTGTTAGTTGACCATTGACCGTCACTCTGACCATTAGTGACCGTTAGTTGGACTGGGCCTTAGATTAAGGGGCCAGTTTAGTGGACTTGGGCTTAGACGTAGTATTTATATTTTGAATGTTTGGACCCTTATGATCCGAATTAACCTTTGGCTTCTTTTACAAAGTTGTAGATATTCACAAGACTTATCTAATGGACTATATAACCAACCCAATTCAATTAGTAAACCTTAGATATGCTAAAGATAGATAAATAAAAGATTTAGAACCTTAAATGGGCCTAGAATCATTAGAAATACTTGTATGATTTTTGTGTGAGCCTTTTGGCTAGATTCTTAGACTTCTTGTGTGATTAATAGTTAGTTTATATTATCAACGATCGATTCAAAAGATGAACCAGTGGATCGTGGATCGTGAGGTATGTGTGGCATGTCATCAAAATAGGTGGGAATACTTTTAACTCTTTTTAAACTATTGTTGTTTCTTTACAAAATTTTATGTTTAACAAACTCATGCATTGTCTGTCTGTATTTTTCATGCATTGCTTAGTTTGTATTATGATTGTTCTGTTGATTCTTTGAATCTTTCCATGAATTGGAAAGGACTTGTAATGTATGTCATTATGAATTGTTATGGGAAATAAGAATTTCCACTTGTGGTATATATGATACGCTCCTTCACATTTATACCTACATGAATTCAGCTTTTATGCATATTACGTGTGGAACAACCCGATATGAACATATTATTAGGTGTGGAACAACCCAACATCACTATTATACATTTCTTGATGAGGGATTTTGTCCATATACATGTTTGTGTATTTCCAGTGACTTAGTCACTTTGATGTTTGGGAAAACATGTATTGTTTTCCAAATCTTGCTCATGATTAATTTCTTTAAAGTTAAATGTTATTCCTGCTGGGTAACCCTTCTATGGATGATGTGCTCACCCTTTCCCACTTTCAGTTTCAGAAACGGATAAGAGTTGCGCAGCGAAAGCTTTGAGGAGTTGACTCCGTTAATTAGTTAACTTTTGCTATGCTTATTATGTTGTTTATTCTATTTGTAAACCAAATGACTATTGTATATGTATCACTTGAGAGTAGTTTTTGTTTATATATTTCAGAGAGGGGATAGTTTTTGGGTTAAGTTTTGTAGCAATTTTCTTAATTGAATGTTTAAGTAAATATTTTAGATTTTTAATGCCTTTTTATTTAGTTAATCTTTTGGGTTAGTCAGCTGCTAGCTTAGGGGGCGCTACAAGTACCATCATAGAGAGAAAATTGAGGAGAGGAGTATCCTCTTGGGATAGGAACTCTTTGCATATCAGGAGGATAAGGAGGTTGGTGTTGGTGCTGGTCCACCAGGTTTTCTTTGCCTCGATTTTGGAGAAGACGCTCCAGATCCTCACGTGTGATGAAGTTGGACGGCTGATTCCTTTCCCGTGAGCAGCGTTCAAGGGACACACGAACTTCCTTATATGTGAAAGCATGCCATGTAAAAGCACTCGCTCCAGGAGTGTTGAAAGTACTCCTTATTGGCTCATGGGTTTACGCGGATCTTGTGGTAGTCACTCCGTCAGTGTCTTGAGGAAAGTGAGTACCTATTTCTGAGTTATTTCCATGTCCATATGAGATTTATCAAGAACTTCTTATCTTTCCATCAAATTAACAATGGTGATAGGAGGTTGGCTTCCTCTGACTCCTCCAACCTCTCGTCCCGATGAAGAAATGGTGGCAGCCCTAGTGACGATTGGAGGTGTCATGCTCGAAGGAATATTATGAGTAGCAGCGGCTCTAGCTCTGGTAATTGGAGGCGTCACGTTGGAGGAGATTCTTCCAGCATTAC
Organism: Papaver bracteatum; assembly: GCA_023529315.1. Classification (NCBI taxonomy): domain Eukaryota; kingdom Viridiplantae; phylum Streptophyta; class Magnoliopsida; order Ranunculales; family Papaveraceae; genus Papaver; species Papaver bracteatum. The sequence goes on along the minus strand of JAJJWX010003727.1, from coordinate 12,504 downwards.
TGGTGTTGGTGTTAGATGATGTAGCACCATGTGATGTGTTGACTGTGATGGCAGGCGGTACATTGGTATTAACGGCAGGGATACTAGCAATAAGAGTGTTATCAGAGCCTGAAGCATCAGGGTTGGTAACTTTAAAATGAAGATCAAAATTAATTTCTTACAATCGAGAGATTAATCCCCCAATGTGGTCGCCAGTTGTTTGAGGGTAAAAAATGGTTATGCTGTTTTTTTGGTAAGTTTGGGTGTGTTGATGAGAAACGAATTATTACCCTAAACAAATACAATGCATGGGAGTACTTTTAGATTCAAGAGATCAATCTGTAAGACTCTGGCCTAAACCAAGAAATGGCCGTTCCAGATTCAATTTGGTCACAAGGTAAAGGATAAGGGTTGCTCTTATGGAGTGAAGCGAAGAAGGTGTTTGAGATCGAAAATGTTGAACTATGAAGGTGTTGTTGTTTATGACTTGTATCAGACAAATGGTTTCTGGCTACTTGTGTTGATCACACTTGTGTGTTCTCTTATTTGAATAGATTGAAAAACCTATTTATACAAGTCATGTTCGAACACCCATGATCTCGTAGGAAGTGGAGGTGATTAGGCAATGGATAAGCGGAGTTGTGTAAAGAGTGGTGATCACCACGTTTCCACTATAAGGGGAAACTAGTCACGCCTTCACCCACTATCTTATTGCTATTAACCTTCTGTTCTTCCTTGACACGTTCTCGTAATGAGCGTGTTGTACGCCGCACGTTGTAAACCGCCAGACCAATACCCCAGTGAGCATTCCCCAGTTTGTGACATGTTTGATGTCTCGAGTAAGTGGGTCAAGTCGTGGGACTTTCAGCAAAGAATAACATATGGTGCTATTAGGTTAAACAACTAAGTTATTTTATGAGCATGATATAAAATATCGTATGTATTCGATGCGCGTAAAGCACCTCCTTTAAGCAACTCAAAATAATCCATGTGCATGAATCATCGTTGTTTTTGATGATCAAATCAGTCATGGATTAAGCATCTTAAAAGTAGCATGGTCGGCCATCTTTGGGCAATCGTTCGAGTGCCCTATGGGAGAAATATCACTTGGTCGATCACTCCCTATGGAGGAGTTATGGCCGATGATCACAATGAAACTTTGTTAGTTTTCTAAAAATAAATATACACCTTCCAACTAGGCTGGCGAAATTGGATGGTCGTGATTGATTTTCGGCATTTGTCTATTGTCGTTGATGTAATTTTTAGGGTTTAGAGGCCGAGCGGCCAACCCTATTTTGGCTAGTCGAATCAAAGCATTGGGTGTTGATTCAAACAGGCTGATTGGCCATGTGTGAAGATGAGCCGCTAGTGAGTGCGTTGACATCTCTTATGTTATCTAAAATCGGATCTAAACCACTCGATTCGGCTGGCGAAGATGAGTGGTCATGATCGATTTGCGATATTAGCATACTACTACAAACATGAATTAGGGTTTAGAACAACCGCGACTACTCTAGTTCAATCGAGAGATTCGATGTGTCATTGGCTTCTCACAGGCAAGTCGATCGAATGGTAATGAAGTTGGACCGGCAGTGAACTCATGTCCACCTCCTTGATCATCTGAAACACAATCTAAGTCATCCAACTAGGCTGTCTAAGTTGTATGAACACGATTGATTTGTTTATGAATCTAGGGTTTACTAAAATTATTTGATTGTATCTTTGATTCAACTATGCTACCCAATTGGGGTTTTTAGAATAACGCGTTTGCTCTAGTTTGGACAAATGTTTTGGCATTCTCTGGACCTGTCGTGGGAAGGTCGATCGACCAAGGGAGGAGTTGGGCCGCCACTTAACATGCCAATACTCCTTTAATCGTTTGTAGGAAAATCTAAGCCGTCCAACTAGGTTGGCGAAGTTGGACGGTTGTGATGTCTCTGAGACCGTTTTGCCGGTCTTAGCTCGTTTGAGCTTGTTTTTATACAGCGCGAACACCCATGTTTGGGTCGGCATTTGAAGCACTTGTGAATGAGAAGAATAGGTCTTGATCGACTAGGGCACTAGTGGGCCCGCCGATGGTCACTATGGTGATTGCGTAGTTCTGCTAGGAGTAGTCTAAGCTTGTTAAATCGCGCGGCCAAATCGTGTGGCCGTGATTATTTTTTGAGACTGATATAAACAGTCCATATTTCCTTAAGGAATTTAAACGTGTTCGATCGAGCTATCCTTTAATTAAAAGTGTGTCGACACTAAGATATCTTCTTCAAATGACGATGTAGCCCATGCGAGTATTTTCATGCAGATTCTCAATACTGACACTTCGGGAGATTCATCACTACTCTGCTAAGAGTGAACATTTAATCGTCATGTCATGTCAATATTGGGAGTTCGGCTGGGAACATAGCATAGGAAAATATCAGGCAGGTCAATGCATTAGTAAATAATGCAATATGTTAAAATTTACATAATATATGGGATTGTTGCTTCACGCACCATTTTGGATAAATTTCGTAAATATGTTGAATTGCTCAATACATATGTAAGCGAAGAGGTTTATGCACTCATCACTCTTAAATGGCCTTTATTCTTTTGCAGGATGACAACGCATTAAATATAATGAATTACTAAATACATATGTAAGTTGAGAGGTTTGATCACCCATCACTTATAAATGGCTCACCCTCTTTGCAGAGCAACATCGCATTAAATACATGGTTTTACACTTTTATCCCTAAACTAAAAACCACCATCAACATTGCATTAATTTGTTCAATTTGTATTTTCGGTTGTATGCCTTGTAGAACTAGATTGATTATTAGTTTTTTGTTACTGAAATTTGTTGGTGGTACACAAAATGTAAGAAGCCGAAATATATATCTGTTAAGTAACTTTGATTTTCGTGGATTTGTTAATAAGTGAACTTTTTAATGGATGAATTTGCACATGAATGTTCCAATTGGAGGTTTTATAAAACTTTACCACCTATCTGTATCCAAGAAAGCAAATTTAAATTCTTTGTTGATATATATATATCAAGAGTATAAAGCACAGTTTGGCTAACTTTGCCTATGTAAGTGGCGGTTCGGATTTGTCCTCACAAGAGATAAATCTAGGGATGTAATCATTTGTCATAGGTGATGGTTGTGATTGAGATTAGAAATGCATCTAACGGACAAAATTTATCATGTCATTAAGGTTCCATAATTCTTCATAATAAATATTCTATTAATTTTCCATGACAATATTTTATTAAATGTCAAATTAAAAATGATAATATATTAATTATTCTACTAATGATGATAATAAATATATTTTTATACTTAGGATTAGTTTGGTATTGCTGCGAGCTTTACAAAAGTGTTTTTTCGATGTACGTTACTCTGCAGAGCTATGAAAAAAAAACAACTGAATGGTTGTCGATGTATTGTGCCGAGCTCTGTAAAAAAAATTGAATGGCTACAAATTATAAACTAATGCTAAAACTTATTTTAATGGGAAATATAAGGTTCATCTATAGTTGGTGAGAAAATGTGTTAGAGCATTGCTCGGACGAACTCGCATGCGTTTCTATCTCAAGCATGTTTGTCAATGTTAGTGATCAAAACTATAAAGTATTGATTTCTAGTCTACTATAGCTAAGGTCTCGGACTAGGATAGAAAGTGTAGTTGAGCTCAAGAACTCCATGGAAATCATCATACAAGACGAAGGACTACTCAAGGAACCAGTGGATCTTCATCGACTAAAAGGTATGTGGAGACTTGAACTTATCTATCACTCGAAAGTCTATCTACTCTATCTCTTATCTTGAGACAAAAGTCATATTACTATATAGACTAAGATTATACACATGTGGATATTTCGAGATGAGTTTATCTCGCTTATCTAATTCTCTAAATATGTTTTGGTAAAGCTTTCGCTTTAGCCAAGTTCATCTTTACCTAGTGACGAAAGTCATGTTACGTTTCAATCACTTTGGAAATCTCTCTGACAAAAAATATTTTGTGAATAACAACTATATAACGTCCTATGAGAATGTTTCAATGGTTAAAATGAGAGTTTAGACAATATAACCATTGGGGGATATAAACATTGTTGTGGTAACACATATATGTATAAGTCCTTATCACTTGAACCGAAGTTTGCGAACTTTGTTAATCAAGTGAAACTGGAACTTGAGCAGTCAACCCAGTCCATGAATTCAGTCCGTGAACGTGCATAGTTCTCGAACCCGAGAATTTCTGCTGGAGTTTGTGAACTCCAACCGGTTAACTTGAGTCCGCGAACCCAGTCCGCGAACTTGAGTGGTTATGTCTAAAAATGATGTTCGTGAACTTATCTAAACTATCTAAGGAATGCTATTGCAAATTGTGGCTTTATAGTTCATGAATCGATTCGAGTGAATCACATCATTTTTGCTTCAATTGTGTCTTGTGTAGTACATGAGATCTCATAGAAATTGAACAACTTTCTAACTAGTTCATTTGAGTCATTTGGACTAAGTGAAGAAGAATATGGTTGATATGAAAGTTATCATTTGGCTAACCATTTGGTTGACTAATATTGAACCAACTATTGTACACGTTTGGGCGGTTACACAAACCCAAAATCATCAAGTACATGTGTGTATGGCAAGCTAATTTTTCGATATAACGGTTGAGAGATATTAGCTCGTATCTAATCAAGTTTTCATCTAACGGTGAATATTGAATGCTTTGTTACTAAGCTAACATTGATTTCAAACCCTGATTTGAAAGACTATATAAGGGAGAACTCTAGCAACCGGGAAACCTAATCCCCACACATTCTGTATGATACTAGTTTGCTAAGCTAGAGTCGATTCTCCTTTAACCTTTGGTTTTCTTCTTCTAAAACCAGGTTAACGACTTAAAGACTTAATTGGAATTGTGAAGCCAGACCGATACTACTTTTCTTATAGTTGTGTGATATGATCTTGTTGTTTCTATCGCACGAGTACAATTGTAATAATTGGCTTGAGATTTCTATCTCAGATAGGCAAGATATAAAAGTAATAACAAACATCTTCATCTCATTGTTTGTGATTTCTCAATAATCTTCTTCGATGCGTCGATTAAGTTTATTGTGAGGTGATTGATAAAACTGAGTTGTTCTTCGGAAATATAAGTATGGTTTTATTGATTGGTTCATGTTCACCTTGATTTATCAAAATATGAAACAAAACTCATAGGTTTATTCGTGGGATACGAATTTATCTATCTTGTAGACTTTTCTGTGTGAGACGGATTTGTTTGCTAAAGTCTTCGACTTTGGGTAGTAGTGACTCTTGGTTGTGGATGAGATCATCTAAGGGAATCAAGTGTGCAGTATCCTGCTGGGATCAGAGGCGTAGGAGCATAACTGTATCTTGGATCAGTGTGAGATTGATTGGGGTTAAACTACAGTCCAGACCGAAGTTAATTTGGAGTAGGCTAGTGTCGGTAGCGGCTTAATACAGTGTATGTTTAATCTGGACTAGGTCCCAGGGTTTTTATGCATTTGAAGTTTCCTCGTTAACAAAATTCTGGTGTCTGTGTTATTTCTTTTCCGCATTATATTTTGTTATATAATTGAAATAATACAGGTTGTGCATTGTTCAATCAATTAGAATATTCGACTTTATTGGTTGTTGATTTAAATTGATTGACACTTGGATATTGATCTTTGGTACCATCCACGTTATCTCTCTTTGATTAAGACTCGCGAATCATATTTGCTTGAGTAAATCAAATTGAGAGATTGAGATAATAACTCCTTGAGATATTTTCTATTGATTGAGTCTAGTTGATTCTCTAGAAAACAACTCGGAGTTGTCCATACATATTGCTAATCGAAATATTGGGTGAGGTTGTTGGACCCCCACTTTTTCAATTGGTATCAGAGCAGGCAAACACGTTCAAGACCTCACAAGTATGTGTTTGTAGCGATCTGACTCTATGGACAGTAGTGATATCTCAATAAATGCACCACCAGTCTTCGATGGTTCAAACTACCCATGGTGGAAAATTGCATGATCACGTATCTTCAAGCTCGTGATTTTCAAATATGGGTACATGTTATTAATGGCTATGATCCTCCGGGTAATATAAAAGGCGATGTATCTACCCTCAAGGATGTTGATAATTATAATCCAGAAGAAACTCTTGCTGCAAGGCGAAATTATGAAGGGTTAGATTCTATCAGACAGTCCATTACCCCAAACCTTTAGCACTATGTGTCTTCTTGCACTAAGTCTAAAGATGCATGGGATATCTTAGAAACTACTTTTGAAACCAACAAAATTGTTTCTAAGAAATGTACCATCGATGGAGGAAATAACTTCATTGCTCTTTCTGAAAATTCATCCTTTGGAAAGATAAGAATTCCTGATCAAAATTATGTTCAGAACGTTGTATTCAATGGTGTGTCAGACACAAGTGAACACTCTATCTCATGGGGTGATGAATTTGTACAGATGAAGTCTGGTTTAAAAGACCATTGATTACAAAAAAGATCAAAGAATTTGTAAAGAGAAGCATTAGACGTGATACATGTCCTCTGTTTGCTAATGATTATGTGAAAGAGAAATCCTTAAGTGTCAACAACAAAAATACGGTTAATAGATGTAATAACCTCTAAGATTTTACAATGAAAACATCTACATACTCAAGTTATGATTCAGAATATGAGACTGACACAAGGGTTCTCAATTTCTTGGATAAAGAGATTCTTCAAAAAAATCTTCAATTAAGAGCTTCATTGAAGAAACTAGAATCATTAATCCAGGTGAAAAATCTTGAGATAGATTGTCTTACTGATAAACTCACCAGAACCATTAATCTAAAATAGAAAGAGATTAATACTCTTAAGGATGATCTCCGAAGATTATCTGGAAGCTCTGACAAAATTTCAGCAATGTTTTTTGGTCATAAATACTTTGGAAACACTAATGGTTTAGGATGCAAAAGCAAGTGTGCAGACATTGTTAATCATGTTGCTTTTATTGATCGGGAAAAGATAAAATCTGGCAGCTGGGTTAAGCAGAAGATACCTCAACAAAACAAAGAATCCTTGGTTTGTTTGTTTTGTGGAAATGCCAGGCATGTTCAAAGTAAGTGTTGGAGATTCAAGAAGAACATTGAAAGAATTTCCAAACTACAAAAGAACATGCAAAAGATGAATCTGGATAATATGCGCAGTCCTCCTAAAAACAATGCTTCGAGAATCAGAAGAGTTAGGAAACTTGCTTATATAAAAAACCTTGAAAAATCACTATGTGATAAACAGGGAGAGTGTTTGGCTCGTAACATTCCTATGTAACATCAGGGGCGTTCGCATCCTTATTTTAACTTGAGAAAGTGAAGCTTTGTGTATTTGTGTGGCTCAAGTTTGTATCTATTTTTGTTAAGAAAATATTCTCCTAACAATATAGACAATGGATCATTAATCTTTAGAAGACTTTTTCTTCTAGGGCTTTTGATGTTCATAAGTCTATTTAAATCTTTGGTAGACTTCATCTTTCCTTGAAAAGATACAACTTTATGGCTCCCATAACCAGAAGCATCACAAGTAGGGATGCAGTTCAAGCATCTAATGTGTATCTGTGTAAAGGGATCTCTTCCTCAAGGGTGAAGAAAGTGAAGACTACAATTAATGAACAAGGTTCTTCCTCTAACTGCCTCTTTTTTATTTGTCCTTTTGGTACTAATTTTAGGGGCATGATAAAAGAGTTTATCAATAAGAGAAATGGTTTAAAATCTCGAATCATTTCCTCTTTGGAAAGGATAACCCACTATGAAAAAATGTTGTCTCTATCCAAGAACACCCTACGTGACTTGAGAAGAGAACTCAGTGAGTTAACTGATATTTCTTAAGATTTGGAGGAATTGAACGATCCCATAATCAATGGGTTTTTCAATAATGAGAAGTAATTCTCGGTAGATGCTCTGAGAAAGATCTACGACAACTAGTAAGTCTTATGATGAGAATTCTATTTTTCTTGTTTTTTTTAGAAGAATAACTAGTGTTTTGGAATAGACATTATTGTGATTACACATAGCTATATCCAATGTTTTTCATCTTCTTGTTTTTTAGATTTTTTGGTTTAAAATTCTAAGTTTTTTTGGAAGATGATGGTTGCAGTATTAATCTCTTGATTTTATATATTGCAATATTTTGATGGGTTATGTGTGTTTACGTCCGTGAACTTGATCGTCCCATATTTTGTCAAAAGTAAATTCGTTCGTGAATTGATATGTAAATATTGATAAAAAAAAATGAATAGACTTTTGACAAACACAAAATTTAAGCCTATATTGCCAATTATTGATGTAAGATAGGTTAAAATCTTTTGTGATTGAAGGATTATGTCTATTTTGTGTCATTGTGCAAATGGTGATGGAAACATAGAATGAATCCTTGTTTATTCCACGGTATAAGGTCGATTCTCCGATCCACAAATTTTTGTGTAAATACTGTGTTGTTCCATGAAGTGTCTTATGTTGAGCACTAAAACAAAAAAAGTTGATTGCTTTGTGATTAGCTTAGTTGTTGTTCAGTAAGGTACTTTATGTTGAACATGATTGGACTAAATTAATCATCTTGTGTGGTTATTTAGTCATCACTCCGTAGGCTTTCTTATGTTGAGCATCTCTTCGACTTAGTTGGTTATTCGTGATTAACTTAGTCATTGCTCCATAGAAGTTCTTATGTCGAGTGTGGCCAATTAAATTGATTACTCTTGTAATTAGTTTGGTTGAGTATGACAATTAGATTATTTGCGAGTTTTCTTGTGATTAATCTAATTGATTTATTAAGTCTCCATAAGTTTACTTGTGTTGAGCATATTTAGTCAAATTAATCGTGGTTCGCTTTGGTTAATTTGATTGAATATTTCTTATTGGATTCCAAATTCATACTTGTATGTAATTTGTTGAGTCTAAAGAAAAATCCTTATTTTCTCTTGAAATTAAGGTCGCTCTTGTTGTTTCTTAGGGAATGACATATTATGGGGGAGAGTTCTTTTGAACTTGTGCTTAATTTCCAAATCTTTGTGGGGAGTGCGGCTGTGGAATATTAGAGGGGTTATCTTGCGTCTTTATAAACTCCTTGATGAATGCATTTAAGCTTCGACTTTATGATTGCATCTAACTAAGATGATATACATTTACCTTTGGTCATGAAATGTCTCTTACGGAAATTTCATTAGGATCCCGTTCTTGTACCTTTGCCAATTTTATTGACAAAAAGGGGGAGAATTAATTGTAGTTCACACTACAAATACATATGGTTTTCGGATCATTATGTAAGGGGGAGTGGTTTCCATGTGAGATGGAGTATTGACTAAGGGGGAGTGAAGTATCACCATAGTATTGTTGTTGAAGTTGTGATGCAATTGGACTTTGACGCTGTGTAATAATACTATGACACTGTATAACGATGATTGAGAACCGATGCTTTTCTCATTATTATAGTTACGGATTTTCAACAACGATGATGCTAAATTTACAACCTTTGGGATCATTGGACTACTTGGAAGTGACGAGAATTTCGAGTATTGTTGAAGATTAGACATGTCAAATAGGAGCTACAAAGTTTATTTATATATTTTTTTGTATTTCATATGTATTAATATTTTTGCCACTAAAATTGACAAATGGGGAGATTGTTAGAGCATTGCTCGGTCGAACTCGCATGCGTTGCTATCTCAAGCATGTTTGTCAATGTTAGTGATCAAAACTATAAAGTCTTGATTTCTAGTATCTAAGGTCTCGGACTAGGATATAAAGTGTAGTTGAGCTCAAGAGCTCCATGGAAATCATCATACAAGACGAAGGACTACTCAAGGAACCAGTGGGTCTTCATCGACTAAAAGGTATGTGGAGACTTGAACTTATATATCACTCAAAAGTCTATCTACTCTATCTCCTATCTCGAGACAAAATTCGTATTACTATATAAACTAAGAATATACACATGTGATATTTCGAGCTGAGTATATCTCGCTTATCTATTTCTCGAAATATGTGTTGGTAAAGATTTCGCTTTAGGCAAGTTTATCTTTACCTAGTGACGAAAGTCATGTTACGTTTCAATCACTTTGGATATCGCTCTGACAAAAAATAATTTGTGAATAACAACTATATAACATCCTCTGAGAATGTTTCAATGGTTGAAATGAGAGTTTAGACAATAAAACCATTGGGGGATATAAACATTGTTGTGGTAACACATATATGTATAAGTCCTTACCACTTGAACCGAAGTTTGCGAACTTTGTTAATCATGTGAAACCGGAACTTGAGCAGTCAACCCAGTCTGCGAACGTGCGTAGTTCTCAAACCCAAGAATTTCTGCTGGAGTTGTAGCTCGGTTTCAGTCCGCGAACTGACGGAAGTTCTCGAACCCGAGAATCTGCTGGAGTTTGTGAACTCCAACCGGTTAACTTGAGTCCGCTAACTTGAGTGGTTATGTCTAAAAACGATGTTCGTGAACTTATCTAAATTATCTAAGGAATGCTATTGCAAACCGTGGCTTTATAGTTCATGAATCGATTCGAGTGAATCACATCGTTTTTGCTTCAATTGTGTCTTGTGTATTACATGAGACATCATAGCAATTGAACAACTCTCTAACTAGTTTATTCGAGTCATTTGGACTAGTTATGGTGAAGAAGAATATGGTTGATATGAAAGTTATCATTTGGTTGACTAATATTGAACCAACTATTGTACACGTTTGGGTACGATTACATAAACCAAAAATCGTCAAGTACATGTGTGTATGGCAAGCTAAGTTTTCGATCTAACGGTTGAGAGATATTAGCTTGTATCTAATCAGGTTTTCATCTAACGGTGAATATTAAATACTTTGTTACTAAGCTAACATTGATTTCAAACCCTGATTTGAAAGACTATATAAGGGAGAACTCTAGCAACTGGGAAACCTAATCCCCACACATTCTGTGTGATACTAGTTTGCTAACCTAGAGTCAATTCTCCTTTAACCTTTGGTTTTCTTCTTCTAAAACCAAGTTAATGACTTAAAGACTTCATTGGGATTGTGAAGCCAGACCGATACTACTTTTCTTGTGGTTGTATGATCTGATCTTGTTGTTTTTATCGTACGAGTACAATTGTAATAATTGGCTTGAGATTTCTATCTCCGATAGGCAAGATATAAAAGTAATCACAAACATCTTTGTCTCATCGTTTGTGATTCCTCAATAATCTTCTTCGTTGCGTCGATTAAGTTTATAGTGAGGTGATTGATAAAACTGAGCTGTTCTTCGAGAATATAACTCTGGTTTTATTAATTGGTTCCTGTTCACCTTGATTTATCAAAAGACGGAATAAAACTCATAGGTTTATTCGTGGGAGATGAATTTATCTATCTTGTAGACTTTTTTGAGTGAGACAGATTTGTTTGCTAAAGTATTCGACTTTGGGTCATAGCAACTCTTGGTTGTGGGTGAGATCAGCTAAGGGAATCAAGTGCGCAGTATCCTGCTGGGATCATAGGCGTAGGAACATAACTGTACCTTGGATCAGTATGAGATTGATTGGGGTTCAACTACAGTCCAGATCGAAGTTAATTTGGAGTAGGCTAGTGTCTGTAGCGACTTAATACAATGTATGTTTAATCTAGACTAGGTCCCGGGGTTTTTCTGCATTTACGGTTTCCTCGTTAACAAAATTCTAGTGTCTGTGTTATTTCTTTTCCGCATTATATTTTGTTATATAATTGAAATAATACAGGTTGTGCGTTGTTCAATCAATTAGAATATCCGACCTTATTGATTGTTGATTTAAATTGATTGACACTTGGATATTGGTCTTTGGTACCATCCAAGTTATCTCTCTCTGATTAAGACTCGCGAATCATATTTGCTTGAGTAAATCAAATTGAGAGATTGAGATAATAACTCCTTGAGATATTTTCTATTGATTGAGTCTAGTTGATTCTCTAGAAAACAACTCGGAGTTTTCCATACAGATTGCTAATCGAAATATTTGGTGAGGTTGTTAGACCTCCACTTTTTCAAAATGACAAAAGCATACATATCTCTGAAAAATTGTTTATTTTATTTTATTGTGCTTAAAATAAGTAATTTTTTCTACTATTAGAGTACATATATGTAATATTAAATTTAATAATTAGTATTATTACTAAAAAGTATTATTTTTCTTAACCACTTTTTAAAAATCAATAATTGCTTAATATTTATTGTTGTTAAATTAAAGTATATTTCAGTGACATATTATAACATAAAATGTAGCTTAAAAATAAAAAATAATTATCTTTAAATAATAAAATATAAAGAATAAAAATTAGTGATATATAGATTCTAAGTATAATTATTGTCAGTTATAAAAAAAAGAAGGTATAGAATTGGAAAATAAAATATGAAATTAGGGTGAACTGTAGCATTTTCTTTTGAAGCTTTTAAAAGTTCTTTCTCCCCAACTTTTAAAATAGATAGATAAATTTGGAAGTGTTTTGCATAAAAAACACTTTATGAAATTTGTAGA